>JACDOX010000010.1:10051258-10478466 GCA_014549065.1 Cardinalis cardinalis
CCGCACTGCCGCGGGAGGGATCCCCGCACTGCCGCGGGAGGGATCCCCGCACTGCCGCGGGAGGGATCCCCCGCACTGCCGCGGGAGGGATCCCCCGCACTGCCGCGGGAGGGATCCCCCGCACTGCCGCGGGGAGGGATCCTCGCACTGCCGCGGGAGGGATCCTCGCACTGCCGCGGACAAACTCCGGGAGCCGCCAGCGCGGAGCCCCCGCTCCCGCCCGCCCCGCCCGGGGACCGCCCGGGGACCGCCGGCCCGCGGCCACCGCCGGCTCCCCCGAGCAGCCGCGGCCCCCCGCCCGGGCTCCCCGGCACAACTCGGCATTGTCCCTCCAGGAGCGACCAGGAGTCCTGGGGCTGGGAGATGATGTCAGCCGGGGGCGGACTGCGGCAAGGCTGCGCCCACCCCGGCAAGCCCCCGCCGCGGAGCCCTCGCCCACCGCCGGCAGCGCTCCGCGGGCGCGGAGGGAGGGACGCGCCGCTCGGGGATGCCGCAGCCGCAGCTCCCGCCTGACTGGCACATCCCGAAGGAGCTCCTCATGAATATGCACAGYCTCCCCCGAGCGCCGGCCGCGGGATGCCGCCACCCTGGGGGCTCCCCGCCGAGCCCCGCGCCCCTCGCCGGGGATGAGGGCTGCCTTCGGAGAGCGGCGGCTCGCTTCTGTCCTTACCCTTTGGCTCGTCCATCAGTGCCGGTGCTCGCTCCCTCCTCCCGCGCTCCCCCCTCCTTCCTCTCTCAGCCTCTGCCGGCTCCGAGCTGCCTTAGTGAGAGGTGCTCATGAAAACGGGCGCTTTAGTGGTCCATAGCTGTGGGAGGGGTTAGTTTAACTCTACATGACTCAATCCGTGTAACTTGCAGGCTGACCTCCCGTTTTTCTCAGAGCACGGATCGCCTCAGAGCTGCCACGTTACCGGCGCCTCGGGCTTCTCCTCCGGGCCGGAGGGTCCCGCACGGCCGGGGGCAGCGGTGCGTGCCCGGGGCCACCCGAGGGAACCAGGGCGCTGGAGTGGGACTGCAGCCCTGGCTCGGGGGGCAGATGGGCATCGTGGCTACGGAGAGAAAGTATTTTGTTAGAGTAGGGATTTTTTGTGGCTTTTGTTTTTTATTAAGTCGCACGAGACTGAGATGATGCCCTCCATACCAGCAAGGTACTTGAAAGGTAATGTCCAGAGAAGAGATCACCTTCCTTGTTTCTMTATCTGAGGTCCAGCCCACAGGAAAAAACCTCAACCAAATAATGAAAGGAGACAAAGTTGCAATAACTGCTGARAAGTAATTTCCTGCACCCGCCTGTCCCACAGAATGAGCTCGTACCACTGGCTGCATCTCCTGGGAAACTTCGTGAAAGAGCCAATTTCAGACTTCTTGCCTGGAAGCCTGCAGAGATGCTACCCTCCACCGCTTGTTAATCCTGAGTCACCACCAATGAGAAATACAGGGTAGTGCTGGAGGGGTCCCAGCAACTTTTCTCCACAGCTTATGACATTCAGTCCCATTCCAGGGACCACAAGTGCCTCCGCACTACTGTCTACAGAGCTGTCAGCCTCCCAGTGCAAAGGAAGTTGTAAACCAACCTGGCTCTTTCACTTTCTTTTCAGAGAAGTAGATATCAGCTTCCCAGCATCCTCCCTACTGGTCACCTGGAGCACAGGCCACCAGAACGTGCAGCCAGCTGCCCTGCCCTGCCTGTGCTGGAGCCCGCTCCCCTCTCAGAGCTGCCACTTTTTCTTTCTCTCTGTGGCTGGGCACCATCCAGCTCTGCACCTACCACCAGCTTCCAGAGTTCTTGCCCCTAGGAGAGACAGGAAAAGCAGGATCCTGATGCTAGGACCTGGAGAATGACTTCTGGACGTGGGGTTTCAAATCCCTTTTGTTACTGCAGCCCATCATAAACAATGATCAGTTCCTTCTCCTTCACAAACAAACATTGACCTGGTCTGTATTACTCCAGCTGGTAAGGCAACACTCCCATTTCTAATCTTCCTGGGAACAGGAAAATAAGGATCAATGAAATAAAACAATTTACATGACCTTATCACTCTCTACAACTTCCTGAGAGGYGGTTGTAGTCAGGTGGGGGTTGGTTTCTTTCCCCAGGCAGCAGCTGACAGAACCAGAGGACACAGTCTCAAGCTGCACCAAGGGAAATTATATTAATATATAATTAATATATTTKATATTAGGAAAAAGTTTTTCACAGGATGAGTGATAAAGTTCTGGAATGGCCTGCCCATGGAGGTGGTAGAGTCACCACCCCGGGATGTGTTCAAAACAAGATTGGATGTGGCACTCTGTGTCATGCTTTGAGGTGTTAGGGCATGGGTTGGACTTGATGATCTTAAAGGTCTCTTCCAACCCGGTCATTCTGCGATAATTWAGGTTTTAGTGATTAGTGATGTCACTGTTGGTTCAAAAGCTCAAGGAAGAGTGTTTCATGAGATGAAGGCAGACACTGAGTGTCATGTTAATGAGAAGAATTGGCATAGGAAGTGCAAGACAGAACTGATCTTACTTCCAGTGATAAGTTAGCAAGATATTTAAGTGGCTTGGCATGGCAGAAGTAATTTTGCTGGTCACCTTGAACATCAGTTTTATTTAAAAAATAGGAGTGCAGTTGATGCAATGCTTAGTTAATAAATGAAAATGTAAAACTCTTCACTGTAATAAATACCAACTGCACAGATGTATCAGTAAGAAATACATTAAAAAAACCCCCAAAACCTTGAAAAAAATTATGAGTCCTTATGTACCAGCTTGCACACTGACTTTCCTAAAGAGTACTTGCTGGCAGAGGATCATCTCAGGGAATAAATCAAATATATACAAAAATTCCATACATTGAATAAATTAACTCAACTGAACAGTAGTTTTAAAAAATAGTTGGAATTTAGGACTGATTTTTCAAATGCTGGGTTAGACTCATTGTCTCTACRGGCAGAAATTCAATAAACTCAGTCAGCTGAGCTCACCTATGAGCTGAGAAGTCCAAATTTAACAAGTGGAAGATATGYACAAGCTCCCCTCAGAGAAAAATAGATACGATTTCACACCATGTTGAACAGCTCTTAGGATGCCCAGAGCCATTTATTTCAAGTCCTTTAAATGTACCTGACAAACCACAATAAGCTTTTTCATAGCAGTGTGCCAGCAACAGGCTTCTGTTTATTTTTTTCCCTYAGGAAAGTTCACTTTTAAACTGAGACACGTGAAACTTCTGTGGGGAAGGATGATACATGATCAGTCAGTGACCATGAAGCACACTGCAATGTTTTCACACAAGAGGAAGGTGTTACCTGGAACGTGAACGCCCCGTGGGGAAGAATTGCTGTGAACAGTGATGGTCTACTRCACCTAAAAATATCCAGGTCATTCACAGAGCCCCAGGGAACAGACTTCTGTGTTCTGTAATAGGATGATCTGCTCTAACTGATGGACTGATGCACCTGTGAGTGGTATTCCACAGCTGCAAGATCAGGGAATGGTGGTATTACATCTCCTGCAGCCATTCAGTTTAGGTGCAAGAGACAGTGAGGAAACTTTCCCCATCCTCTGTCACAGCCCWAAGGGAAGAGTGGCCTTTGCAGCCTCATGTGACCTGAGATGCAGAGTTCCCCTTCCACAGAGGGTCAGATCACATCCAGGTTTGCTAGAGCAGTTTGGGTCTGTCTGCTGATCCTCCTGCCTTCGGGCAAACCTCTGCCTGCAATACACAAACCAGCAGAAGGCAACAGCAGATTCTTTGTCGCAGTCATTTCCATAAGAAAACAAAATGAGGAAAAAAGAGAGCAGCCCCGGAGGGAGGCCCAGGCTGGCATTTGTACTCAGATAAGGCTCCAGACAGCTGAGGAGGAAGCTTGAAGCACAAATAAAAAGAGGAAACCAGAGAACTCAGGATGTAGTTTCCACACATCTTGTGCAGAGGGTAAGAATAGCAAAAGACCCAGAGTGCCAGTTTTCTACTCTCTGGACAAAACTGAGCATCCTGAGCAAATCTGGAGGAACAAAACGCATCTTAAATATCCATATTCTTCCTAGCCATAGTAAGAACTTATTTACAGTCATTTTGCTCTAAGTTTACACAAGTTGTGTGTGTGTTGTTCTGTGGCTAAAATTATGCAACTTCCTAGATCTCTAGAATTTGCTACTTTGCAGATGAGCTATGCTGATTTTGGGACTAAGGAAAAGGAGCAAGGGTGACTGAAGGCTAGCATCATTTCCAGAAAACAGGGGATGGGATTGAAATAATAATGCTGGAATCCAGGACCAGAACCTCTCATCTTTGGGATGGGTGAAAGAAACATCCACAGGAAAAGAGAGTCAGGGAGCTTAAAAACAAACCTACAGGCATTAGATGCACAAGTAGCTTGTTTCTACAGAAAGAATTGGTATGAAAGAATCTGAAATATTTTAAATGAAAACAGGCCATTCCATCACCAAACTCAACAGTATTGAAGTCTGTGTTTGCTTAGGGGTCTGAGGGTATGTGTTTAGATTACAATTTATCACTCTGTTTGTTTAAGTGACAGGGGGGAGTGGCAGCTTCAAGAAATGCAAACAATGATCGAGGGATAGGCTGAACAGTCCTTGGGCTTTCCCAGGCATTGAGTCCCACTGTGCTGGCTCGTGTCACCACTGAGCAGCCATCAGCCTGGGAAAAGGGACAGCAAAGGTACACGGGCATCCTTCCCCAGCATCTCTGAAACACCAGAAAAGATGAAGCTCACCAGAAAAACTGAACATAGGAAGTTGCTGGGACCAGAAGGAGCAGAATGCTCTGCAAAGGGACAGTGATCCGAGAGATTAGGACAACTTCCTTCTGGAAAGAAAGGCAGAGAAGAGAGGCCAGGCATTAAAAAAGGACGCATAACCAAAACCATGCCTGGTGCCAGATTCTTTTTTTTTTTACAGCTTCCAGCTCCTTGGCCCACTCATCCCACATTGCAATCACCTCAGACTTGACAGTTTTCACAACACAGTAGGCCAAGTCCTCCCCGCATCTCCGGGTTCCTCTGAATAGCTGAAGTTCAAATGCTTAATTTAGATTCCCCAAACACTTCCTTTGTGTACAGCAACCCTCTTGGATGACTCTTGAGGAAACAGACAAACARGCAATGAGCTATACACTATCTGTGTGCACTGAACATTACCTTTTAAGAATGCAATTCTCGGAAAACAAAAATAAACTGCTTTTGGTATTTAGGTAAAAAGATGAGATGATGTTCAGCTTCATCTTGTTGCAAACAAGTATTGCTCTTTAGYCTTAAACTTATGAAATGCACTRTCTATTAAAAGCATATAAGTTCCTTTCCATCATCCTACTTCCTTGTCTTGGTTTAAATATTTGTCATTGTCTTTTCAGAAAAGGTCCCTATGCTGTATTTATACCACTATTTACAGGCATTGTCACCCAAAACCTGTATATCACCTTTGCCACCTTGAGATTGGCTCTGCTGCTTAGAGCATGGTACTGAAAACACTAAGGTTGTGGGTCTGATCTCTGCATGGAGATTTGCCTATCTCTGTTTATTGTTTTTGTGACATAGGGATAATAGTGCTCAGACGACAGCTGCAGAGCAACTGTTCAACTGTGTTTGTATGATTTCTACAAAACTGGTAACACAAAATTAATGATGCTCAATGAAACTGGCAAAAAAGGTTCCTGTGCCTTTGTAGAGGTGAATCAATTTTCTAGTTATTCTGCTAGGTTTGTTTTTCTGTTGAAGAAAAATTGTATTTTTACACAATAAATGAAATAAGTTAACATTGTTATTGTTAAAAATTCACAAAACTTCATCGAAACATGCAGACAACTCCCATGCTCAGCCTCAGTATGAATGATGGGCAATGACATGATTTGAAAGGAGCAGTACCAAAGTCCCACTCTCTAACACCTTAAACTGCCCAYCTAGTTTACATATTCATTAGCAAATTATCTGTTAGGTGAAACACTTTAACATGCTTGTAGTGCCTTATTCTATAGACTCAATATACTTTCAATACARGTCTCATAATATCATTAAAGATTATATTAATAACTTTATTTAACCTTACAAAGACATGTTAACATACTAAAAGTAAAAACAATTAGTCTTTTTATGCTCTATAAATTAGAGTTTAAAAAAAAAAAGTACGTCCTGAAAAGGAAAATGTTATTGCTCATTAACTGGTTAACAAAATACTAGTTGCTCTTTCTGTTCAGGTTATTTCACCCATGTCACTCTAAATATGATAAACCAAATTTACAGTCTTCATTTTGCTGGGTAATTTTAACAAAACTGTCACAGTGCCAGTCATAAGCAGCGCCCTGCCCCACAAGTGTGCTGCTCAGATTGTTGGTCATTGTGTTTATCCAGGACATGGGTACTCCCCTGCTGGCAACAAAGCTCTTGTTTTTCCTTCCRAGCAACGGCAAGCAGAGCTAGCCATAGCTACTGTCATTGGTTTTTAGTGAATGCACAAGTGCTAGTGGTATTTTCAAGTCTTTWTATCTTTTATTCTTACAGTTTGCATTTCTTTGTATCATCCTACTATTTTATCTGGTGGGAACAGCAGAAAATCCCTAATAATGACTCACTGMAGCAAAGATTTTCAACATTCCGATGCTCCCAGGATAGGAAGCCCATGGGAGCAACTAATAACAACTTTAGTCTGATGTTTAATATTAAGGGGTTACCAATATCTAGAAGAGAAAGGAGCTCTATAAAAAGAAATAGTTGAGGTTTATGAAAAGGTACTCCAGTAGAAGAAAGAAAAAGGGAAGGAAAACACAGAAAAATATCCTCAAAGCTTTAAGAGGATATAACAAGAAAAAAATCCAATAGGGAGTGCCAGAACAATAAGTGATAACTGTATCATGAATTGATAAGGGAAAATAGTGAGTACCAGTTGCCCCATCTAACACGTAGGGTACCTCCMAAACTTGGCAAATTAAAGACAGAAAATAAGAAAATGTGAATTAGCAGCATGGATATGGGCCTTGAATAGCTGCTGCCTTAAGACTGAAGAAAGGAGACCATTTTATTACCAGCTCATCTAAGTGTTTTTTTGACCAATCTGAATTTATCATGCAGCACCTTGGTAGCTAAGGCAAAAATAAATATACAAACAATCTCAAAGCAGATATTTCCAAAAAATGAACTGCACATATTTAGACCAGATTGACACTCTGTATTTCTTCAAAAGAATAAAAGTAGACATAACGTGGAAAACATACGTAAAATGAAAAAGAATAACTTTAAAATAAATGCTTTTTAAATGTCGGATTTCAGCTTGACTACCCACTCACCCTCTGTTRAGTGATTCGGTCTTTATTAAGTGAGCATCCACAGAGGAAACCAGCAGCAGCATGGTGATGCGTTGTCCATCAGATGTCACTCAATTAATGGCAGAAGAAAATTTGACTGTGTCCATCCAGAAGGACCATCTGAAGACAGTGGCAAAAAGGGAGAGATCTTTAAAACCCCCCATCATCTCTGATTTGCATTTGTTTGTTAACCACAGCCATAAATAAACCTATGATAAATCACCCACCTGCTTTCCTGTGTTCTAGAAGCATAAAATGCTCTCCCTTCTAAGAAAGCCTCAGATGTAAACTTTGCTTAGGAAGATAATGAAATTGGTTATTTACCATCTTTTATCAAAATCTTCACAACTGAAAAAGCCTGCTGCCCTCTTTACATCCTACCTCACTTCACCGTTGCCCGTGCTGAGCTTTCGCAAGTCCATGAGCACCATGGAGAACTATCTATAGAGATGAGAGCTCTTGGATATTTTCACACTTGCTTTTGGATTCTCACTGCCAGATTTTTCTCCCTGTGGGTTTATGTACATTTTACATGACTTCATTTTACACGCATTTCAGTATGGTCATCTTTATTTAGTCTCTGAGAGATTTCCTGCTCTTTAATTTTGCGCTTCAAGAGACTGAGAAAGGAGACTTCAAAGAAGTCCCAAAATTTAGGAAATAATATATCTCAAGTTCAGTGGTGATTGATTATTTCTTACTTCCATGGGTTTTAGTACTTTTGCTTTATATAAAGTCTTCTTCATCCCATTTAAATTCTCTTTGAATTAACTGAAAAGAATAAGAAACCATATGTTTAAAGCAAGCAATTATTTATTTTTTAGTCTTTGCATTGATTTAAAATTTTTGGGAAAAAGGTTAAGATTGGTCAGTTGCAGTTGTGTCATGCTTCATGTTCAATTCTAAATTGAGAGACTTAATTTATGAAATGCATCTTTGTGTATGAATTTATAGAGGAGGATTGGTTTGAGATCCATAAATTCATACATATTGACTACATGATATAAATGGCTTTTCAATCCTTGTATTTCCCTTAGTGATTTTCCCTTTTTCCACCACTGAGTACAAGTTATTAACTACAACACTTTGTCGTACTCACAGATCTGCCTCCTTACTAAATATACGCAGATTGTTTCAAAGCACATTTTCTCCTTGAGCTGTTCTGTGTACCAAAATGTGTGCCTTCATCATTCAGCATGCAGAAAGCATCCTTCATCCACTTCTCCCATGAACACATCTCCAACTTGGCATCCAGTTTAAACTGTCATTTGTATTGTCAGTAATTTCCCCATATAAACTCGGCAGTGTCTTCACCTACTTAAATGTGTAAGTATATTCTTGTCCAACAATCTTGGTTCTAGAAATAGCCTTTCTACATCTCTCAGCTACATCAGATGGCTGAGCCTTTTCAAGTTGAAAACATTTTTTCTTAAATTAAATATCCCTGTTTCTCCCATTCAATCATTAAATCATTAACTCTTCCTGTCTGACAGCACCAATAAAATAAATTCTATTAACACAACTGTCCATTTAGTAAKCTGTTTCCTACAGTAGGAAATTTCAATATTTTTCAGCATTATTTTAGTATGTGTGAGAATTATGTCAGTATTTCTCCCAGGCATTCTTTGGCAAAAAGAAAATTACAAAGGGAATCAAATGATATGAATAGGTATTCACAGGAATACCTATGATACCTTTTCCTATAAAGGAAAGATTTAGGTCTGAAAAAATATTCCCAACTGAAAAGATTCAGGAAAGACTAGACAAATATGCTTGACTGTCTTTTTAAGGAATTCCTGCACAGAAGTTTCTTTTCCAAGGAAACTGTCACATTTCCAAAGATTTTGCACAACACACTTTCTGGCACAGTGGTTTGCCTTTTTTTTTTTTTTTTTTTTTTCCACCACAAGTGAGATACCTTAACTATCTCAGTTACAAATGAGCAGGCTCTGAAATCATTCTCATTTGCAGACAAAACCCTACTTGTCAGGTGCTACCCTTTCCCAGGCGTGCTCACCACACTTGGAATAAGGATTTATCCACCCACTAAGATTCTCCTGGTGATATTTCCAGCCAAGATTTCATTGTATGGCAGCACATGCATTAAAGAAGCAAAAAGTTGTGTGCAGCCTTGGGTGACATTTAGGTGGGGAGGGATGGTGGAGCTGCAGCAGGACCAACCTTGCCTTGGGAAAGGGTTCTGTGCCAGAGCTCCGGACTCAGCCCTTGGAGCTCCAGCCCTGCCGTGCCCAGCAAGGCCCTGTGAGGAATGGATAATCAAAGGCTGCCATTTGTGAGCAGAGGAATGGATAATCAAAGGCTGCCATTTGTGAGCAGATATTCATTTAAATACTCTGCAGGATGGCTGTCAGGCTTTTAGGAGAGTGGTTCTGTGTGGATCACAGGCTTTCAGCAGGTGCTCCTGTCACCAATCCATTACTTACTTAAATGCTAAAATACTGCATGCAGAAAAAGAAAAAGAAAGTTTTTAGCCCTCTGAAATTGTCTGAACTGACAGGCATATATGGTCAATTATCTTTTTTCATTGTCAGTCTACTTCTTAAAAGACACCGGAGCAAGAAAATAGTACCAAAAAAGGGAGCCCAGTGAATAGTTCTAGTTTCAAACTGCTTAGAAAATGACATCCTATCCAGATTTCAAATTTCTTAAGGGTGTACATGGAGTTTCTTTCTCTAAATTGGTTGCTGGTCTTTGAAGACCTGTGAGTCATTAAGTAAAATTTTTGTACCCATGCAAAAAGCCACAGAAAGAACAACTGTCTGTAGAAACTACTGATTTCACTTCTACTGTTCCCTCTCCAATTGAGCAGACTTCCTCTAACTCRGCTGCATCTACTAGAACATTACATCACAGAAAATCTAACAGGCTAAAAATATATTTTGTAGGTATAATCTTAATTACGTTCAGGTTAAAAAGATTTAGTAACCTTGGAGATGGAAAACAGTGTGAGAAATTATTATTTTTAGCATCAAGGAACTTCTCCAAGCAACACAGTGTAAAAATATACCAGGTCAGTACACTTTGGAGATTTCAGATGTTTTATCCTCTTATGGTCTAAGCTACAATACATTTAAACTGTATTACTCTGGAACAATTTTCTCCCCACAAATTTTTACTCCATATGACCAAAGCAATTACACAGACACATGAAGATGTACAGGAATTTTAAGCACATCATTCTTACAAACTGAGCATGGCTCAATAAAAACAGAGTTTTTCACTCGCTTTCAAGACATCATTCACTGCTTTAAGTAATTTGCAATACAGAGAACAGAAGTTTCAAGTGGTGACCTAAACTTGGAGACAGCTGAAGTAATTTCTCTGGGTGCCATGGGTTTTTTGTGTGTTCCTCATAACTTAGAAGTGCTCARGCTGCAGCCACGGGCACAAGTGCTGTGCAGGAGTGCTATGGCAACAACAATCACATTATTTTGTCCTGTTAAAAATGTTTGTGTAGTGACAGTCCCACCCATGCTCCTCTCTCCATTTCTTCTCTTAGGAACATGCCAAACTGCCTGAGCAAACACAGCAGCATGCCAACCCTCTCCATATCCTCACTGGGTAACAAGTGTGAGTGAATGTGCCTGTAGGAGGAAATAATTGAAAGTACTGTGTGAGTAACTATCTGTTAATAACAGCTTGCTTTTATTAATAGCATCCTCAWTTCTGCTAAATAAAGGAGAATTTCTTCTAATATTGAAAGAGATTCTCCCTGACTTGACACCCTACCAGGGAAATGCACTGCTTAGTGATATTTGCCTGATTTTGTTAGCTATGTGAAGAATGCACACAAAAATTTCCTAGCTCAGAAAAAAAAGAAAATTTGAGTTTCAACACAGGGGTAAAGCCTATATGAAAGTGTATGTGCTGGAGGTTCATTAATAAGATTTACCAGAAGGACATATGTGGGTAACAGTCATTACACCCRACATTTCCCAAAGTGCTCAGGCTCCTCATAGGCTTCTTTCCTTGATGTAATTCTAATTTTTACAAGCTGAACAGGTGGTGAGATTTCCCAGTCATAAAGGGCAGGTCACCCTCTCCTCTGCCAGAAGTCAGTGTAAGCAGGCTGAGAAAAATTGAATGGCCCTGGAAATCACAGAGGTCAACTCTTCCCTGGAGCCACTGAACACTGCTGCAGTAACTGGCACATGCTTTCCCATCCTAGGAAAACAGAATTTAAGACAGCTTGGTTTAAATGCAGGCAAAATTAAATACTTAACATGGGAACAATAGGGTTCTTTGTGGTTGGGAATTTTTTTCTTTTCTCTGAGTGCTGGCAGATTAGCCCTGGTCTATTCTGCTTCTCTTTTGCTTGGTGTGCTTTTCATTATTACTATGTTTTTTATATTCAGTTTCAAAGAACAGTCTGGAATTCAGGGAAAAGCATTACCTACTGCTGTGACACAGGCCTGCCTAGCAGTATGAAATAGGAAAATGCATTTTCTCAGAGTAACCTTCTGCTTAAAATTCAAGCTCCTGGAATTTCAGGAGGGGGTGGGGGCCTGGGTGGGCTACATGAGCATGTACAAACACAAACCCTGCCAACCTCAGGCTGTTAGTATTTTTTGCATAGTTCCCATTCCCATCTTTCAGCTCCTGCCTCAGCAAGATTTTTTCTTTGATTTTGTAATGTTTCATTTTCCTTTGCCTAACCCTAACCCTTCCCCCATCTATTGGTTTCTTTCTTTTAAGGGTTCTCTCATTTCTCCTTTTCTCCTAAAAATATTTCCTCCTGTCATATTTTTACTTCAGACTTTTTCACCTGAGGTTTTAATCTGTTTCTTTTCTGTGGAGAGGATTTGGTGTCTTCCATTTCTTACTGTTGATGTGTTTTTATGCCTAAGAAATTCTGAATGAAATGTTGCTAAACTAAGTTTAAAGCACAAAGACTTGTTTTGCTTTAAAAAAACCTGCAATAACATTCCTTTAAATTATTTCCAGATGTAGTCTATAAGAGTAAGTTAAATTTGACAGTATATAYTGTGTACTGGGGTTGCATAATTTATGTAGTACCTTGTCATCACTGCTCTGAATGACTGYCAATAACAGACACCTAGCAAATGTCCTGCAGATATTTAATACAYTTATTTTTGGAACATAAAATGGTAACAGAAATGGACATCTATGACAAGCTGAAGATCTACTGCACAATGCATCTATTTATGAAAATGTTGTTTGCCTGCATTTCTTATACAGTAAGATTTACAATAAAAAATAATAGCTACTTTGACTTGTCACTTGCAGAAAGATGACACTTAAAATCTTTAGTTTTTAGAGTATTTGGGAGCATTTGAAAAACTGCACTCATTTAAGCTACAGAATACTGGTCACATAGTTCACTAGTAATTAATACTTTACTTACACTAGTAATTAATTCTTTATTTGAAGACAAATTCAGCTGTTGATTTTTTCCTCTATTTTTTTCCTCCTTTTTTTTTACACCCCTAAGTATGAATCCAAAAGTTCCATAAGATTGATTCCCTATCCAGCTTTCACTCTGGGGTACAGGAATAGCAAAATGCAGCAATGCAGTACTTACATTAAAATTATTTATWTAAATGTACATCTGTACAGGTCTCCCAATAAATGATAACTCCACCAGGATTTTTCCAGGTAGTTTTCATCTTTCCAGTGGAAGTGGATATTTATGATTCAACCATTAAGCTTGATTTAATAAAGGCAATTTAACCTTACCATTATTTTATAGGGAGGAAGGACAAGTGCCCTAACTAGTAATTTTCACCTCTCCAGGCTCACCCAGTTCTGCTCTCTATTCCTTTGCCTTCTTGATCTCATTTCATTACCCCCTTCCAGGTAATCTTCTGTACCTTCTGCATCCTCATGAATCCATCAGCCAAGCTACACTGGAATAAACCATCTTCCTTGAGTCTTTCTCTCAATTAACCTTTTAATAAGGACATCTATAGACACCTTAGACTCTAAGAAACTGTTACATGACTACAAAAAAATAGGGCAAGGGTAAGATAAGGAGCAAGAGTCCTGCAACACCAAATCCTGATGCCAACTAGGCAAAGCCATCCCTCAGGCACTGCTCCCCGAGTCCTGATCTTAATGGCCTCAACTGCAATAGAAAAAAACTGACTTCAAGATCAAATTAGGACTACAGCCAAAATTTAACACAAGAATAAAGTAGTGCTGGTCATTCAGGCTGGAGTTGGAAACTCAAAACAAATGGCATCCCAGCTGCCTCTGTGAGTGCCACCATGTGGCATCAACTRTGCTGCACCTTTGCCACTGGGGAGACTGGACAGCTGTGCCCAGATCACTGCTGAAATGAGCATTTAGAAGCTGTGAGATTCATTAAGAGATCATCTGTGTAAAATAAAATAAAAACAAAATGAAAAATCCCTGCTGTAATCAAGATTCTTGGCTGTAGCAAAAAAAACCACCAAAAAACCAAAACCACCCAAAAACCTGAACAAATTAGGATTAAGCTGTTTCTTTGATTGCCTCTTTCTTTAGTCTTCTAATTCAGGGTGCATTTTATTTTTTATTTTCTTTGTAGAAAAGATAAATAAATACAAGAAAAGGCTTGGCCCATTTGGTRCAGTAGAATACTGTGATACATGAGCAGAGCAGCATTTTTGCAATTACTTAGAAAGAAACCAATGTCCCATTAGAATTTGAATGACTTGTAGGAGAAACTCAGAGACTGAACCTTGCCAGGGCTGATCAAGGATGAAGAGCTATGCCTTGTGAAGGCTGACCTAAAACAGAGACTAGATGGAGCTAAAGAATAAAGTAGGGATTTATTAAGAGGCCTCAAATAGATCCACTTTGGGCAGCACAACCCAAAATGGCCACAAAATGGATGACAGGTTCCAGGGTCTCACACTTTTATAAGTTTTGGTCCATTAGCATATTGGATGCAATTGTCCAATTAGCTTTAGCCCATGAAGCCCCATCCTGCTTGTTTCCTCTCTTTGGTGCCCCGTTGTTTATGCTCTTGGGCCTGAGATCTGGATCTTGGCTGTCCTTGGGTCCCCAGCTAGAGAAGGAACTGTTTTGTCTACCTATTCTGTGGAGAGAGCTTACTATCCCCCTAATATGAAGCCTAGACTTACACACTAAAGCAGAATAGAATCTGAAAAATGGAAAAGCTAAAACCTGAGGCATCCCCATGGTGCCATGGTGTGCGCCGTGCTGGCCGGGCCCTGTGTCCCTCACCGCGCACAGGCCTCATTCTCGGTCAGGAAGATCTGGGGCTAGCAGCGCCAGTTCACTGCTCTATTGCACTGTGCATGCAGGCTTGGCAGAGCTTAACCATCCCTGGAGCAGTTTGTCCCACGTCTTTGGGCATCTCCACGCTGCAAAGCCCTGCTGGGCTGAGGGCTGCCCTGCAGGCTGCACGCTGCGGGCTGAGCAAGCAGGACAAAGGGTCAGGAATGCTTGGAGAGATCTACCCAGACATTGTCTGCCTCAGTTTGTGCCATTGCCTGCTTCCAAAGCAACTGCCCCATGTAAATATTCCCCAGGTGTTGAGATGTGTAAACACTGTCTGACAGCTCTTGCTGTAAGTGCCATGGCAGAGCAGACTTTCCTCCATGCTGGTCACCACAGCAACGTCAGGAAGGACATGAGTCTCYTGCCCTGAATATGCATTTTCTGAGTTAAAGCTGGTACTGTAGGAGCTCTGGRAACACTCTGGGTCTGCTGCTGCTTCAGTCTAGCTCACTCCAATAACCTGCTCTGAAGCACATCACTTGATGTAGGTTAAACCTTGCCAGCCAGGTGATATTTGTCTTAAAAAATGATTTCACCACGACATTAGTTTAAACAATGTGAGGTTTATAAAAACACTTGAATTTTCACTTACATTAAATCACTGAAGATAGTGACCTGTACAAAGCCCTGAATACTCACTGTGTCACATTTTCCCTACTCATGTTAATGATACTAATTTCCCTATTCCCAATATTAATAATTGTCTCMAATTATTTTCAAAATAAACCATTGCAAATGCACTATTTCATTCCATATGAARTCTCACAAGGATATATAAGAAAAGAACCTAAATTTATTACATCACAGAGATTTTATCATGGAAAAAATTACTCTGAAATAAAGCCAATATTGTGGTGGAGTTTCTGTAATGAGCAGTTTCATATCACATGACACTAAAATCTAAATAATAGAATTAGTTTTCCACATAGCTTAGGCAATATTTTCATTATACAGGCAGAAAGAATAAAAAAAATTTAAATAATCTAAGTTATAGTTGTAGCAACAAGTTAACTGCTCATACAGCATAACTAAGCCAGTGTTATAGTGTTTACAAAGATAGAAATCTCACTCTGAACTACCTGAACACTCAGACAAGCAGGCTTATTTATGCAATACAGGGATCTGATTAGATAAGAGGTATCTAAAGACAAGGAAATAGTTGTAGTTACATAAAGCTGTTGCCTGAAACAAGCCATTACATCYGTCACACTGTCACCTCAGCATCCAATGCTGAGGGGAAAGAATCCAGTTTTACCTTGCTCTGCATATTTCCAACATCAGCCCATAGGTATTAAACAACTTTGCTTCAGTAACTTGTCACCTGTGCCGCCCCTGCAGGTGAATGAATYCCATTCATGAACTCCATTCATGAATTCCACACCATTTCAACCGGAGGGGGGTGGTTTGGGTGGTTTGTGGGAGCTGTGCACAGCGCTGGGCAGGGTCTGTGTGCCAGCACGCYGCCCTCCAGCTGTTCCCCGAGGGCTACGCAGCCAGCAAAACCTTCTTTCCACCAGCTCCACAGCAAAGGCACTTTCTTTAGACACTGACACAGCTGATCTTTTTCTGGGGTTGGAATGACCATCCCTGACAATGAAAATACCCACAGAACCTGCCTTGGCCGATCTTTCATTATTTATTATTACTATTATTATTATTATTATTTTTAATGGTGATTTGCAGATGCTGCTGCACGCAGCTCACCTGGGCAGCTTTCTCCCATGGGTGTGTCAGCACAGAGAGCCCCGGGCTGGGGCGGCCAGGACGATGATGCTCCTTTGCCCCCCAAAGCCGGGAGGCTGCTGGAGCAGCAGGGGGGATCCGGAGCGCGAGGATGGTACCACACTGCCACCCTCTGCAGGAACCCAGAACCGCCCTTCTTCCAAAGGAGAAGATCGAAGGAATTCTAATTTGCTTTCAGTGAGCAGTAACCAGCTAGTAAGAAAACGGGCAGAACAGAGTAAACTACAGTTACAGCTTGGGCCAACCCCCCCTAATTTCATGCTGGTGTTGTACCCTAAAACTAAAATATATTAATATACTCTTAGCGGTGTTTTTCTTGAAGCTTGCTATTTTATGTGATGGCAGTAGATGAACTAGTTTAAGTAATTTTTATTTACAGAAAGTAGACAGTGTTCCATATTCAACTCCTCAAAATTTCAATTTTCTAAGCTCACAGCCAMCCAATTTTTAAAAGTTGATATATATTTTAATAATGAAACAATAGAWCATCTATTGCAGAACTGTTTTCCTACAATTCAAAAAAGTTACCTGACTCTTAAATTCTAGCTGTACAAAAAGTGATAACTTTCTCTTTGTTTGCATTTTTACTCAAATTCCTGGAAAATTTTTTTACTTCAGAGATAAACCTAATGGTTCTTCAAAAACATCAGCACTTTTGCTATTAAAGTTGCCAGACTTAATTCTAGATATTGTGCAATCATACYGCCATTACAGAGCTGACAAAACCTTAACTACTATTTCACTGTTGAAATTGAAACTACTATTTCTGTAGCTTTGAATTTGTTTTCAATCTACTTGCTTAAGGAAATAAAATTATCTATTTGCTGATATCTATTAGCTCCCACCTAATTTTTCTTGAGGCATTGGAACTAGCGAAAGACCATTCCTTAACTTGCCTCAGGTTTGACAATTTTTCTCAAATACATTGAATTCACCAATTTTTCATTCAAACAAACATAGAAAGAGAGCATATGTTTTGGTACAGATGAGACGAGCTTCCTTTGCTCCAGAAGAAAGGCAGAATCTCTTYTGCCTTCTCTGGCCCTTAAATAGCTGATAGTTGATGATACTTCAGTCATAGGAAGAAGCATCAGCCCAGACTTCTTTGTAAACACCAGRGATTACAGCCATGGGCCAAATAAAGGAACTGTGTTCTCAGGATCCTGTTCCTCATAAGTGAAATGTTAGACACAATTCTTATGTTCCAGCTGTTTACTGCCAGCCTAGGGRCAAGGGTAGAAGATTTTACCCAACTACATTGGATTTCCAGGCTTTTCCTTCAATGCAGGGTCATAGCATTCCTCTAGCCTGATAATTAAATTGTAAAATTACTATGTACAACTTCACTACTCTGTTTGATCATAAAGTAACACAAATCAGGCCAGGAGATCAATAATTGCATAACTTCAAGTATTAAAGGATGATTTCTAACCTAAATATCAAGACTTCAGTCTAATACATGGAAAGAACAGAAAAGAAGAATGCAGGGCAGCATCAGGACTATAAGAACAACAGCAAAAACAAAATAAGGAAAACTAGCATTTGGACTACTCTAAACATACACACTTTAAAAACCAGTAGGTTTATGAGGCTCTGAGCCTCAGAACTTCACATCCCAAGGACCATTTGAATAAAACTCTTTGTTGAGTTCATTAAAAGAGACATTGAAGATAATCATTCCCATTTCAGCAATTTCTGTGTGATTTTGAATCAATGTGGCATTTAAGACCACTGTTGATGTTGACTTGCATTAACTTTTGCTAGATTTCCATGTCATATATATCTATAACTGCTTTAACTGCCTTTGGCATTCTCTTTCTCAGATTTGTTTTTTTCTTTCTAGATCAGAAAGATTACATTATATCTTTTGAATTCAAACAACTCCCCATGCATTCCTGAGGAAAATGAAAAATGATTTGAGCATTACCACATACTTCTCRCATGGTCTTTTTGCAATTTAAAACTTTTTAGCTCCCAGGATAATGTAGATAACAGTTTTTCTGTAAATTAAGGTCTAGTCTTGCACAGATTAGAATTTTGCTTCTGACTTTAATAGAAACATGAAAAAAATCTTTTTTATGACCCACATAGCAGATATGTTAATATGTGATAGCTTTTTTGGCTTCTTTTGAATTTTTTAGGACATGGCTATTTAGGCTTAGGCCTGGAAACCTAGTTCAATATTCTGTATTTATTTTGTTCTCTTGCCAATTAGCTCTGTAATCTGCAATTCCAAAGTCAAAATCACAGGCATTGAGACTCATGACCTGCACCTACTACACAAGAGTCAGCTGAGGAGGGCCAGAACATCGGGATACCCATTTCTTCATTGGAMTCTCAGATTTTTGCCACTGCTGTGTTTCCCCAACCCTGCCTGGACTATGTCCCTGCTTACTGCAAACTACAGGAGGCTTTTAATGCTGAGTGGGTTGCTTGTGTCCTCCAAAGAACTGCTGAGGTAGTCACTAAAAAATGCACAACACTAATTTCACCCAGAGGCCTCCAATTTCCCCCTTGTATTACTCCCAGAAAAAGCCACTTAGCTTGCAGTGAGTGCAAAAAATCCTTTTTTCCCCTGTTAATTTTTCCTCCAAATATGACAGCCTTACAAAGAGGTATTTCCAATCAAAAATTAACGTTGTCATCACATACTTAGAATGAGTTGCAGAATTTTTAACTTCACCATCTTATGGTGTAAATACTAATGGGTTAATATGTCTGCATAATGATGTTCATACACAGTATGTTTATAAGTCAAAAGTGGATATTACATTTTAATTGGTTAAATTTAAGACATTACAATTTAAGTGGAATGTAAGAGACTGTTATCCCTTGCTATTATTCTCCTTGTATAATTTTACAGTAAGTGAAAGTCTGACAAGTGCCTATTAGAAATACTTTCTCCATGCTTGCACCTAAATTTAAAATGTAAAAAAAATACCAGCCAATTTTTAATTTTTTTAAAAATATATAAGTAGCTGGTAAGCTTTAACAAATATAATTGCTACTACTGAAGCCCACATTTAGTCCAAGTMGGAGTCAGATTGTGGGATAGTGCACAGCCAGCTACAGAAACAGATTTTTTCTTAATTTCTTCAGTAAGTTTTGAAAGCAGTTAAGAGTACCTTACTAGCAGAAACCCTCTTGTGGAAAGAATGCAGTGTTTAAAATTTAAGGAAGAAGCAAAATAAATGATTTCCTTTTACAAACAAAATAGATTTGTTTGCTTTACAACATCTCTAAACTTTGCCTCTCTAATGTCATGCAATMTACTGATATAGAGAACAGCAGAACAAACTGAGCCATAAACAGATGTAGCCATGTGGTACACGTTCCCAGCACAACATGGCTCCATTTGGGCTGGAAAAATCATCTTCTCTATCAAAGCAGAGTTTTAGTATTCTATCATCACTTATTTTAGTCTTGCTCAGATTGCACAGCAGGTAGGGCTTAGGAAACAAAACTGTGATATACAGAGGAATTAATATATTACAGAGTTGATGAAGAAAAGATAGTAATTACATCCATGAACTCTGGTGGCATCGTCAGGCAAACTGAACATGGACAGGAGAAAGTGACACTTTTCCAGGAACCACTTCTTTCCTGASGAAATATGGGAAAGGTGCAGTCACCACACCAGTTTCTCTTTGAGGAAAACAAGTCAGTCTTCTCCCAGAATTTCAGGTTTATCTCTAGAACTACACAACAGCAACTCAAATTCGTTTGGCTCACTGGTTAGAGGGAGCTTGGTGCCTCTCAGCTTTTTTGGGTCCTGCTTAAAACTGGGGTTTGCCCACTACACCCAAAGTATTTTTCTAATTCCATGTAATACCCACATGTGATACTCTCACAACTCATCATTAATGTCTGTACAGCTCCCTGTGCAAGGGCATTGTCCAAACTGCTTCTTGGTGTCTCAGTAGCTCACTTCTGRAAGGCTTTTTTATTCATAGCTGAACATGGTGAAAAGTAAATGCTCCAGGTGAGTAAAAAACCCAAATCCAAATCCCATCAAACCAAGGGTTTTTTAAACACTGGGAGACATCCCAGCCGTAGGCTTTCACATTTCCACAGTCCTACTGAAAATAAAGTGGAAAAGTGTGTATGGTGCAGGACTAGCACAAGCCTGCCTGTTCTTGACAGTTAATCCACCTGGCCTGTCAGACATTGACAGCATCATGCAAAGAAAATCAATTACCCGAGATAATCAAATCCACTGTCTTCCCCCCAGCTCTCTCATCCATTTAATCTAATTCTCGAGTATTGACATTATTGCAGGCATAATGGGAACAAAAGTGCTTCATTAAAGGCAGCACCTGGACCTGTTCAACAGTGTAGCAAGAGCTAACAAAGCTCTGACAAATGCAGCCGTGCTGTTAAAAATAACCTGACAAGTGGTACAACCAAAAATATGTGCTTCTCAAAACAACCTCTAAAGGAATGGTGGTTTCAGGGGAAGGTGCCTTGCTCCCAGGGAGGTTTCATCCTGGAGTGCTTTGCCACCCCATGGCAAGAGTGAGGGTGAGCAGGGCCTTGAGCACAGCCTGAGCTGAAGATGCTCAGGTGAAAGGTGCAGCAGAGATCCTCCAGAAAACACAGCCACAGTGCTCAGACTGACAGAGGGTAGGACACCCCAGTTTCAACAAGAATATCCTTTGATCTCGGCGTGAGTAATCCTACCAGATGCCAGATGAACATTAAAATAATGCATTAAGCTTCAGTTACTTCACTGAAAAAAGCAGCAAGCAGTGAAATAAGAAAGGAAGTTCACTTGACAAGTAAAGGCTTGTCAAGAGGTGAAAAAAATTTAGTTCAGGATGGGTCTAAAACAAAATAAAACCAYGAAATACTTAATAATAATTGATTGTGTTTAATGTGTGACTCTTGATACAGGTAATGTTGTGTGACTGGGTAACAGGATGCAAAAGGAAAAGGCAACCTCAAATTTGAGCCATTTTATATGCTCATTATTTTACACTCAAATAATCTGTAAGAGCTGCAGAGAATGTAGCCCCCAGGTCACTGAGAATTATTATAATAATTTAAAATGCAACTATTCATTCAGAATAAGAAAGTAGACTTTCATGGACAAACATTTCTMTTAGAAAGTAGACCTTGTATTAGAATGCTAATTGATTCATCCTCTGCTTTACACAATTTGTAGTAATCAGAAAACTTTATTTCCTGRTGAATTCTAAAGGTGGAACACATTTGATGGTGTTAGTTTCATTCTTTCAATTACATCCTCTGGGACACAGATTAATGGAATAGAATTGTTGCAGTAATTTCAAATCAATACTCTACTACTAGTGGATTTTAAAAGCCCCAAACATTAGCCTCACCTGTTACCTCATTAAAATGGGAAAAATTAAATCAATACAATAGACCAGTGGGTGTTTTCTCGCTCTTTCTTTGCCATTTGCTTAGATACATGTTGTACTATTTGGTCTAATTTTCAGGTCCTCGCTCAATTCTGCATTTATTCCATACTCATTTGATTARCATTCCAAGCATTTCCAATTACTTTAATATGTCCAAAATAATATCTAATAAGTGTGAATGTAATCAAGTTAAAAATGGGGACRTTTTGATTAATGCTGCCCCCCATTTCATGTATCAATATATTATTTAAGTGGTAATGCTAATGTTGGTTTATTTGTAAGGGTTATGTGTTATTGGACAAGCAATTCAAGCATCAAAAAAAACCTCTCACACCCAGACTGCTGATCAGAATTTAACATACCTCCAGGAATCCCTGGAATGCCAAAAGCTCRATGTGTTTTCTTTTACTCTTGGCATTACAGCTGCTGACAGCCATTACAGATTACAGTGTAGTTTAATCAGTGCTGCAAATGTTACAACCACCCTCTGAGGTTACAAAATGTAAGGAAAATCTACTAAAAACCCAACTTACCCAACATGGGCTCCAATACAGATGCAGAGGACTAAGTGCACAGAGGAGTTAAATCATTTCTCACTGTGGACATCTAGATTTTTTGTGTTCAAGGAGTATTTTCTGCAAGCCGTTCTCTAAAACAATTTCATTACTCTCTACCAGGCTGAGGATGGAGTCAGCTGATTTCCCCAGCTGATGAATGGCTCTATTGACAGACTCAAGCCTTGGGTTAATAACTGAGCCGGTCCCTTCTGGGAGTAGCTTAAGGGCAGGACGTGGTTTGGTGCCTCAGAGGTCCCACTGCTGCAGGGGGCACAGAGGGGACAAGGGCTGACTCCTGAGGTGACAGGGCAGGTTTGTGCATGGGGACAGACCCATACCAGCCAGCTGCTCCTGAATTAGCACACCCCTTGCTGAGGCTGCAACAGCCCCGGGAGAAAGTTAATAAACAGAGAACCATAGGCACTCTGAAGGACCAATATAAGCTTTACACTAAACCAGCATAAGTTTTAGTTTTATGCTATCAGGTTTTGCTGACAGCCTTAACATTGCAGGCCACAGCAATTAATTTTGAGTGTTTATCATTTACTTGCTTGTCTCCAGCAGTCACAGCCCAGGTGTTGCTTCAGGTGATCTGAAATCCCAGTGACCTCTGCTGCTCAAGGGCTRTGGTAAGAAGAGGAGAATATGCCCTGCCCCAGACTTTCAAATGCATCACAGCTGCCTTAAAGCCTTGAAATGGAGACAGGTGCTGAAAAAGAAGGTCTTAAAGTGGGAATTTAATGTTCTCCAGCTGGACACTGTGAACTGAAACAGGCAATATCACATTGATGCTTTGTGTTTTCAAACAGAATATTTTCATTCTGATTAAATTATGACCTGCAATTAGTAGGAACTTGAAAAAGGTTTTCAAGATGTAAATAGGAAGAGATCCCCAGAAATTTGAGGATTTCTGATATTGTGCATTAGCTAAACTTACGCTTGGAGTTCTATTGGGAATAACAATCAGCACTGTTTCTGTGCCAGTTGCTTACAGAATTTACTTTAAAGCTGTTTTCTCAGTTCTAATGCTACAATAGGCCACATGAGATCAAACTTGCTTATTCTCCCTCTTACAGCTGCTCTGTAATAGAAGCAGCCAGGGATTTTTTTTCCCAGTGGGTTTCCAGCATCTTTCTGCTTGACCGATGAATGGAAGATAAACACTGCACACTTTATGCAGCTAGGCAGACTGTTCAAATGAGATGTGGGGGAACTGTCCCAGAGCAGGCACACTCAGCACATATTCTTGACTTTTAATTAGATCAACATTCAACATGTGCAGAAAAGAATGGTTTTTACATTTCTTTAATTTCTCCCTCCTACAGATGCAGTAACACAGAAGAGCTTTAGCAATAACGATAGAAGACAAACAACAGCAGAGGAATCTGCTCCATTTTTTGCCATGTACAGATGTATTTTCCTCTCCTAGTCTGAGCCTCAGATCTTCCCATGTTCTATAACCTGGGGGGAGCTTCCAGTGTAGTCACAGCAGATAAGTGGTATCAAATAGCCTCTTAGGGCAACATGTCTGTAGCTGGCTTTAAGCTAAAGTTAAGAAAAAGGACCCAGGGTAAAGGTTTTAAACTGAAATGAGGTAGGTTCAGACTAGATAAAGATGACACTTTTATGGCATTGGTGAAACATTGGCACAGGCTGCCCAGAGAAGCTTTGGGTGCTCCATTCCTGGAAGTGTCCAAGGYCAGGATGGRTGGAGCTCTRAGCAACCTGATACAGCAGAYGATGTCCCTGCCCAGGGCAGCAGGTTGGACTGCATGACCTTTTAAGGTCTTTTCCAACCTGATGACCTTTTAAGGTCTTTTAAGATCTTTTCCAATTATAGTTCTATAATTCTGTGAAAAAGCAAACAACATATGCTTACTTCTGATATGAGCATGTTCTAGGAAGAAAAAACAGGGCCTGTACTGCTAGAAGATACAGGGTTGAAACCTCTCAGCCTTTGCCTTCCTCAAAAGCCATCAACCCTTTTATCCCCCAAAACAGCACCAGGATTGAAACTGAAATAGTCAAAATCATTTTCTTTACCCTGCTTCACACCTTGTTCCAGTACCACCATATTTTACTACTGGTGACAGTATCAGAAAGGGTTTTGTGTGTTCCCGTTTATCCCTCTCATCCACAATGTTGTTGTCACAGGAAATGATTTCTGACAGCAGATGTTAAATTCTGTCTGAAGTGGTTTTTCTAATGCAACCGTTGTTGATAATCACATTCCCTAAGTCGTTCCCCTTATCCTGAATTTTGTAGAACGGTGTTTCCCCAGAGAAAGTACTACCTTAGTCTCTCCAAAAACTGCCAACAGGCCCTGAAGTGAGAGGGCACACAGGAAAATAACATCTGCAAAACTACCACCTTTCCCTTCTGGAAAGACCTGAACAATGCTGCTCAAAGGCACCCAGAATATTTCCACATCAAATAGAGAACAAGGCTGCAAGTTTCCACCCGGGGCTGCTGGGATGTGACAATTGCAAGAAGCAAACCCGAGGCAATCAGCGGGAAGCGTCATGCAAGCTCTGTTACAGAGGTATGGCAGAAATAGAAGCCATGGGAAGCGCTGCCCTGACTTTCATCCGTCAGGTATCCCTCACCACTTCTCTGTCTAGCATCCTTTGCCCCGGACGCGCTTGAAACTGAACAGGGGTGCGAGCGAGATGAAGCAAAGGAGGAGCGGCAGGGAAGGGACAGCGCTTAGAGGCTCCTGCGGGGGCTCGAGCGAGCAGCAGCAGCAGCAGCAGCAGGGCAGCATCCATCGGGAGGGCAGCATGCATCGGGAGTGCCGCCCCCGCCGGGCCGTGGGCGGGCTCGAACCCGCGGCGGGCGCAGAGCCGGGCCGGCTGCCAGGCTGAGGCTGCACGAGCGGCTCCTCCGCCCGCCGCGCTCCAGGTAAGGCGCGCCCGCCCCGGCACCGCGGCTCCCTCCCTCCTTCGCTCCCTCCTCATCCCTCCCCCCTCAGCTCCGCGGGCTTTTATATTGCTTTTTAAAAAAAATATTACTGTTTCCTCTCTGAGGTGTCATTGTGCTGCTGCATTAAAATGACTCAATCAATTAGAATAACTCAAATTTCAACTGATAAGTCAAATCGAAGATGTGAGTGTCTCCCCTAAAAGGCTGCAAAMCCTTGCTTTTAAAACCAGTGAGTGGCACGTGGAGAAACTTCTCCAAGAAAGATAATGTAAGGGCCAGCTCCCATTTTCCACCCCAATTCCTCATCAAATCTGCATCCCTCCTCAAATGAATACATAGAGGAACAATGCACTAGTAGTTTAAAAGGTGTACAAAACTTAAAGTAGATCACATTGATTAAACCTGTTATTAAGCACTGAGTAATGATCAAAGGGAATATTTGAATTTAAAGAAAGCATTTTACTTCTCTACGAGGTGCTTTTTTCTAAATATTAAAAAAAATCCCATACACATAATTTCAATGGCTATTCAAACTTTATAAACAGGATTCTTAAAGGTTGTGCTCTATCCTGAACACTCCAGGTAATTCTAATAACTTGTCATAGGTTAAAGCTAAAGCAGTTTGTGCTGAAGGAAAAGGAAGATCCTGTAACAGGCACACACTTACAGATTTAACTAATCTTCCCACRTGGTAGCTGGGGAAAAAAATAGGAAATATATGTTTTATTGGAAAAATGCCTCTTGCTTTCAAAGCCCCTTGTGTGATTTCCTCTTAGACCAAATTCCTGATTAGTTTGAGCTCAGCTGCACCTCTCAGTTGGAATAACTCCTCTGACCTCAACYTTAGCAGGTACAAAAGCTTTCAGCTGAGCCCAGGACACTCAACTTGGACAACATTCACATTTTTGCATGGCTGTACAATTAAAAGCATTATATCCTGTGATTATTATTTGCAAAAATATGTAATTCTACTGAGAAATTTTAATTTTATTTATTTGTACCAGTTAATTTTGAATACAAAAGCTTAATAGTTTAMAAAAAACCTGAAAGTGCTCTGAAAACTGATTTTCTCCTTCCCAGTCTTTTGTCCTGTTGCACTGCTCCTAATGGTTAATTTGTAATTCACCTGGTTACAGACACTTAACAATTCACTAAGGAACTTGAGTCTAAGACCTTGGACCCAAACTGARAAGTAGATATTTGGTGACTAAGAAAAATAAAGTTTTCTCTGGAAGGTTTCAGATATGCATAACAATACTCAAACCCAGAAAAGTATATGATTCAAATTCATAACTTGCATGGAAAATAAAGGGCTCAGCTGGGGTATATTCCCTTCCTTCTAAGGGAAGGAACTAAGAAGAATTTGCAACTGAAAAGAAAATGAATTGCAGACCAAGGGGCTGTTCTGYGTCATAAATTTCAAAGGCACATTGCACAACGTTCACTGAGGAGAGAAGATGGATATGACTGACCCTAATCTGCTCCTGCAGGGCCCTTGTTTTTCCCTCAGGGGGAAAAAGGGACAGAGTGAGATGTCCCTCATTCTCCCAGGCCAGAGGCTGCATGGAGGGAAGCTGCAGSAGCATAACTTGGGTCCTGGATCGTTTCTACAACGTGAGAATGCTCAGCAAAGCTCACAGTCATCATCATGGTCTGTGTGGGGAGACTTGGCCCCAGGTTAATGGCTGGAAGGTTCTAGATCTGCTAACTCTCATAAGAACAGTGATTTAAACTGGCACAACAAAGACAGGATTTTATTTCTCTTTCCAAATAGAGTTGTTATTTTCTTAATCCGAACCAGCATATCCTGTCCAACTTTTTGGGTTTTCAACTATTTATCTTAATCCTATCTGGGCTGATAGTACCTGAACAAAACTGTCTCCATTTTGCTATAGGCRATAAAGCCCCATTATTTATCCTGCTCTGTGTAAACAGGGAAGTGCTGCAGGAGGGCTGTGTCTGCCTTCAGCCCACACTTGCGGGTGCCCTGTAAAATCCTGGTGACCCAAAGTGCTCGCCCAGGCAGCTGTCAGGGCTCAGAGGGTCGATGGGAGACCGCCCAAGCCATCAGTGTTTGCACCTTCCCAAAGGTGCCTTTGAGGTTTCACCCATCAGTCRCAGCCTCTGAGGGTTACCTGCCTCTCTGGCCCAACTCAAACACACTCATTCTTTAAATTGCACAGAAGCCCAGGGTCTCTTAAGCCACTTGGGTGGGCTGTGACTGCTGGCTGTGAAACTGGTGTGGCAGAAGGTAATCAATCCCCACTTGTCTGTGGGAGGACCTTGGAGTGTTGACAAGCCCCTTAAAAAGCCAGTAAAGGTCTCAGATTTGAGATTTGGATTTTGGCACAAGAGGACYCAAACATTTGCAGACTTATGTAGAGGTCCAGCTGCCCAGATAGCAGAACTGAGACACAAAGAACAAGAAGTTTTATAAAGTCTGTATGCACATAACCCAAACCATTAATAACCCCATAAAGCTCTGATTTCTTTGGGTAATTACAAATGGCAGTATTCATCAGCCATTACTCAAACACCACTAATATGCCAAGTGTCAGCTATCTAAATTCATATTTAGGAACAAGGTGGAGATAAGTTACTTAGTTCTCTGCCTTTTAAAACTAGAAAATATCCTGTGGGGCACATTTTCTGTAGATTTCTCAGTAGATATAAGCAGAGCTTGTAATGAGCACTACATTTAAGCAGTCACATGAACATGTTCATTTCTTATAATCTATTCTGTGAATGTTTATTACTGCATCCATTTCTGTACATTGCTGAAACCTTTCAGTTCAGTGTTAGGCTGGTTGGGAGCAGGACATCTGGCACTTGCTCCATGAAGGTAACTCCTAGAATTGTACTGTCATCCTAATTTCGGATTTTTATAAATCTGAAATTAATTTTCCAGAAAAAACAGTCTAATGCTAGCAGCATATCCTTGCCAGTTATTTTGCAGCTAATCCACAATATGTAGTGTATTTAAAATGCACAGAGTGAAAACAACAGATAAACATATAAAATAATCCTATCATGGGTTATGTAACTTACTCTAARGCTTTGATGTTCATGAAATTGATAATACAGGGAACTTGGTGAGAAACAAAGACCTCAATCCAGGGCACCAAATGTCTCTCATACACTTAATTATGTAAGTATTAGCAGCATACTGCTTGTCCCTACTCCTTTGGTGGCTAGAAGTGCTGATACTAAAAATTTTAAGGCTGTAACAATAGATTTGTTTGACTTTGATTCTGACCTTCCAGTGTATTTTGAGGACAGTGATTTTACATATAAACTTGTACATTATTTGGGACATTGAAGTAAATCACTGAGTTGTTGCTTATGTAGTCTGAAATCCTGCTATGGTCATTTTTTAAAAATGAATGTATTTGTTGTGCTGATTTGACTGAGATAATTTTAAAGACTCTCATGTAATGCCTATACCTATATAAACAATTTCTAATTATGAAGTTTMAATTACAGCTCATTTTGCTATACCAGAGAAGAAGTTTTAATTTTTGGTGGATCTTAAATTCATTCTACTTATTTTACAGTATGAGCTTCTGTTGCTGAAAAATRTCTTTGACAAAAACATCTCAGGGTGCAGAACTTGAGAAGATGCTTTCAGACTGGAGCAACTTCCCAAGTTTTTCAYTGAGAAAATGACACTTCTCTTGCCTGGCACACATAACAACTATTGATCAGAAGATGATAGCATAACTGCACTCCAGTGTTTCACWTTGAACTGTTGGCAGATACAGGAGCAGTAGGTGCCTAAGAGCCCTTCAATTGCTGACACAACACTGTCATAACAGATGGCCCCTGTGCTGCCTGTCTGCAGAGAAAACAGGACAAGACAGCTTCTTTCTATGGGCCAAGTCCATCCAACTCTGATTACTTGCCCAAGGAGACTTGCATGGTTTTGCCCATGGTGGGCAAGACCAGATGTGCCTAGGGTTTAAGAACAAGCTAGCTGGTGTGCCAAAAGCCACTTGTCAGCCGCATAAGAGGGTGCTCCTTATAATAGGATGCAGACATATGCATTTGTCCACTTCCATCAGTCAATTCCCCAGTTAGATCTGGAGTTTTGCTCCTGGGTTTTATTCCTTCTTTTTAATTTGCTGCATTATAAAAAAAMCCCTTCTTGATACTTTTCACTCAAGCTGCAGTCTCTGCAGTATTAATCCTAACWTGAAAAAATATTTGAATGCGTGAAAATTTTGCATTTCTTTCTCTTTCAGGGAGTGTTAGGAAGTACCATGAAACTGCAGCCATTATAGGCAGACATCCAGATTAACCCTAAGACAGATACCATGGCACTTTATTCCACAAAGTGCTTTGTCTGTTGTGTGCAGTTGACTTTTCCAAGCTGTGGTGGTTTTGGCTGGAGTAGATTTTCTTCAGAGTGGCTGGAMTGGGGCTGTGTTTTGGGTTTGTGCTGCGAGCACAASTGTTGGTATTTCAGGGATGCTTTAGTTCCTGCTGAGCAGAGCTTGCACAGGGTCAAGGCCTTTTGTGCTTCTTCTACCATCCCACCAGTGGGGAGGCTGGTGTTGCAAAAGAAACTGGGAGGGGAGACAGCTGGGACAGCTGACCCCAACTGACCCCTCTACTTCCAAATCTTACCATGTGACTGCCTTCAATATACCCTCTCCCTTTCTCCCATGGAGTCCTTAGTGTTTCCAGCTTTCCATCATTTCCCCTCCAACTGGTTCATTTTGGTCTAACAAATGGGTTGAAGTCAAGAGCAGATAAGCTCACAAGTTACTTTGCAGTTCCAGTAGACAATGCAAGCAGAGAATCCAGAGCAGCGGAGGCAGCTTTACTTCTCTGGCACTCTGGGTGAATCCCTCCTGAGTTTCTTTCTGCCTTTCAGTCAAGCACTTAAAGACACTGTCATTCAACAGTTTGGATGTGGAAGTAAAATGCAACTGTAATGCTAATTCAGTTTATACTCTAAAACCCACCATCTGCTTTTTATTTTAAGATAATTCTACATGCAGTTTTAGATGCCTGCAGTAGCAGCCATGGGAATTCAGGCATATGGCCACTACCATATGACAAAGTGTATTATCTAATAACTTCTAGTCTTTCTCATGCAACCACTTGTGCATAAGGTACTCAAAATAATAGGCATCTTATCCTTTAATTCATTCACACAAAATTCACTTCCAGTGAAATCTTTAGATATTTCTACTACCTCTGCCAGCTGTCTGCCTCACCCCATTTCAGCCTCAAAGTTTTGTGAAACTTCATAATTCATTTTTCCTGTCATGCTGAAGGTAATAAATAACTGAATTCCCATGAGAAATGTCAAAACATTGGATGGCATTTTACAGTCTTAATCTGATCTGAATAAAAGTAGAAAAATGTTGTCTCATCATATGAGAATCTGATGCAGATTTGTTACCTTCACCTCAATTAAAAGTTTAGAACAAGATGTGTCAATATATGCACAATAATCTGGACAGCATGCAGTCTGTCTAGTTAAACCAAATGGCTCAATATTCTATGCAGAAAACAGGTTATGCTTATTTTTCTAGGGTGGGAGGAAAATATTATGGGTTCTGCTGAACCAGAGTTGAATACCAGTAGTTCCATACATACATGCATGCAGGAAGGAACCTTGCTGTGAGTGTGTAGCATTTGATAAAGAAATGTGTGACAGGAAAGGTCCAGATGTGCAAACATGCCAAGAGGGAGGCTCTTCAGCAGAACAAACCAGCTCAGCAAGCCCCCWAAGAAGGGGGCAGCAGGGAAAACGTGTGCGTGCATGCAAGCATGTACACACATGCAGCAGAGATTTATATCCAACTTGAGCATTATCTGTGAAACAGCTCAGGACTCCAGCAGTTACCCAGTTCTGTTCCTTGGCTGGCATGCAGTGTCCCTTTGCAGTGAGGGCAAGCCAGCTGACATGGCAATTGGATCTCTTGATTTGTGTTCCTTGCACAGAGGTAAGAGATCTTCTCCCTTCTGTTACCTCCATGCTCTCTTCTCCTGACCATACAAAAACAATCCATGCACCGTAGGATGGATTTGACCTTTGATGTGTAAAAGACCAAAATTTTCCACCCCACCCTCCCATAAAATTGCTACCTTGGAYGTTGGTTAAGAACTGAGGGTAAACCAGTTGCTTTAGAAGGAAATCAGTAATAAGCTCACTCCTTTTCATCTTCAGTACTGTAAAAATGAAACCCAAACAAGTACAGAAATATCCATAGGTTTCCTTAATCTCTTTATAAAGGATCTTTAGTCATATTAGGAGCTCATAGTAGCAATTCAAAGGCTAAATATAAAAGMAGCTTTTTGAAGTACTTATAAAGTCAGTAAGAGGCTTTTTATTTTTAGCATATTTTCCTGTGAGATAAAGATAATGAATGTAGAAAGCATCCAAACCCAAAATGAGATACGCAAAAGAGATCCCACGATCTGCACCAGGAGTGCTACAGAATCAGCATGGAGAGAGCAATGTTCTGACAACACCATCTGCTCATTTGTGCTGTTTTTTCCTATTACCAGCTCTCTTAATGTCTCATGCATGATTTTCTGTGGAAGTCAGGAGGAGTCTATGATTTATTTTGACATTAATATTTACCAGTCTGGTGTATGCTTAAAGTAGCCAAGATGCTGAGAATGTTTGCTCGTTTAAAAAGCCATTGAAATGGTTTTCCTTTTTCTTTGGAGACATTAACAAGTTATTTTGTCACTTCACTGTTACATAAAAGTCATATCCCATTCACATGACATTAATTTAGGTAAATACCACAAGTTTTGCCCTTACTAGAGCTGTAGACTGAAAGAAAAATTACTTTGGTTTTTAAAAAGCTTTCTGGCATTTTACATTGGTCACTAAAGAACAGTGAAACAATGTTTCAGGCTGTGAAACTTGAAGTTCTTTACTATTAGCAGATTAGTGGGAWATTGAAGTGCAAGATACTCCTGCAAAACTCATTCTGGACACTGAAAATGTTATGCTTGATTGTCCCTTCRTGAAACCTGAAAAAGATATTTYATTTGCATTTATTAACATTTTACARTTGTTTTGCAGATTCTGGGTAGGTAGCATTCCTGACATGTAGGGTTTTTTTTAGAGTTTTGAAGCAAGTCTTACAAATAAGGTTTGTGTACTCTGCTGAAATRCAGCAAAAGTGTGCACAGTCTGTGCATTTCAGATCTGTTGCATGACTGCATTACACTATGGATTGATACTCTTTTCATCCAGAAATGGATACAGAGCTGACAGATTTCTTAAAATAACCATTATGGATGTGAATCATACTGACAAAAGCAAAGGAACCCCATTCAGAAAAGACATCTTGCCTCAGCCAAACATTCTCATGAATGTTATGATATATGATTTATMTAGAAAGGATTTTTTAAATAGCTAGGCATAGAAGCCTAAAATTTCATTTTTTCTCATTAACAAAAAGTCTACCAAAGTTACATACCAGTGGTATTGATGCTATGCATGTACCAGGAGGTTGCTCTTAAATAGCTCTGTGTTCTATGATGGGGTCATGTCTTGTCCCTTTAGAAGGGACGCTGATATGCCAGAGATGCACTCACAAGCATGAATAGCAGAGACAAAACTCCGTGTTTGCAATTCTCCTGCACAGGATTACGTTATTTTTCACAGCAATTACTTTCCTAATATTTAAAGGACAGAGGCTAAACTGARAGAGCTGTATTATACTGGAATGCAGCTTCTGTTGGTTGGTTAAATTAATCCTGATGTCACCTCTTTTTTTTTTTCTTAAGTTTTGAGATTTTTTAAAAATTGATGTAGATATTTACTAATACACTAGAAGAAGCTATTCAAGATACAATATCTTTARTGTTTAAAACCTTTGGAAAAATTCATGTATTAGAAACGCATATGTAAAACATTAACTGTGTAACTGCTGTAAAACATTAACTGTGCACCTTTGGTTTTTAGGAGCTACAAGAACTTCTGAAAGAATTTGTGACAATGTGCAGTCTTTACTGCTGCAGTCTYAGAGCCCTTTTTCTATTGCTGCTCTACAGGTAAGAAGTATTTGCTAAAAATATTATTTCTTCAATATATTATTATATCAGTTGGTTTATAATCAACTTACAATTAGAGACATCTGACAAGGTAACAAAAACTTCTTGGCATTTGAATCTTACCTCTTACAAAAATTAAAGAACCTGGGTATTAACAGAAGCACAGGACTGAKCTTCATGAATCTCAGCTGACTTGATTAACAGATATTTTTAATTGGAAAGATTGATGAGGGAGAAAAAGAATGGAATTTATGAAGCATATGAACCCTCAAATAAAGGATTACTGGGTACAAAGTGAGTATTGTATCAGATTTGCTTAACAAATTTAGATGGGCACACAGTCCTTGCCTGGAGCATAGTGCCTTGCCCTAGGACAGAAGCACACAGTCCGCGTAGATTTACTACAAGCTTGAGATAGTAAAATCATCATTGTGCACTAAAAAGAGAGTATCTTAAAAAGCATTACGTGTTCTAAACACTGTTTCCTTATTCTGTTATGAAAYTGTGAAGTCTTTAGGAAATCTGAGTTACATTATGCTGGACAGTGAAAACGATCCCCTCTGGCTGCACAAAGCCCTTCTAACAGTACAGCTACCATGACAGAAAAATTTAGAAATGGAGCACTTAAAATATATTCCTTCTATAGAAATAAACAAAAATATTCTTCAAGTAATTCCAATAAGAAAATRTAAGCATGGACAGGTTAAACATTCTCATCAATATTTTCATCAGAAGTATTTAAAGTCTGTGAGCCAATTCCTAATCTAGAATTGCCTAACCTACTTCATCTCACAGTAGATTCCCTCGGGTAAGATTCTATCTGAGCTTTAACTCAGCTGGGTGTGCAAACACTCATTTAGATAAAGCTTTCTCTTAGTAGTGGGAACAGGTGGAACAGTCCCCTGAAAATAAGTTTGAAGCATCAATCTCCCCCTCCTTCTCCATTCCTATAGAGGAGTCTTTGTCCAGAACATGCACTTGCTCTAATTTCACCTTCTTTCCTCGTCAGCTGTGACTTGCCACACTATAATGAGAGGATGACTCGTGGCTCAGCCATAATAAAACACTGCTAACAGACCAACAATTCCAGAAGCACCTAAATAACAAGGAGGCAAAATTCCCCCAGGAGCTCAGCCTGTGGCACACATTTCATTAGCATCAGACAGACTTTGTGAATCCTCTCACAGCTTCATCTGGCTGTGAGTGCCCAGAAGCACAGKGGGTTCATTCCTGAGTTCATCCATGGGGGTAAGTGCACACAGCACCTGTGTCAGTGCCTGGCTGCRAGGGCACAGCATTGAGCTGATGTGTCTGTTGTACCCAGATCCAGACACAGGCTGAGAAGCAGCTCTGGCCTGTGGTTATCTCACAGACAAGATGATGCTTGGGTACAAAAATGCATTTTTCCWGTGCACAAATCAGGAGGGGTTTGTGAAAGTGCTGTTTAAAACAAAAACTATCCTGCTTGGTACTGAAACAGAGAAATATTTCTAAACAAAACCCAAGGGCTGAGGTGCACCCAAAGCAAGGGCCATGATTTTTGCCAAGTGGTCCCTTAGATATTCCACTTGGAAAAGCTCTGCCTAACACGTCAAGAGAGTTTCTTTTACTGAATAATTTACAGCCAGTAATGGTATGGGGTTGTTTTTGTCCTTTCTATCTCTCACTGCCTGAATGACACCTCTTCACTTCACTTAACATTAAATTTCATTACAATCACAACATGCCCCCCTTTTTACWATTAAAATCTGTATCTGAGGAGTGGCCTGGATGATTTCTTTCCCAGTTTTTTTTTTTTTTAAGTAGCAATGAAAAAATTGAGGCAAACTGATAATTATCAGGAATCAGTTTAAATAAATGCATGCTATTTGGTCTGAAGAAGGGTTCCCATTTGTTTCAGATAGGGTGTTTTTAACATAAAAGAATGCTAGCCTAGGTTTATGGAATCAAAACCAGAATTCAATGATTTTTTTTTTCCCCTGAGCTCAAGAGCATTTATGGGATTTCACTGTTTGTTCTTGTGCCTGGTAACACGATGCTAATTTCAACCTCACCATTTACCAAAAAAAAAATAAAGTGACAGTACTGTCCATTTCAAAGCAGAGAATTAATCAGTGATGTGGATTTTGCTACAGTTTATCTGCAAAGACCATATAAACCTCCATATCATTGAGTAAAGGTATGAAACCAGAAATAACYACTTTATTTGCATCTGTAAGCCCTTCGCCTGTCAGTGAATTGCCTGCAAAAAAGCTTTTTTTATTCTTGTTTTCCTGGGGGGAGTGTTTCAAAAGCTTGTTCAAACTGTATCTGGCATTTTGTTTATCTTTTTGCAGTTCTAAGGAAGGTGTTTCTGTCTCTTTCATGCTTTCATGATACATATTTTCTGACAAAAAATAGCCAGAAAAAATATTCTTGTACATGTGTCTAGACTGTACTTATGCCTAAATAAATGAYATATACTACTGTTTAGGGCAAATTTTCCTTTTCTCCCTTCCAGTTACCCCAYTTTGTTAAGACACTAACTTAAAAGTACCTTAAATAAGCAGTTGTTGTACCTTTCAAGTTTAGCCAAACCCATAAAAATTGTCATTTTTTGAGCATAAGAATGACTTAGAAAAATAAATAATTAAAAATCTGCTTTTATAAAAGCAACCAGAGGGCATTGAACCTGATGAGTTAAAGCATTTATTATGCACTGACAGCCCAGAACAGATAGATATTCTCAGCTGAAAAATAATTATACGCTCAGGTTTTTTTCTGTAAAACCTGTTCATTCCTCCGTTGCTGGAGCACCTGTTGCAAGGCAATTCCAGACTTAAATGCATGCCAWGGTATTTCACATACATTAAGAAAATGGAGGAACTTAAACAGCTTCCCTTAACTATGAAACATAAATAYAGCAACATAAATATTGGTTAAAAGAGAAGCTTAGATGCATTGATGAGAAGGTGCAGATGCAGAAGTGGAATGAGTCTCCGGTTTTTCCTCTGTGAGCGTGTGCAGCTGTGAGCTCACTGTGCCTGAGCTGGGAATGGAGCACAGGAATCAAAGAGCACTGTAAAGGTATCAGGGCACCATCCCCCAAAACACAGAAACCCCAAACTGCTCAGGGCACAGAACCTCTGTAGGTCCCTTATCTCTCAGCACTGACAATCTGCCTCTGAGTGTCCCAAAGTCAGCAGGCTGGTAACAGCTCACACTCACACTTAGGAGGCCTCAGGTTCCTTCCACTTGTTGGCTTGCTATGCTAGGACTTCTCCAAGGTTTTGTGGCCAAACTGCACACGGGGGACCATGCCTCTTCAATTCACAGCCTCAATTACAGCACAACACCTTTCCCAGGCTTACTTAACCATAAATCTCAAAGGACCAGTGATATGAGGCTACACATCATGTGTTAATGAGGAAAATTATGAATTATCACAGGTCATTTAAGGGAAGGACTTCCATAAAAATTTTAAAGATATATATTGGAAAACAGAGTTAATGATAATGAACCAGACTACTCTGCAMTTGCATATTGATTAGCAGAATAATTATATACCCTAGCAGTAGAAAAGAAACAAGTTTTTCCTTTAACATTTCACAATGTGTAAAACTTATTCAAGAACAATCCAGTATAGCTGTGAAATTAAGCTCATGCAGCTCACTGAACACTTAGSTAAAATTTACATGTAAATTACAAAAGGAGAGATATCTATTCCAAGTACAGTATTTAAGAAATTAATTACATTCAAATGTATTTCCAATTTTAACACTTCTATGCAACATAAAACTGGCCTTTTTGTTTATAATCACATCTCAACTCAACATGACTCTGTTTGTTTCTTTAGGAAAAACTTACAGGAGAAACTTCCCTTATTTCAATGCTGGCATTACTCAAGGGTATACTTAAGTAATAACATCATTCTTTGGCAATATAGAAATGAAAAACAGGGAAGAAATAAAGGAAAAAAATTGATCATTTAAATAGCTAAGATATTTGTGTTATAAGGCAGCTAATGAAAAACAGCTACTTCTGTGGCAATAGGGTCTGGTGATTAAAAAATTGTACAGCAATAGCAGCTTTTCAAGCCAGTGGATGCCACATTTAAAACCACAGTGTGATTTGGCCACGTGCATTCAGTGAGATCATTTTAGCATGTAAGCTTTTCCACTTTAAGATACTGGATTATTCCTGGTGTCTCAGTGTCCTGACAAAACAACTCAAGCTTTCTTGGAAACAGCAAAATTAAAATGAAAATATCAAGCTTTGGAAAGATCCAAGAGACCCAGAAATATAATGCAGAAGAGAAAGCAGAGTTTTCAGGAGCAGCTCCAGGAAGAGCTGAGACTAAGAATTTCAGTGAAGATTTAGTCCTTTAAGGGAAGACCACAAAACACTGGTAGCCCCTTACCTAATGGTTTATGCTTAGATTCTTCCCTCTAGGAGCAAATCACTACAGCTATTACACCTCCTGTTGGAGAGCTGATCATTTTTAGGGGCCAGTAATTCCCAGAGCAAGGATTAAAATCTCCAGACCCTTCTCCTGGTGTTTATATAGGTGTCTGTTCTCCATCAGCAGAGACAATGCCTCTGCCGGCTGGCCTCACTAAGGCAGTTAATTATTCGCTTCTCACCTTCATAATTCACAGCCCACCTTTCTCAAATCTTTGGGAACAAGTAGCTGCTGCCATCTGTGCTGTAATTTCTGAAGGGCACACCCTGCTCAGGGTCTGGGGATGCTCACCTTCGGGGTTAGGCTGAAAGGGTTTGTAATTATTTATATATCACTTCTATGGATTGTATTTGTAGCTGTTTCTGAGCAGAGGAAGTACTTRAATTCTCATTATGCTTCACTGATTTTGCTCAACAGGATTATTTCTGTAGCCTGTTTAAAAATTGTGTTTTGAAAACAGGATTTTAAGAGTGGTTTTATGCGCTAGTCTCTGAGGTTGGTTTCTGTCTCTGAGACCTAAATATAATGTATTTCATTATGTAAAAAGAAGCTTTATTTTAAATGATGAAATAAACAACCAGCATCCCTTCCACATTCCTAGATTATAACCATAATGCCCTGTTTACAGATAAAGTATTAAAGAAGATTGTTTCTCAGATGGAATGTTAAGAAATAATAGACTTCGAGGTATAAAAAGAAATAGACTTAGACTTTAAGGCATAAAAAGAAAGAATGAACTCTAAGGTATAAAAGAGATTTTTTTCCAATAAGAGACAAATACAGATTATGAAACCTGATATTTTTCGGAATGCTTTTTTTTATTATGTCCTTTTAAAATATCCTCATTTTCAATTCCTTTTAGGTCCATGCGAATTCCTGAAGCTGAAGGAAAAAGTGAAATTCTACCTCCAACAATACAAAAAATCATAAAAGGGTACAACAAGTATCTACGTCCGTTTTTTGATAGTAAGTAGAAAAGCTTTTTCAATAAGACTGAATCATAACATCATGTGGTGTCTAAAATTCAGCAGAGTAAATGGGTTTTTCTGTACTTTTTTCCTCTGATATCTGCCAGCCACTGATCTGATTATACATGTTCTGTGATATAATAAGATAGAGTTTAATAGCTTTTGTGGCCCAAGGTGAAACTTGTATTTTCCAAGTATTTGCAAGCTGAACTTCCAGACTGTTAGAAAACTTGACTATCATTGTATGCATGTCTTCATGAAATATGCTGTAACATCTTACCTATTTAAAAGTGTAATTTCCTCTAATTTCCTAAATAATAACTATAAAAAGCTTTGATTAAAGATTTGAAAGCTTTATGTATCAAGCTGTTCATAACAGCACAGGCAAGTCTTGTTACTATGCAAAGTACTATATGCCTCAGCTATAAGATTGCAAGAGAATTATTTAATAAATGATGCTTGCCTCAGGTCTTAAAGGTCACTGAACAGATTTACTGAAAACTGTGGGGAGGAAATGAATTGAAAAGGGAAAATGAATCAAAAATGTCAGTTCCCTGCATCAGACGCCAATGGTCACCAGATTGGAAGAGCCCCATAGTCTACTGCATCAAGGCTGATTTTACTGCCCTGCAGTGCAGTCAGACACCTGATATCTCAGTGAAAAACTGTCTTATTTGAGTCAGGCTATTGGATGTATCAGAAGTATTGAGGAGTTATGAAGTGGTGTAAAGAACTTGTCCTGGGGAAAGTGCAGAACACTGAAGAAGAAAACATTCTGAATGTTGAAAAGAAGCTCAGCASCACGTGAAATAAACTTGTAGTGTGAATTCGAGGCAATAGATCTTAAGCTGGATGTTTGAAAATGCTAGAGGTATGAGTGCAAATGAAAWATTTTATATCCCTTTGTATCCTACTTAAAAAATTATTGACTAATGAGTTTTTAAGACCATACTGTTACCTCTTGCCATCCAAATACCTGGTTCAGTATGGATGCTCCACATCATGTGCTGTTTCTGTTTTTGAAGAAAAAGGGGAAAACTATTTCATCAGTTTGTTTTTATTGTAATTATCTTAGCTGATGATAAAACTGCTATAAAATATTTAATGCTCTAAGGAGACTGACAGCAAAATAAAAGTAACTTTAATAAATAAACTAACCCTTCTTCATTGGAGATGATGCATAATGTAAAATAACTGTGTTCAGTGGCCATTAATATATTTTATTCATTACCTYGTGATAGTACCAGAGATATGTTGGCCCTGCCATGATGAGTGTGCTTTGGTAGACAGCAGAGTCTCATTTCAAAATCCTGTAATAGCAATTAAGACCTACCATAAAGCATATTTGAGTTACAAATCTCCCTTTTCTCCATCTTTGCCTCAGCTGTTGTATTGCAGCAAGGCTAGAGTTATTTTTTGTCCGGGTGTTTTGTTCAGAGGGATGCTAAGGGCTCTCTGGGTGTGCCCAGAAATCCCAGGGGAGCTCGGGCACAGATTGAGTCTGTCACACACAGCCAGTCTCACACCTCAGACAGTGCCAGCATCTCTGCAAATGCTCGCTGCAGCTCAGGCCTGCAAACTCTGCCTCAGAAACCTTTGATGGATCTTTATTAGCTCCAGTGCTGGAGGAATGAGATGACACTGAAAAAAACACATTTTATTGGTGCCGCTTCTAAATGCAGGGTTGATGGTTTTGTGAGAAATTACTTTCTTTGTAGGAATAATTTGAGTTAGGATGACTCAGGCAATGCTTCTCCTGATTTTGAGCCTGTAGCTTTTKGTGAGATCACTGGGGATCACTTTCCCTGTCATAGAGGAAGGCGTGCATGGGCTGGGGAGTGGTGCCAGCCTTGTCCTGACCCCTCTCTGTTTCTGGCAGGATGGGCTACACTTTGCATGAGGGTCAGGCCCAGGAGAAGCTATTGCTCTTCTCAGAAGTAGAGCTAGCAAACCACCTAATCCCCAGCTTAACAAACCTGTGGATTTATTTATTTATCCCTGTGACCTCAGCTATGCTAGCTTTGTTCCATGTAATATTTTCCTGGTTTATATGGTGGTTTTTTGCTTGCAGCTGGTGTACCTTGTGTCTGTTCTTGGTAACTGGCTTTATTCAAGTGGCACTGAACTCCTTAATATTTAAAAAATGGGGTTTTAGTCCTGAAAAGAGAGTTGGGTATAAACAAATGTTCATAAAATGACAGTTCCTTTCTCCTAAAGCCAGAAAAACCAGAAATATTTACTAGATAAGTAAAATTTATGGCACCTCATACATTTTTTAGTTTAATAAGCCCYGCCATTTGCTTATTAATTTGTGTTTTGTCTTTGTGCTAGGACTGGCAGATAACTGGAAATGTCCCAGCCACACACCCCAGCTTGGGTAGTATCATTAACAAGGGAATATGAAGATCTTTTTCATTTGAGTCCAATGACTGCATAACAACATAAAAACTGTCTTCTCCTCTCCTTGCGTGGATTGAATCTCCTGCTTTCCTAGATTTTAATTCTGGGTTTATCTCACCTTACTTTGGCCATCTCCTCCTGCACAGTCTCCCCTCCAGACCCTGGCTGCACAAACATTGCCATTTTTGTCTAACACAGACTGTCCTTTCCATCTCCAAGCACTGAAATGGGGTGCCCAAGGCTGGGTTAGTTGAAGGCAGCCTTAGTGTGTCAGAGGTCTGCAGACAGGTAAAACTGGCTCTGTTCTATGTTTGTCCATGTGGGTGGCATGTACCAGCTGCCACATTGTGAGGGTACTTCAGACACTGTTGGCACAGAGGAATCTCAGCTGGACTGGTTATTTAGCTCTGCCCTCATCTGAATGTTGCTATTAAGAATGTTCCCTTTCCTCATCTCTAGCACTTCAATGTTCCTCTTTGAGCTGGTTCATCAAGCAAGTCTTTATAAGTTAAGCAGATAGGTGCACTTAAGAATTAAAAAAGCCCAAACCCCTGATCTGGAATGGTTTTAGCCATTCTTTGGACTGGAACATGAAATGCTCGTATGCTAATGTTAGTAGATATTATTCCTCAGTATAATAATATCTATTCTACCATTACAGATATATATGGAATACTTCTATAGAAAAGCTGGCAYAAGGGATTTAAAAATCAACAGTTATTTCCCTTAAATATCCTACATTACCCTGATACTTTATCTCAGCAATATAAGTTGATTTCCACCTCAGGTTTTCTTCTGGAGCCATGTAGATCAATTTTATAGCTTTATGTGCTGTGCCAAACTTTCTGAATTAATAAGAAATTCCTGCAGACTTCATTGAACCTTGGATTAGGTTCATAGGGTTGTTAAGGGGTGCATAAAATCTTGTAAATAATTTTATACAAATAGATTTTGTTCTGTGATTGAATGTGATAATTTAAGTGTTCTAATTAAAAAGAGATACTAGGAAAAGGTCACAGCTAAGTATATTTGAATATGGAAGTTGCTTTCAAGTGGTACAGAAAAGTGTCATGCTTAAATCAGTTATTCTAAATCACATTTAAAGGGTTATTTTCCTTCACTTCATAATGAATAATAAATTTCATAGACTTAAGTTTTAAATTAAAGCAAAAAATGTTTTTGGGTCCAACCTTCTGTCTAAGACCTGTCATCATGGGTTTTTCTCCCTCAAATGTTATTTATATTAAGTTCTATAAGTTTAATTAGATGAAGGCATTTTAGTCTTCASAAGTGTACAAATGAGACATCAGAATGTTAGCTGTGTCTAACACCCTTCAGTTTAGTGAGGCAAACTCTCAGGGTACATGAGAAAGAAAATACCAAATAAATACCATCTAAAGACTATTTTAAGTCCCAGCTAGCCAATATCTAATCCTTTAGAGAAAAGCAAAAAGCCCAGAATATGTAAACTTCAGCATACACATGGCAATGGAGATTTTCCTTCTTTTCCCAGAAGACACACAAAGAGCATCTGATTGCCACCAAACCCAGGTTCCTGCATGCAGGACAGTTTGGGCTTTGGTTTTTGGCAGGGCTCTCCCTTGCCTCTCCAACCCCTCCAAAGACTTAGCTCCAGAAACTCTAAATTATAAATGGTGGTTATGTTCAGATAGTAAAAGATCAATTTATTTGAAGTTTCCTGTTGTCTCCAGCTTCCATAACCTGGGATCTTTGCTTTGCCAAACAACATGCACAACTAACTACTGCAGGCATTTTGTGATGTTGGACAAGTCACCTTTCTGACTTCTCTTTGAGGAGCTGAGTAAACAATGCTCCTTGATTTTTATGTTACAAGATTTCATATTAAACTTCCAGATTTTTTTTGTCTTTTGGAATATTTCTCTTTCTCTCAACCAAACTGTGTCTGCTGTTTGCGCATTTTATTCAAAAGTGGAAAATGAATCTTGTCACAGTCATAACATTCTTGCCAATACAGAATAGATTGCAAGATAACTTAATTCTGTGCATTACTCCCCATTGTAATAATGCTGCTGCCAAAGCATAAGATGGAAAGAACATGTTAAAGTGATTATCTGTGACAGCCTCTAAATCCTTCTCAAAGGCACTCCTTGCCAAGATGGTTTCCTATCCTTTGTGTGCTGCCTGTCTTATTTGTCCCCACATTAATTGCTTACATTTGGCTGTATGGAAACATGGGGGTTTTGACAAATGATTTAACAAGCTGTTGTTAACATGGTCCCCACCAATTTTTGTCTTGTCCACAAACCGTACCAGCAAAGCAACATCAACGTCTAAAAGTCATTGATGTAAACAAATAGGATTGAAATTGATTTGTGCTAGAAATGGGTCTGTCTTCTCATGCCTTCAAATCAAGAATTACAGTTGAGATCTGTCAGAAGGTCTGTCCACTTTCTTCATGTAACTRTTTGTCAAGAAAAATGTCTTGTGGCTGGAAGTTAAATGCACTGAAAAAAAAAATCTAAGCATTAWATAAGACTTCTGTTATACTTCAAAGCAAAGCTGGCAATCAGAGGGACAAAATGAGTTTGGAAGCTATTATGAATTATTCTAGTGATAATTTTCCTTCTAATTTTCTGTTTACTTGCAGTATTTTATCCAGTATTTCTGCAAAGAAGAGACATTCTTCCAAAAAGCCTTTTGAGGCCTTTCTGAATGTCAGAATTGTTTTGACTTTTCTGAAACTAAATGAAAAAGGGCTCATGCTAACAGCTCAGCACTGGAAGTTTTTGATAGTGCTGATCCATAGCAGTAGTAGGTACACATGTSACACAGTGGTGGTTTATTTTGCTGCTACAGACCAGGATCATTGCTGTGATCCAAACTTAATTTTTAGGTATGCTGTCTGCCACCCTTCTGGCTGCTTTCCCATTTGGGATCACTATGAATATCTATAGAGGGCACAGAGGAACAGTTCACATAAATTGCAGTAAAATGGAAACGTGTGTTGCTTGGGCTGCACAGCCAGTGCTGTAACAAGGCACTCCCTTTGGCCATGCTCTGCCGTGCTTTGAAGATTCCCTTCAATAATGCAGGACAGAGCGACTTCAGTTTTCTTCTGAAGATCGGGAGATTTCTTCTGATGTTGTCATTATACATAGAACTTCTGCCAAACATATGGAAATGTAGGAACTGACTGCCTCATCTGGTTTGCTGCCCAGTTTTTGACATTGTCAACAGGAGACCTTTCAGAGGAAGTTCAGAGGAAGCCCTGGTGAATAATTAYGAGCAGACTCATTCTGTTATTAGTACTTTACAATTTATGGTGCCTTACTAAACAAACATTTATCCTCACATGCAAAAAAGAAATCAGCATTTAACTATTAATGTTGGTCTGATTTAATTAACTGCTGGAGTAAAGCTCTTCTCAGCATCTTGTATTGTGTTACTAAAGATCCTTTCCATAATTTGTTTTCCAACTCCTCCCATGCAGCACGGTGCTGTATCTGGGGTGATGTAATTTTCTGCTGAGTTTTTGTGGGTGCTGGGCTGGGCAGGCTGGGTGCACCTGGGCAGTGAGAGCTGTTGCCTGGGGTGAGTGGAGCAGGATGGTTTTGTCCTGACTGTGCTGCCACTCCTTGGCACTTGAGCCCCAAGGCAGGTCTGTGTTCAGCCAGCTTGAGCTTGAAGTACATCTCAGCCTGAGCTAGATGTCTTGTGGTGCTTGGGAGTCACCCAACACTGCCATGCAATATTCAGTAATATTTTGAAAAATACTTCAGCAGGAAAGAAAAAAAAGAAGATCTACAAACTCCTGTATGTCTGATTCTGGAGAAATTACCCCCTGCTTGATTTCAGTAATCTYTCTGGAAAGTCAGCTTTTTCCCTCACACGTGTAACAACCTGGCACTGATGATACTGAAGTGCTGCTAATGGACATTTTCCCTAATCTGTATCACCTAACTGGGCAAGGATCAGGTGGTAATAATTCATGATATAATAGGAAGAGTCTGATTATTCCCAGCCATGATTCCTGCAAAATCATCTGAACACTGCATTGTCCTCTCCTTGGGATGGTCCATCCTTAAACATGTTCCTTGCTGGTTGTGGTTCTCCCCAAATGTTCACTATGTGATAGTTGGCAATAACGTGCTCTGGTACAGTCAGACATGGGAATCTCTAGGAAGACATAAAAAACCCCATAATATGGATTATAAATCACATTATTTTTAAATTCTGTGTTTTTTGAGGGTCTGACATATCTTTTGAGGCTGGCAATATTGTACCTGCAATTATGATATAGTACAATAGTAAGTATAAGTATTAATTGTTGTACCCCAGRTAGCTGGGATGAGTTTCTTAGGGATTGAGCTTTTAATCCTGGAGGGAGAAAAAAAAATTATTCCTGGAGTATCAAAACATGAAAAGAGTGGGAAGAAACAGAAGAACAAGCTGTCAGTGATTGGAGAGTTTTTTCAGTCAATTTTATTTCAAAGTTAACCTCCAAAGACTTTTTTCAATATATGAACAATATTTTCTAAACCCAATGTATAATTTAATAGTATATATAAACATGCATATTAGCAGCAGGGCATCCTGCAAACCAGCAGTCCTGTTTTAAGCAGGAGCTTTATATTTAAACTTTCAACCAAGTCCAGAACAAAGGACTGAAAGATTTTTTTTTTCAGGAGTGACWGATATGTAATGATTTTAACACATGCATTAAAAACAGAAAATATTTCGGAAAAAATAAAAATACTAATAAACTGACATGTCTTAGAATGACACATTTTTTTCTTTAGTGTTATCCAGGAGGGTGGAGTTGGACTCCATGATCCTCTGGATGCCGTTTGGGGCCATATAGGAAGAAAATATATTGCAGGGAGCCAAGAAGGGCTTTCAGTGATTTGCCTGTGAGACAGGGGCACTACCAGCTGCAGAGAGCTTACCAAAAGTATTTCTGCATTTCTCAGTGCTGTGTTCTCTTCTTCTCAATTGCTTGTAAAGATGCACTGATTTAATATTAATTTCTTTGTACAAGCACTCTGTTAATTATTCTGCACATGTTCAACCAGGAATAATGTCGTGTTTTCATCAAAGCTTTGCAAAAATTCTGCATTTTAAAATGCACAGCTGGTGATCTTCCTTCCAACAGTGTGAGATGCACATTCAGGAGGAAATGGGAATCAGAGCACACTGACATTACAATAACAGCTACTTAGGTAAGGTGTTTAACTACACTGAATAGGCCTTCAGCTTAGCACAAGTTTTCCTTTATAAATGTAATGTTTAAATCACAAGTTTCCTGCTACTGGTCAAAGGCAAAATATTAAATAGCAGTGATACAATATATACCATACATTCTTAAATGGAAGTCACTCAGCTGTGCCATCTGGAATTCACTCAGACATTGCCAGGTGAAACTTCTTACTTCACCCACATCTGATGGACCAGATGTAGCAACTGGAAGWATTCTTTCCCCTGCTCTGCACCTCRGAGCAGAAGAGTGTGAGGTACCATGGGGACTGTGCCTTCCACACCTTGTTGTGTAACATTTTCCCCATCACTTTTTTTTTGTGGGGGAAAAAATCATATAAACCAGGAAGTAGTTAAGCAATAAAGCCTGTTTCTGAAAACTAAAATACTTTTAGCTGAGAAGTATGACATTTTGGTTAAGAATGTGAAATTCTTGCATAATCTGTTTTTGAGGAATATTTAAGATAGCTTCTAAACATTTAGGAAAAAAAATGGAAAGATTTTGTAGGCAGTTCTTATGAACACTGAATATTAAAGAATTATGAGCTACATTCTGACTTTCTCTTTTTTTGTTTTGCAGATGGTCCTGTGTCAGTTGGAATGAGTATGGACATTGCAAGCATTGATACAATATCAGAAATAAATATGGTAAAGTGGTTTTTGCAGTCTTTTTTTTGCTTGTTGATAAGCTGATGTGCTTACAGCTGCTGGCAGTACAACTTTGGGCTTGTCTCCTTGTGAAGACAGTATGGGTTAGGAGGTGGAATTCTCTTTTTCACGACACATAGTGTTTATAACACTATAATAAGCATTGAAATGCAGCTGTGAATCCCACCTCTCACACATACAAACAGAAAGCTGCTACTGAGTATTAATCTTAATGAGAAGCATGTGGATCAGTTCTTATTTTCCAGCTGAAATGTCTAAATCATTATGCATTTCATAAAAATGAAGATGTATTCATGTGCCTTTGAAGCCACTCTCCCTATGATTAGATACAGCTGAACTCAGGCTGTTTTTCTCTTCTATTGTTGCTGTCACACATTAATTTATTCCAGCTGTGTTTCATTTAATTTGTATCATTTTTTCTTGAACAAACTATGAAATGGAATGTACTTTTCTACTTAAAGATCCTCCATTGCTACACAGAAATAAAAAGAAAAAATAATTAATCAGAATATGAGTGTATTAGTAATTAGTAATTATTAGTTTCTATTTCAAAAGGGGAAATAAGGTCAGAACTTCAGATGAATTTATAATACTGATAAAAACACACAATAAAATCAAAAGTTATTTTAAAAGTGTTAAGAAATAAYGTGATCTTAATGTAGGACTGCAAGGCATATCTAAATTGAAGGGGAATTGGACTGAGTGCTGTGTTCAAGGTCTTAATAAATTTGGTACCACTGTTTTCTTTGTGATGCTAAAAGGAGAAATTGTGCTAAAAGATTCCTTTCCTGTTTCACTAACTTTTTTTGTCTRTATGAATTTGTTCAACTTTTTGCCAAGTGCTCTTAAAAAATTCTTTATTTATTAGCTTATGTGAACAAAATGAGATTTGGAACCACTTACATAAATCATTCTAAAACTTCGAGGTTTACAGAGCCAGATTATCTGCTTACAAAGCACTGATGACTTCAGCTGATTCATAGCCCCAGACTAAGGCCAGCAGCTTTTACTGTAAATGACCATTAGAACAAAATCTACCAACCTCACATGGAGCGCTAGAAAATCTGGCAGAATTCAGTACAGGTGCTCTTGGAGTGCCAGGGACATGGAGAATCACAGTTTGTGCCCAGCAGCTGTTTCCATATACTTCTGTAAAAGTGAATACAACACAGGCTCCCTTTGTGTGATAATTTTGATTTTCTCTTTCAGGACTACACAGCCACCATATTCCTCAGGCAGAGATGGACTGATGAGAGGCTTTGTTTTGATGGTAATAAGAGCTTGAGCTTAGATGGTCGGCTTGTGGAAATGCTTTGGGTACCAGATACCTTCATAGTTGATTCAAAAAAGTCTTTTCTTCATGATGTCACCGTTGAGAATCGTCTTATAAGGATATACCCTAATGGAACAGTCTTGTATGCCATAAGGTATGTAMATACCACCCATCAGCCTTTATGATTGGGTCTACTTATGTTTTAAACTTCCCAGGTTCTGCTTAAGAAAATGGGTCTGTCTGTAAGAGTAGGGTCTAGTAGTTTTAAGAATATGTAATATTTTTGATCAATATGAATAAATTCTTAAATTTATCTTCCCTACATAGACCCCTTTGCTTTCATGCAGGCTGAACACAGGAATTTCATGTTGCCATTCCAGTTTGCAGTGAAGCCATCACAGGGGAAAACAAGCTGTGATGATGGACTTGCATGATCTATCGTGAATTACCCTTTGTAAAAGGTTTTGAAAAATATAACAAAATCTTAAAATATATTGCAAATAATATAGGAAAATGTGCACTCTAAGCAAGAAGGGAGCAAAAGGTGGCCTTTTTAGACTGTCACTGAACTCAGCTTTTCTGCTGTGGTTTCTGTTTGGGATTGTTTAATCTTGTACATTAGATACCAGTAAATAATAGATCTTTTTTTCCTCACAATAGATATTAGGCTGAAAATATTATTTCAAGAAGGATACATGGCATTTTTTATTTTTACTGATGAACATTTTTTTCCCATTAATACTTAGAAAACTTTTTTTTTTYCCCCAAGGATCACCACAACTGTTTCATGCAGCATGGATCTGACTAAATATCCAATGGATAAGCAGACATGTACGTTGCAACTGGAGAGCTGTAAGTCACTTCATCCTTATTGTTTTGTACACTTAGAAAAATATCTGTGATCTATTTCTGCTAGATATTACCTGAGTTGCTGGAATTTTCATAAAAGGCAAGGGACATTATGTGGCCAGTCCCTGCTGAATGACAGTGGTATCTGTGTGCAAAGATGTGTGCACATATGTGCACAGGACATCACTGAAAATAGCATGGCAGTACTGAACGGCTGCAGTGCTAACTAATGATTGAGCAAAATCCTGGGGGATTCTCACAGGCTTGGTTTTGCAGTGCATYCTGCAGTTACTGTCTTGGTCTTCAGAGGGAGTTCTGTGAGCAGGCATTTTCTCAGCATCGATGAGATGGGTTTTTTCCCTTACAGAGTAYGTAATTCTTTCTCCCTGAGATAAAATTCTTTCAGGAAAGAAATAAATAAGAATAAGGCTTATTTGTAAGGCATATAGTTAATATYTAATAATTTACTGTGTTCAGATCTTGCTTTGACTTATTTCATTGTGTCAGTGCCCTGGTAAAAAGTGTGATAAATTGATGAACAAGAGTAAAKTTTTTTTTTYATTTTATCAATCAATATCCTCATATTTTCCTTGAAATAGGTTCTCTAATACTTTGTAGGCATGGTTACTTTGCAAACACACTTTAGTTAAWTGTTTGCTACTATTCATATGACAAGACTCTAGAAAATAATTTTTGCAGGGGATAAGATAGAAGAATAACCAGTTCTGTAAGATGAAAATATATATTTAAAATATGTGTCAATACATGCTCAAAATCTTTCGGAAAGCTTTTCAGTACTTGCCAAGTTTTATTCTGTATCTTTTCAGAAATGTGTGTCGTTCATCTCTTGTTGTTAATGACCAATCAGATTGCCACAAAGTTTCATTTTAGACAGAGACACAAAGGAAATGAACCCAAAACCTTTCTTCACACAGGCATCCCTCTAGAACAAGCAGTTTTATGAGATCTGTTTAACAAACAGTGGTTTGAATTGGAATTGGGATTTGTCTTTATTTTCCTTTGGAAGAGCATATTGGTAAATCAATGTATATAGATTTAAATCAACAGCACTGCCTAATGAGTCATTTAGTATTTTCTCTAGTTCCAGAATGAAATACATGTCTCACAGGAATTTACAATTTATTTGACAGGATTAAAAAAAATAAAAAGGAGAATTCCCCATATAATTAAAACCAAGATTTTTTCAGATTGATTCCATCTGCTTTTTCAAAAGCACACAAGTGTCTCCTGTCCAAGGGGAAAACCCAGTGCTACAACAAATGCTCCCATTACATTGGTGTTTAGTTTTGAGGAAAACAGCAACTAATACAAAAAGGAAAGAGTGTGCCTTAGGCTTTTCTCATCAGTGCCCTGCAGTCCTTTCTTTTGGGTAGGCTGGAAATGGGGTTTGCTTCCCCATGTGATAAGCTATGTTAATTTATAGATGAATAATGTCTCATCCTCCTGGCATACTGCTTCCCAAGACCATTACCTGGGTTTAAGAATTGTGAATGCAGACATGCACACACATCTGCACAAATATTGATGCTTGTAAATAAAATGTAAAATCTAGAGCAAATATTTGAACTGAAACAAAGAGTTAGGCTTTTATTAAGTGATTATTAATATAAGGACAAATATGTAATGRTATTATGGAGTAATGGCTTTACACCATAAAGCATCCCCAGTGACCTTTCCAACATTCTTTTCTGCAATTGCTAGTTACTAACTTTAATTGACTTGTACTTTCTACAAAGCAAAACACATTTTGGCCAACATGTTATTGTATTTTTCTCCCCTTACTGCAACACTTTAGAAGGTAATGCTGGCATCTGTTAGGAAACAGAGACTTGGCTCTCTGAGTCTCTTGACATGAGTGCTGTGACATTTGGGAGAGCGGAGGGATCCTGCCTTGGCTGGGGCTGCCAAGGGGGGGTTCCTGCTCTCTGCCCTGTGGCAGGGAACACCACCATTCATCCTTGCTGGGCTGAAGGGTTTGTCCTCACATTTCCCTCACACACACCCCCAGTCCAAATACATATTCATGTCTTGGGCCTATCTCTGAAATTTTATTTATTTTTGAACTTGTCCTTTACGATTTATTCAGTGAAGAGCCATGTGAAGGCACTTAACTTGTGCTTGATAATCAGTGAAAATTAAAATTAGCAACAGAAAGGTAAAGAAACTAATTTGTATTAGGCATTATGAATGTTTAATCCCAAATTTACTATTCCTGTAGTTAACCCTATTGACATTAGCAACTCATACTCTATCAACAATGTACAGGAATGAGACATTCTGGGCTTGAGGAATTAGCTAGGATAAAAACTCAGTGTCACATAAAGAGAATAGAGATTACTTGTAAAAGCCAAATAACATGGGCTTAAGGATTTTTTTCTCTATAAACTTTTGAAATGTTTTATAATTAGTAAAATGTTAATCCCTTGAATAAAGAACAAATTTGCACARAGGGAGCACTGTACTATTTAACTTTACTTTTTTTATTGGGAAGGCTCTCTCAGTAAAAATTTTTCTTAAGAGTTTTGGAATTATTATACTCAAAGAATCTTCATAGGAAGGATCACCCAAACTTACTAATTGTTCCACTAATGAGAATATTTTGGAACAAAAGCAAAATAATATCTCTTTCAAAATATGCTCATTATCATTCATATGGGCACCAAGAACTTCTCCTGTCTTACACAACTTGGAAGGCTGAATATCTTATAAAAACAAAAAGGAATTTACTGTGGTCCTCTCTAGTTCTTTGGACTTTACTGAAAGGAAGTAAAACAAATCCATGGCCGGAATCATGCATAAAACCTGGTTATATGAGCCTCCTTGTTTTGACTAAGGACAATGCAATCATTTGTTTATAGAAAATGTTACTTCTATKTTACATCTCAAAAATCTGGGAAATTTCCCAGAATGTGGTTTTAGGGAATTGAAAACTTAGCTTGGATGCATATGCTTTTGGCTTAGTCTTTTGACACAAAATTGTTTTGGCCTTAATTGCTATAAATGTGATAATGTGAGCAGAGATTCCAGGCCATGATACCTTTTCATATAACTGCCAGTGATAGTGAAAACAAAATGTACATTTAAAGAATGAGCAAAGAAAATTTTCAGGTGAAATTTTAATTTAATAGATAACCAGCCCAGTGTTTCCTTACAATAAAATTTATGAACTCCTTTTTTTTTCCTGCATGAGATGGCTGGATAAATCAGTTCTGTTTTGTCATTGCAAGAAAAAAACCAATAACTTAAAAATATTAAAAGGCACTTTTGTTTTTGTTTTAATATATCTCTTTTTTCTGTGATTCTAGAGCTTTGTTCTTTTTGCAGCATATACCCTTGTGCAATGTATTGCATTATTGTCTCACTGTAATTTACTTACAGTTGACTAAAGTCTAAAAATAATCATCAGCTCATGTTTCTGTTCCCTAAGCTGAACTATTAACTTGCACAATATAAATCTGTCAAATACAAGAATGATTGATCTAAGTAAGCTAAAGAAAAAAGACGTTCAAATGCTCTCTGTTAACATGTAAATTACATTAACATAATCTTGAATTAATCAAATACACTAGTCTGTAAAGTGGCTGCCTTTTAGATAAGGGGGAAAAGCTACAGAGGTATTTTAGCTATGATTGTGCTGCACATTGACAAGTGTGTGCAAAACACAGTTGCCTTCTGAGAGACGATTCATCCAGCTCCAAATTACTGCTTGAAGGTTGAGAGGGAACCTCCTGGGGCCCCTGAAGCGTGCCATGCTGTTGAGCCTGCAGAAACTCCAGCTCTAAGCYGGTGTCCTTGGCAAGTATCCGAGCTCCTCAGCCAAAACCTTGTCCCAAGTGATGATTCAAGCTCAGGTTGGAGCACAGCACCAGTGAGCAGCAGCTGTGCTGCTCTCCCCATCCTTCATCTCTATGGGAATGAGGACCAATGCACTGCACTGAGAAACAGCATCTTGGGATGCAACACACGGCACATTTCATGTCCAGCCAAAATGCTGGCAAGTGCAGTAATTCATAAAAGCTCTATTTTCTTAGAGCCTAATAGCTTTTGCCTTTAGAATACCAGGTGGTACTAATMTATTTTATTAGTTTGTCATTTATACTGAAATAGAAGGTATAAAAAGACCGCCTCCAAAAATGTCAGCTTTTAACTTACAAGACTTTGCATGGTATTGGAAATTTTGTTGTGAACAGGCACTACAATCTGCCTAAACCCATCATTGTTTATGTCTAATTGCACTTCCACCAGTAAGAAACAGCTGAACCATAAGTGTTCTCAACACAAATTAATTATTGTGCAGAATAAACACAATTGTTGGCTTGTGTCTCACTACAGGGGGTTATAACATCAATGATGTCATGTTTTACTGGACCAGAGGAAATGATTCAGTTCGAGGTTTGGACACACTCCAGCTGGCACAGTACACAGTAGAAGACCACTTTACTTCTGTAACTGAAGCTGTGTATGAGACAGGTAAAAACACCCCTAAAACACTTTCTGGGTGCAGTTTGAACTATGGCTTTGGAAACTGAGCAGCTTAAGGAACTGAGCAGACTGCTTTCTGTTAGGATGGCAGTTTTCCTGTTCTAGTAATTACATTCTTGAAGCCATAAATACTTTTCAAGTTACAAGCAGAGACCAAGCTAATATAAAGACTGAGCATTTTCTTGGAGGCCACACATTATGTAAAGAATTATAAACAAGAATCTACTGCTCATTGCATATGTCAGGGAGAGCTCTTGTGAAGGAAGAGGAGCATGCAATTGGGCATTTAAATTGGAGACAGACCAGGGACCTCGGGGTACCCAGCTCAGATCAGCCATTCTGGCTTTACAAGGCGAGTCAAAAGCCTCTATTCATCTGTGGAAATTCCAAGAATACGCTGTGTGCTTTCACAGCTGCAGGAATTTGAGTTTCATGGCTACTGCTTGTAGGAGTTTCTCTGTTTGTGTGGCAGCCCCTGCCCAGCCTGGTGGGCAGCAGGAAGGAGATTGCTTGACCTGAGGTTCCTGTGCCAGGGAAGGGTCAGGAGCCTTTCCCCAGACCTGCTCCTCTGCCGAGCTTAGGAATCTGCTGTAGAAAGTTTCCTCTAAGTGCAGGGCTTAACCTCAGGGAACAGTGTGCTCTTGATTATTTTCCAGAGATTTTGAAAGGGATTTCAGGGAGTTCGAGACCTGCCAAACCTTTTTGTTCTTTGAGTTACTCTCAGGTCCTTCATTGCCGCTCTTCACTGTGTACCCAGTTTCTCTTCTGCTCCAATTTGCACACCCACACAAGGGTGTGATCTTTAAATCAAAACACACACATCCTTCAAAACTGCAGTTTCACCAGAGGACATGTTTCTAATTCTGAATCACAGAGATATACATTCTCTATTCCATTATTGGGTATTTCTGCTTTAATAACACAACACAGAGAAACTTGTGATCTAATTTCAGGTATTAATTCAGGCTAAAAAAAATTGAAGTTCTCTAAATGGATGCAAAAGTATAAATTAAATACACACCAGCAGGCTCAAGGATCACAGAGTTTCTTGCTACTTATGTAAGTGACATCTGCTTGCCTTCCTCTCTAGAGCTTCTGAGTAAGCAGCATCAGGTTCAATGAAAGAGTAATCCTTTACTGCAGTTCTGCCCAGAAGGGTATTAGGGTATTAGGACCTGTTCACCATACAGGAAAGTGGAAGAGGAAACCTGCTTAATTCCTATCACATTCTGTCACAGAATCAGGAGTTTAAAGACAAAAAGTTTGGTTGTTTTGTTTGTTTGTTTTGGTTGGTTGGTTTTTGGTTTTGTTTGTTGTTTAACTAAATTGACTAAAAGCTATTTCCAATTAGAGYTGAAGAGGTATGATCAGATGAACTGTGCTCTTCTTCCAGTAAATGATGCTGTTTTCCTCCTTTTGTCTTGTCAGGAATTATACATATGAAGTCAAAAGCCACTTTTTGTTTTCATTATATGTTTTAAGACACACAAATTAATTCAATTAAAATTTCTCACACCTTCTTGTTAGAGTTTTCCTATTCAAGACAGCCATGTTATCAAGTGCTGTKCAGTGCTTTTAAAATTTAATCTCCGAATCCTCTTAATTCCCTACGAGTCTTTCTGAACTAGATGCTATTTTCTACAGGTTTTTTGGAAAGCAGTGCCTACTGTAGGCCATATTAAAAGAARAAACAACCAGATTATGGAGCTGTGTAATCAATTTTGAAATGAAAAATGATGTTTTGCATTTCCTCATTACCATTAATAGATATGAGAGTAGCTTATAAATAACAATAGCATTATAAATAACAGCTATTTATAACCACTACAATTCAAAGGGCTAAAGCTAAAGTTATGAGAGAAAAGCTGTGTGCAGTCTTTCCTAACACAGCAAAAAAAGCAATCAGGGTTTGACACTCTGTGAACATGAACAGGCAGTACAGCTGCTGTGCAAGTGAAATATTGTACAGCAGTGCAAAACCCAAGTGCACGTACAGCCACTGACAGAGCCAAATTTAAAATGCAGTCAGCAAAATTCCTGCATAAGTAACTTCAGTAAATTTAAGAAAAGGACACTGAGGATTAATCTTGTTTGTAGAACAGCATGTATCACATAATAGTAATCACATTACTGTAATCACATAATGGTAAGTCACTTTGAATAATGTTAGCTAGATTTCTGGCTAGGATTTGGTGTTGATTTTGTTTTGGTCTAGAGCAATTTCATTTTGGACATGGGTAATTTAATTGTTAGAACCATTTCCTACATGTCTTTAACTACAGTCCTCATTCTTAGTACACTGATAAACTCTTGGACTCCCAGACCATATTATCTGCATCATTTTAGCTGTCCAGCCAACACCAGCTGCATTCTCAGAGTAATAAATACTAATACAAAAAGCTTGCTTTTCTTACTGGAAAAACATAAAAGCAATGAAGAACCGTTACAGTGAAGCTTTTTGTATAAATAATCATAGAAATAAGGCTGAAATACATTTTAAAAATTCATTTAATCTATTCTTGTGTCACAAGGCAAGGTCATCCATATCTGCAGTCTACTTCCTGACAGATGTTTCTAGGAGTAAGTCAGACAAACCTCCAAAGTGTCTGCTTCACAGCCTCCCTAGATGATTTTTTTCCTGGTGTTTATTACATGCATATTTTCCTCATGTCTAATCTTGATCTCCCTTGCTGCATTTCAAATCCATTATGTGGATATTGAAGACAAATGTCCTGCTTTTTTTCAGCAGCCTTTTCACTGAATCAAGACTGATATATCTTCTCTCAGACCAACGATTTTCTACTTTTTTAATTCATACAAGCAATTTTCTAGATATACTGTCTTTGCTATTGTTCACCCATTGAATTTTCATCTCTTTGCTGGTATGCAGCACTCAAAAATGGGTTCCTATTAGATATCCTCTGAGGATGGAAGGGTTTACTTAATATGTTCCATGAAATCKCTTTCTCTTTATGCATTCTAGGCTGATATTTGCCCTTTGTGCTGAAAATTATCATGCATTTTTGACCTTGTTCAGCTGATGATTCCTCCTAGTTCTCTGACTCCTTTTTTTTCCTGTAACCACATGTTCCCTGGGCTCTGGGAGCTGGTGATTCCCATCTGAGCACAGGACTTCATACTCATTGAATTTCCTTGTTTTACTTTGGTTGTAATAGTTGGTGAGGTATTTTTGAACTCCAGTSCTGTTCTCCAACGTGCTAACTCCACTCCTAACACACTCATGCTATGTCATCATGTTAGGCAATAGTTTTGGGCACAGGACAGCGTTCCCACTTGATAAATGCTTCTATTTTCACAGCAAGCAATAGCTAATTAATCTCAATTTCCAYTTTTAGTTGGAGAGAGAAGCAAAAACATAATTTAAAGCTTCATGCTAATTKGCTGTTGATAGCTTTTTTCCCCAGCATCTTTCCTTAAGTCTTGCACCCACTGCTCAGCACTCCTGTCAAGTGCTTGGCAGCAGCAGGAAYGAAGAGGCTCAGCTTGCTCAGGTCCAGTCTAAGGCTGAGTCTTCAGCCCAGAAGGCAGGAGAGGCATGGCAGGCAGGCAGGGCTCTCGGTGCACGTCCCCGCTTGGAAAATGTCAAGTCAACAAACTGGCTTATTCAAACGGCATTATTTTGGCAGAACAGAAGGAAAGAAGAGACAGAAGCATAAATTAGATCTCTGCTCCTTGATGCACAAAGACAAGATATTTGCTCTGTTAAAAAGGCTGCAGAAGGAGCTGGCTGCTGTTCTTGTCTGCAGTTGCTGCCAGGGTTTGATGTCTGTCTCAAATCCTGCTTTAGCCTCCTTGGGCTAGAGGCCCCTCAGCCCTTGTGTGGCTGTGCAGGGTTGAAGCTCTGTGGTCCCCAGGCCACTGCCTGTTATCAGCTTCTCAGGGGGATGTCACAGCTAAGCCAGCGAGGCGTTGCTCTCGTTTATAATTAGTGATCTGAAATCAAAGCRTATACAAAATACATATAGATTATATAAAGTTTGTATAAGAGTGTCTGATCATCAGTCATGGTCTCTTTCTAAACAGAAGCACTGCTTGCTTTGTTCTACAGGCTCATCTGCAATTTCCTAAGGTTCAGGAGATTATTTATTTAATAATCAAGTTGTTCTAGGTTTTTCAGTACTTTTGAGGTATGGTGTGCTGAATAACTTCCCCTGTTCCCTTTATCTGTTCTTTTATTGTCTCTAATTGCTCTCCAGTTGTTACTTCTGAGAAGATATTCTTTGCCATACAGGGCTCACAAAGAATCCCAGAGGTATTCAGTAATAATCTTACCTGGTGAGTCTTCCATCAGCCTCACCTAAGATTTAAACAATTACCTGTGCATGTCTATCTATTATCATGTCATGTTTAATTTACTTCTCTGAGGTAATAGCATCTCTCTTTGTAAACAAGCTTTTCCACTTGAGTTGATATTTTCCATCATGAGTTGTTTCTGAGATACTTCTGCAACATAGAACAGCTTAGAAAGAAAACTGGAAATTTAAAAAAAGTTACAGTAACATAAACTCATATGGAAATGCAACGAATGGAAAGAATATCAAGGATATTAGGAAGAATTCTGTTTTTAACTCCTCTGAAGTTCTTTATATCATAGACATAAATAAATCTCAACACTTGGAAAAGTTTTGGTGGCATAATTTTTTTTTCTGTTGTTTTGGGTTTTGTGTTTTTTATTTTGTTTTGTTTTGTTAGGTAAGCTAAGTGGATAAAGATGTRTACACATATACACTACATGAAAGGGTTTTTTTCATTCTTAGGAAATCTGAATTTCAAACTTATTTTTTGCAAAGCATTTTCATTAAGACGAAACACTTTTTGAGAAGCCCAGCCTGAACTTTCATTTCCTATAGTTCACCTCAGAAAAGCAAGTAAGAAAAGGGGCAGTTTGTAAGATCTAGGCTRTGAAGGACAGAAGACTGTTTTTTTCCCTGAGGGAGGGGCAAAGAAGCTGTAATAACATATTATCAGTTTATATTGCCACCCCTAGCATCCTGCAGCAGTCAGAGAATTGCATTTCAGTTGCACGACTTATTTATTGTGTAAAAGTGAGGACATTCTGTTTACTCACTGCCTATGTTCATTGTAAACAAGCCATAACAAAATTGCATTCTGAAAACTACATTTTCAGTGTATAGTTAAACCAGTAAAATCTACTTTGGGCTCTCCTGTACTCTGCCCTTAGAAGAGGCAAGATGGGAAGGAGATGATGCATTGGTAGAACTACACTGACGTGCTTGTGTGAGTTGTACATCACACATTTTAGCAGACACCCAAGGGGCTWGCATAAATAATTCATGAGAGAGAAAAGGATGCTCTTTGTGCCTGGCTGCACGCCTCTGTGCAGGGCACCAAAGTGCTTCTTGCACAAAGTGATGTGGAGCAGTCTTTTACTGGAGTAGAGTTCAGCAGAAAGTCYACAGGAAGTGGTTGTGGGGAAGATGGTCCCATCCCAAAGCACTTAGAGTGGAAATTAGGAACTGCTGCCAGTATTTATAGAGAATCAGTCCTTCCTTAGTTACCTCTGCTGGGACCATTCACTGGTCAGAAATGCTGCAGAAAAGATCAAAGATGCAGCATTCTGCCATCAGCTGGGAACAGATGCCACAGAAAAATGGGAAAATCAGAAAATGAATGACCTAGGGTGAAAAGGAAGATTGTTGAGGTTTATGTATTTCTTAAGCAGTGCAGCAATAGTCATTGTTGATAGAATCATCAGTGGCAAGTCTATACAAAGTGTCTGATAATCAGAACTGTAAATTAGAATATAATTTTAAAAGCCAAAAGCCAAACTTCAATGCCAAGTTATAAAATGACATGAACCAGTTTTTATTGCCTTCAGAAAGGTCTGACTCAGACCTAGGCCTAGGCCTGCTCAGCTACTGAGAAAAGCCTGTGCAGGATGAATTCATGACACTTTAACAACAGTAGTGAGCTGGACCTTCTCCTTTTTAGGGTACTTAGCAGTAGAGGGGGTTAGAGGAGGTATGGAGACTGTCATCTGCTGTTTGGATTTGTTCTTCATCTACAAGTTAGAGCTACTGTTTACTTCTGTACTTCTGCTCTCTCATAAATTCTATAAAGCCTGCACTACTCAGCTGAATTTTCTTTTGCTGGGGGGTCACCGAAGTAGAATACCTCACCTTGAGGTGTGTTTAGAGTGTAAATATTGACAGTCATTTAAGTTCAGTTCAACTGAGAAACTGTTACACAGAGCAATTCAATACTTTGATAAGTGCTAATGCTGTGCCTTTGCTGCAGTTAGATATCTGCACAGAAATTATTTCTATCATGTTAACAAATTTAAATCAGAGCAGTCTCACACTGAGGTGACATTCATCATGGGCCAGAAACTTGAAAGAAAAAACATATTTTCATTTTAATGCRAGTATTTTGTTGTCAAGCAAGTGGCAAACTTGACAGTTTTGAGGAGTYAATTTGAGCTGTACTTGAGTTAACTCTAGTAAAGTCAGGACTAGGATTTCATGAACCTGTTTCAATTTTGTTCTGGCTGATGGCACCATGGTCTCAGATGTGCCAGTCAAAGGCAATGAGATACAGCATTACTCTCATATGCAGCTCAYGCAACAGGAGCAGCAAATCTGTTCCTTTTAAAGATGATAACTTTTGGTACATGTGTGGTGTAGATGAAAAAGGGACTGCAATATTTCCCTATCTTCATTTTATCCCATTGCTCATTTCTTTAGCATGATAAGTGTGMACTGAATACTTTTTCTCGACTTCTGATTCCTTCAATTTATTACAGGAGGAGCTCTGATGATTTCTATATATAGGTTGCTTCAAGATTTCCATTATAAAAGCTCTTCTGAACTCTTTAGAGAAATGCTGACACTATTATTATCATGTCCATGATATGTCTTTGGATTCTGGCAAGAAGAAARCCTTAAGGTTAGAGAAATGTCTCTTTTTTGTTTTCCAAAAAGCCACTCAGCTATAAGCTGTTACATCTCTATTTCTCTTTGTTCACATTACTTCAGAAATTTCTGGCATGAGAAAAAATAATAACACCAGAATAKTCAAAGGACTTCTCTAAACTTGGAAATTGTGAACTGTGGCTTTTAAATCTGATATTTTGAAGTAACTTCACATGGATGCACTTAACTTTTATACTGAGGTAAATAGAGACACAGTTGTAGAGTAGTAACAAGGAGAGGGTGTTATTTATTGTATGGCTGTATTGGCTGTTTCAGAGTTTTCCTTCTTAACAATGAGTTCTTCTCAGGCTGAACCGCAGGAAATCCCCAGGTGCTGCAGGAAGGATGGTGTGGTCTCTTCACTCCTCTTTGCTGGRCACATCCTTCCCTGTGGTCAGCTCAGAAGCACAGCACAAGCAGCTTTTGTGGAGTATCTGGTTCTCTTTCCCTGCAGGTGCTTTGTGCTGCAGCCTTTTGTTGTACAGACCCAGAGCCTTCCCTTTGCACCACGCTCATTTCAGAGCACGGAGRGTGCAGACACAGAAAGTAAGGTCGCACAGTCATTGTAAGCTTTTCACTCCCTGACTTCTGAGAGCTTTACTTTGGTCTCTATACACTCAAAATCAGTTTTGGTGAGCAAAATAGCATTGAAACAACTGTATTGGTAAAAGTCACAGCCTTGGTAGAGGTACACTGGTGTAATGTTCCTCTTTTCACACAAAAATGYGATAATGGTGTAAAACATGTTTGTACCTCTTGCCTCATGGAGATAATTTAACTGTTATGTTTGTACCCTTTCTTTCAGTTGAACACTTCTGGATTTCAATATACTGAATTTACAAAGAAAAACCCTAAATACAGTGTATTTTTCCCTTTGGAAGGAGAAAGAACTGACTACCAGAGTACYATTTAGTTTAGTAGGGAAGAGATGCTCAATGTGGCAGAAAACTGAAAACAAGTTAATATTAGAAATTAGGCATTGATTCTTAGCAAAGAGAATTATTTACCAAGAGAAATGGTATGTGTCTAGATATCCTCAGACTAAGTCTTCATATCTGTGTGAAAGGTGGGCTCTATTCCAACCAAAATTATTTAGTTCAAAGAAAGGCATGATTAAGGAAATTTAGTGGCTTGTGATGAGGGTCAGACTACATAATGCAATTCTTTCTGTTTTAAAAATCCTGTTATTGTTCTCTTGATGCACTATATACAATGCTTTTAAAAATTGAAATTTAGCCATCCATTTTCTCATCTGGGAGCAATAAGACATTTCTTGGCATCCACTGCTTGCATTTCAGGCTTTTAAAAGTGCTCTTCGTTGTGTCTCACAGCACACCTGAGGGATGCACAAATAGCCTGTCTGTGCCTATATTGCWGTTGCTGAAGTGAATTCACTGTTCTGTAGTTCTGTCCTGACTCACAGCAGGCAGCATTGGAAGCAGATATTGGTGTCAGAAAAYAGGTTTTGTATTAAATAGCAGAAGCCAAAGCTGTTGGACTACAAARCATTAGTCTCTCACTGATATTGCACTGGCATGCAAATGTTCAAATGATTTTGTAAAAGCTTAATAACACTTAATTTGTAACCTRGAACTTCAGAACAAGAAGTCTTTTGTGCCCATTTAAAAAGCAAGATTTTGTTTCCCCGTAATGCATTGAACTGGTAACAATTTCAGGTAGTGTGCTTCAACACAGCCAATTTTTGCCCAGTTAGGGAGCTGGATTAAGAAATTCAGGCTTTGCTTATGAGTGTGCTATCCCCTCATGAAACACAGTTCTGTATTTGACCCTATGATCAAAAGTTCATCTTCTGGAAATCACTGACTTAGAAGGAAATAATCTGAGCCACAACAGTGACACTGCTCAGAGCAGCACAAACACTCTAATGCACTAATACAAAGGAAAAATAGATAATGAGGATGCAAAGATACTGCTTGGGTTTAAGAAGAATGTAAGAGATAGGTCAAGAATGTAAGAGATAGGTCAGCAATGTCAGAGCAGGTACCCTCAATCCACATCTTGAGCAATAGTAAATGAAAAGCAAAACAAACAGGGTATGTGAGATAGTTAAAAGTAAGAACCCATGCATTGACAATCCTTACTGCTCTAGTTTCTACCGTAGCTCACTTGTTATTATGAATAGCAGCAGCTAAATCCATATGTGATTTCAAATTTCCTTGCCTTGTGTCATATGGTGAAACATCATCTTCATGCATTGATGGATTTATTTTTTCCTTCACTAATCCTCATTTAATTTCCAATTCAAGGTGTCTTTAATAAAACTCTGGATATGGTGACTGGATGTTACATATTTGATTGTTTCCTTCAGTTCAGAGTCTTCAATCTGAATTTTTCAGTGCTATGTTTAATTTTTACAAGCTTGTTTGTTAAGCTTTTTCCACATTGTAGCACACCAAAGTAATACAGGTTGTTATTTCAAGGATCTTTTCAATAATTGCACCTTCACAGTGTTTTTTTTCCCTGCTCCTTCCACAGGACGTTACCCAAAACTTGTGTTTCACTTTGAACTCAAGAGAAACATGTTGTATTTCATATTAGAGACATATGTGCCATCAATCCTTCTGGTTGTSCTCTCCTGGGTGTCATTTTGGATAAGCCAGTCATCGGTTCCAGCCAGAATCTGCATAGGTGAGAAGGTGATAAACCAACCCAAACCAGGGGCTGGATCACTGAGACTCCTTCTCTATTGCACATACTTGGCATCCATGTCCTGAAGTTGCAAACACTTCTGAGTTTTATGGAATTACTTTTAGGGCTCGCCATACTCAGTGCATCATGTGGATTCCCCTTGAAGCACTGCTATTCTTTAACTAAGAGAAATGCCTTTGGCAGCTACAGGAGRGAGACTTGTAGGCAGGGGAGGCCACTGAAAGCAAAGCAAAAAACTGTCATTTTGGAAATAATTGAAACATATTCAAGTACATGGCATGCACAGACAATTGTRAGGCTTTTGTGAGGTCTCACCATACATACTAATTAACACATGAATAACAAGAGAATTATAAGAGATTAAAAATAATTAATTTCAAAGAAAGGATATTCTGAAAGGGAGAGAATGCAAATCAGGTTTGATCAGGCTGCAGGTGGGATGGCAAAAATACTCCTACAGAACAGGGAATAAAGAAGGATTTCACATTGAATGAGGCCAGTGGGCAACTACACTGAGAAAAATGATATCTGAATATTTTAAAGCGACCTTTTGCATAGATTTGCAATAATAATGTGTTAATCATAATTATACATTCCATGACACCAAAATCTCTCTCATTTTAATTTCTAGTCTTCTCAGCTTTGCTAACATTTTCTGTTACTCTTTTTAYGCATTTAACTTAAGAGTCGCAAGTTAATTTTAAAGTCTTCTTCCTAAAACATGATCCATTAAATGCTGTGGCATCCTAGGAGTCTCAGGTCCAGGGAAAAGTCTCCTGCAGTAGGACCCTTGCAGCAGAGGCCCTCAGTGCCATCTGTGTTATACTGGAACATATATTTTTCCATTCCACAGGTGTCACCACAGTCCTTACGATGACAACACTGATGATGGGAGCCAGGACTTCACTCCCAAATGCTAATTGCTTTATTAAGGCAATTGATGTGTACCTTGGTATCTGCTTCAGCTTCATCTTTGGAGCATTGTTAGAGTATGCTGTGACTCATTTCTGCACTCTGCATCAGCTCAGCTCAAAGGAGCTTCCAAAGGTAAATTAATTATTTGGTGTTGTCCTACAAACTGGATTTAAATTACATTTGCTAAAAAGAATGAATTATCTTAGCACTAATGRTAAAAGTATTTAAGGTAGTTTCTTTTTTAGAATTAGGGCAGGGAAACATAATAATCTTGAGAAAAATAAAGAATATTTGTATACCTGGAGCTTTTCTGGAAGAGACCAAACACACTGAAGCACTCTTCCTTCTCTCTTTTGGTATGGACCTTATGGCTACTTATAAAATGTTCTGGATGTCTCACAAAAATCACAGGCACTTCTTGTCTCCCAGCATTAACTCGCAGTTAAAAAATTGGGCTGAGCTTGGTGCCTTGATACTACTGCAATATGGAAAAAAAAAGTTTATAGCATTCCATTTATGAAACCTGCACATGCATGGAACACAAGTCAGTCTCCTGGCAGATGTCTTCATGCGCTGGGTGTATCAGGTCCCTGTAGCTTTCTGCTCTCAACTTCTCCTTCAACGGCTGCACCTGAAGTCAGACTGGGATCCATTTTCCCTTCTGCATCATTATTATAACAGTGCTTTTGTGGCTCTAAAGAGTTTCTCACAACTCTGAAATACTGTGAAATATACTCAAAATAAAAATGGGTGAAATCAACATAGGTATTTTTTGAGTCTGATGGTTGCTGAAATAATGAGGACAGGTTCATGAAGAGGTTTTGTCACATCTTCCATCTCCAGTGTATAGCAGTGCTTTCATAAGCAGGGAAAAATAAATCACAAGGAAGCTGAAAGATGATTGTCTTGCAGCTTTTAATTATGGAACTGAACCTAATATGCATGATAAAGAAAAATTTAAGCAGCTTATGAAATTTCTGGATTAATAGAAAAAAGTAAAACATGGAAAATGAGAATAACAGGAAGAGAAAAAAGGCAGAAAGCAGTTTGGTTGAGTGCTGTAGGGATAAATGTCCAGAAGCAGAAATATTGTTAACTGTTTAAGCCAAATTAGAACAGAGCATCAGAAATGCCTAAGGAAAGCTCCTCAATATACTCAAGAAACAGGATATTGAGCTCAAGTGGAGGAGCTTCAAAACCTTTTGAAGATTGGGCAATABGTGGGTGGGTGGGGGGGGGTTATGTCTAGATAGTTCATCAATTAATGAGATTTTGGCTGTTTGGATGAAAGATAGGTCCTGCAAATGCACAAGAATATGTTAAAAGCTGTTGTTGGGTCTAGGTGTGTGGAGAAAGACTGCAAAATGGACACAAAGCTGAGCCACCCCAGTGGGTGTTATGAGATAATGTCTGTCGGGGATTGTCTGCAAATGGGCAAACACTCATTTCAAGTGAGGATTTGAGTGGAAAGCCTATAAGTAATTTTTATTGGCAAGGTAACATCAGTGACAATTCCCTGTGAGCATATCCATCTTGTGAAGTAAGTGGTTGTCATTTTGCTCATAGTGTACAGAAAAAAAGCTGCTTGGAGGTTTGGTAAGAAAGTAAAGTGTTTCAGTGCTTGGATGATTAAGCATCTTTGGATCTGTGAAGGGCATTTATGCTGTCCTTGCCTTCACCTGCCTCTGTCAGATTCCCTTTCATCTAGAGCAGGTACTCATGCTTGCAGATGGTATGGACATGGGAACTTGTAGACTTCAAAAATGTGCATGGAAGTGTGTGGAGGTACAGCCGTAAAATGAGAAAGGAAAGTTTTGTGATGAATTTAATTACCAAAAGAAATAGTCTTTCATGTCAGCCTTGTTTCCTGCCTTCTGCTGGGCATCAGGAGTAAGCAAGCAAGCCAAATTCAATTCTTGCCCGCACAAACATAGGGGTATAAGAGAAGGAAGAGTTTTTTGGTCCTAGATCAGCTTGCCACTCTGTAGAATAAGGAAAATGCTTGTCATGTCCTTTTCCTACTGTAGCCAAGGGCAAGCACTGCTTACTGATCTGGGTGTCATGGAGAGAACACCTGACTTGTATTTCTCATTTCTTGTCATAAAAACAAAAACATCACAAGGGCAAAAATACCAGCTAAAATCTCATGTCACTGTCTAGCAGGTACTTAGCAATTTATGTGTGAGTATCATCACAGTGAATGTGTTGTCCTCATTATCGTATTCTCTTGTGGACACAGGTTAATTGGAAATCTCACGTCCCAGTTTGTTATTCCCATATGTGAGCTGATAGAAAATTTGCACTCAGAATTATGTAAATAAATGTAGGAGATGAAATGGAAATGTCACCCTCTCTCTTGTATAGAAATTAGTTGTACTCGCTTCCCGCTTTGCTCTTTGAAGAAGTTGGGCACAGGCATATCAAACCCTTCTGAAACCCCTGGGATCTCCAGTTTAGAACATAAACTGGCAAAAGTGCTCATCATATCCATGCTCTTGCAATGTTTCACGTCATGTGAACCAGGACCCACAGAGACACCTTCAAAGCTAATGGTAACAGCAGAGGAAYGGCCTGCTGCAAGGGAGGTCAGGCAGAATGTGCCACTCACATCAGCTCCAGAGCAGCAGGCTGCTTCAAAGGAGAGGTTGCTTCTCCTGAGTTTCTCGTCTTTTGTACAAAGGCATTAATTGTGCCCTCTTGTAAAGCACAGAAATATTCCTTGGGTTTCCTCTGTCTTTTACCTAAACCTCCACTGTTAAGGCAGAATGGAGAACAGTCTGAAAACTGCAAATAATTTTATAAATRTGATATTCAGCTTCTGTAGTATTTCTGTGCAAGCCTCATGCAGTCTTTATGAGCACCACATAAGCTCCAGGTGTGCAACACTCTGGTTTGAAATATTTTTAAGCTTGAGCAGCTTTATTATCCAGTGAAAGTGACAACTTTCCTCAATTCTGTTGGCTCTTGGATGTCAGCAAACACTTAACTTAGTGTAAACAGCAGCCCCAGTATCTGGTGTCATAGACAGTRCTTTTTGGGTGATGTACAGCATCTTTCCTGAATGGTACCAATTTGGTGTCTAAAAAGAGCCCTCCTTAGTGCCAGCTGCCATTTCCTCATTGACAGCTGGCATCCAGAAAAAAACCTAGTGTGACATTTAAAACTGGAGCCACAGCTGAACACTCACAGCACAATTTCTTTTTTTGATACAGTGTAAACGAGCTCAGTCTTTCATCACGCTCAGTTCTTCATAACAGTCTGGAAGAGTCCCTTGATAAACCCACTCTATAAGACTGCAGAGTTTTATAAATTAGCAGGTATGGTTCTCTAGACTAGCTCTCTCCTTTCCAAGCTATGTGATCCAGCACTTTTGCTGTAACATCCCCTCTGTTTTGCAAGAGCCCTGCCTTGTTGCACTGCAGATAGAATCCTGTACATGTGCACTGCTTATGGTATTTTCTGCTTAAGTGAGAACTGCCCCTTGGGGAGCTGAAAGGAGTCAGGAACAGCCTCATAACACATCAGCCTCCTGAGAATCGCTCACATGCATTGTGAGGAAGGAGAAGTGGCACGTACACAATGTCCTTTCATGCTCTGTAATAAAACTAATTCTGAACAACCRATAGCCAGCCCTACCTGAGAGAAAAATAGACTCTTAAATTGAGCAATGCCCAAAATCCTGACAGTTTTGAAGTACAGATGTCATAATGAAAAATGAAAGCAGGGGAAAAAAGTCAGGACTCTTTGGTCAGGCTCCTTTATTTTATTAACCTTTGAAGTGCTGAGTGCATTCATTTGGCTGTTGCTCCAGTGCCTCATTTCAAGTGCCAGGCACTGCTGACAAAGGCTCCTCTGCCATCCCCAGCACTCCCTTCAGAWGCCTGGACTTTTTGAAGGAGAAAAAAGATATTTATAACAGAGTCTGGCCTCAAGTGAAAACTTGAAGTTTGAATTTTAGTACTACCCTGGGGATTATGTAAGGTTCAGACTGGAGTTTTATGGATTGATCCTCTTAATGCTTTAGAGGCAGATTTTCGTCCCAGCCTTTCTCAGAGGTGTGGGAGGCCATGTGGAGGATGACCAAGGTTTTTTGGTCATTGTATTTTTAGGATGATATGAGTGTCATCCTAAAAGCTACGTTTGAGCTATGTTTATCTCTCAAAAAAAATATCCCCCCCCCTTTTTTTATAATTGAAAGTGGAAAGCTGCATTAATCCCTTTTCTACTGCCATTTGTTCTGCTTCACTGATTCACAGCAGTTTGAGGACATTGTCCAGACTCCACTTTAATTTTCAAGGGTGTCAGTTATTTTAGATGAAGAAGACAGGGCTSGTGCTCTACACATTCACCCTGGGCAGAAGAGCAATTCTGTACCAGCATGGAGACCACTTAGGTGGCTTAATTAGCTTTCTTTGACTTTAATAGCTGGGGTGTACCTAAGTGAGCTTTTTGTCTGGCTGCACATGGGGATGTACATCTTAACCTTTTGAAAGTTTGTCCTTGTGTAAACTGTTTCTTCTCATGATGCAAATGGAAAAAAGCAAGTTGGTCAGAAGAAAGAGATTCTGCATTCTACACTTCAAAAATATTTTTTTTACTTGTCTTACATTTATGCCACCTACTGATTTGGGGGGTAATAAAACTATTTATTTTCTCCTGAAAATAAAACTTATATATATGCCTACCTGAATTAAAATGACCCCTCCTCAAATACATAATAAGGTTTAGTTTAGATACAAAATTGGAGCCAGTCTTTTGCAGCTTGTTTCTGTTGGTGTCTCTGCAATATCCAAAGCCAAACTGAATACCCCAGAAATTCCAAGGAAGTTTTAGAGCTGAAGCTGCAGCTGATGTCTAATCCTGTGTCCTCTGAGTCAGTAACAGAAAACCCACTGACTTCAAAGGGTGAAAATTTCATACATGAACTTTRTAGCTCTGAGCCATTTCTAATCAGAGAAACAAAACCCACCAGAAGGCTTATACAACATTCTCCAAAGACCTGTCTTGATGCAGGCATGCACATAAAAATATTCTTAACCCTAGCATAACTTAGAACTTAAAGCATGGGTTTCAGGACTTGACARAAAGTACCACAAGCTATTTAGCATTAAGTCAGCTGTGGGTGGGGCTTGTTCCTCTTTATTTTTAAAGTCACTTGATTTTTATCACAAAGCACCAGAATGAGGTAGCCAGCYGCACACAAGGAGAGCATCTTGCACCCTGGGGTGCTTGATTTGGGGTGCAGCCAGCTCAGCTGGCTGGTCCTGCAGCTCCCCCACCCTCTCCATCTCCAGGCTGGGACTTTGCCTTCACACTTTCTGGGCACTAACCTTTGCCAGTATTTGCCCTGAGCAGAAGACAGTTTACTGTTGTGCCTTTCAGGGATTTGCTGCTATCTTAAGTAAAGTTCCTTGTCCATATTTGAACAAATCCAGATTTGCTTGACAGTGCTTCAAAAGTTTTTGCTGTACAGCATTGCTTAAGTCACTGTTTTCCCCATAAATGGAGGCTTTGAGAGCTGAAAGGAGCTGCCTGGTGCATGCAAGTGCTTGTCCTTGAAGTTGAGGAGTGAGACTGAGGAGGAGTCAGAGCAAAAATCCCATTTGCTGCTCCTCTAAATAAACAGGTGATGAAACATGCACTTAAGTACCTGCTRTTGTGTTCCCTATCAGATTATTGATGATGATGATGATGAAGAAGAGAAGAATGCAGTCCTGGCAGCAGTGACAAACAGTTGCAGTGCCCCTGACAATACAAACAAGACTGATTCAAACGAAAACAAACAAAGCAGCAGTGACAGAAAAAGGGAGAGAAGTCAACACAGAGGTTCTAGTTCAGCAATGTCGGTAATGAAAAGACTTTTCTGTATCTTTGACTGCTTCCATGTTAAAAACCCTTACCACATAGACAACTATGCCAGATTCTCTTTCCCGTTATCATTCATCATAATTAATGTACTTTATTGGGTGTATTATTTGTATTTCTAAATATTTTATTTTGTAATATTAGTTTAAAGTTTAGAAAGGGGACTTGGGAGGGGAAGTTGCAGAAAAATGGAGAAATTACACATGGATAAAGGGATAGAAAAGGACATGCCACCTTTTCAAATGTGTCTGAAATTTTTATTAACTCACTTTTCTGCTTTTAAATGTCTGTCATCCAAAACTGGCTTTGTATTAGCATGCATGTCCCAAACTACTTATCAAAGGCCAAGTTCTTTTTTTAAAATATTTAATGCTCAACTTTGTAAAATAAGAGTTATATTATACTTGTTTCTGAGGTCCACTGAATAAATGTAAAAACAAAATTAAATGTTGTTTTTCTTTTCTGCTTTCTGTTCTCAGTTCCTTCTAGTTTTGTCAATTATGCATACATTTTCCAGATTATATAAGAAAATGTTTAATTGCAGATCAAAGTTGTTTTGCTATGTAGCAAGAAACAGTTCTGAAGACATGAGCTATCAAACAAATAATCTGTTCATCTTTATAAGGTCACAAATATGTATTAAGATCTCTCTRCATCTTTAGACACCACTCCCATAGTCATCAATGGCTTTTCTCAGTAAGCTCAGGGCAGACTGCAGAAATGGACTGGAGCCAAAAGGTTTAAATCCAGAGGGATGTATTTCTGTGAGTGAGGATTTAGTTGTTCACCAATCCTTAATGGAAAGTGATAATTTATCCTGACATTTATACTCTGTACTCCATTCAGTCACAACTGCCTGGGTAACTACTATGTAGAGGAAAAATTTGATATGCTTAATTTTCAGCTTAGTAAATCCTCTTGAACTACATGCAGTTAAAAAAAATTGCATAAAGGTGGAAAACTTCTTGAATAGAAAAAAAAACCCTGCATGTGTGATAGGTCTTGATAAGATAGGAGAAGTTTTACACAGATAAAATGATGACCCATACGACAAAATGATCACAGGTGATGAAAAACCATAACAGTCTTTCCAAGTGGTTTCTTCATTGACAGATACTATAAGCCTTTTTCCTGCACTGCAAACATGGAAGTTTAAAGGCATTTATTATTATACCTTTTTCCTGACCATAATGTATGTGTCTGTTGCATATATAGGTATAAATGCATGTGTGTGCATGTGCTTTTATGCACTGTGTATTTCTGATGATCAGACTCACTGCACRCATGCAAATGCATTGAAAAGCTCCCCTAACATGGGCAGACTTGGACATACCTGATCACCAGGGTGCAGCCTGTGAAGAACATCATTACATGAAGGAAGAAAGTGCACAATACCAGTGTGAGACAGATTTGCCCTTGCTCCCATCYAAATCTATAAAAATCACTGCACACTGGTGGACAATTTTTAGGTCACTAAAATCCCCTCAGTATTTTTATTTTCTAAGGGTTGAYGACTGAAAATTTGTTTCTCTGCTGGTATTAGTAATGCCTTTTGCAAAGCTTATTGGGGCAATGCAGCTTCARGAACAGTCTAGTGGCTCTTGGTACCTTCTGGCTATTCTGGCTTTCATGTGGAAGTAAATACATTCAAGAAATCAAATTAGGGCTGCTTGTGTTAATGGGCAGCCAAAAAAAAAAAATCTATTATTTCATTTAACATTCTGCTACTGAATATTTAACTTGAAACCCTTTATTCAGGAACAGGCTGATTGACATTTTTCTTGGAGGTGTAAAACTGGACTCTCAGTTTCCAATTCCAARCTGGACTCTTTCCAATTCTTACTCCCATAAAATTCACAGAAGACAAATATTAAATCTTTGTACTTTTCTTAAATTTGAAGYTTACATTGTTCCTGAATCTTTTCAAACAGTTACCTGTCACGTAACTCTAAATTTGGGATTAACATTRACTGCAAGCATAAAGTAAATATTTAGAGTTTTGTAGCTTCCAATTAATTTGGAGACAATTCAACTTAAATATTATTTTTTAAAGCTGTTGAAAGTCTGAGAATTTTTATTGACAATGCACTAGCTGAAAATAGCGTCTGTTTTCCCACTGATGTGCTAATTGTAAGTAGTGTTATACAATGAAGTTCCCCGTGTTTTCATGAAAGAATTGACTGCACAGTCAGATTATTCATTATTTTGCTTTGCATAATTCTGTATTAATAGCTAATTTCAAAAATAAAAATGTGGATTTATTGTAAAAGATGTTCCCAACGGATTTCCAGTATGGTGTATGAAGAATGAAGAGGTCATTTGAATTATCCTGTTCAAACATAGCTTCTGTCCCTAGAAACTCCCAAATCCCTTGGAGTTAGTTATAAAGGCTCCCCTGAGAAAGGAGCATTCATGAACAATTCACTGAATGCTGCAACTCAGAGGAAACTTAGAGAGGGGGAAGTCTCTTTCAGTGCTAAGATCAGGGGCCAAAGTTGAGGCTGAGGGAATGAAAATTACATTGGTTTCATATCTGATGAAAATACCTTAGACTTTTGGCAACCATTTTCTGGCTGATAGTTGAGTTTCTTAGTTTGATTTTAATGTTTTGCAACCAGACTCATAATTCAGAAATGTTGGAGTTTGAGACTYGAGGCAGATTTGCAATGAGGGACCTGAGGCAGGTGAAGGGGGTTGCTACAGGAGCTGATGATGCATCCTCACGCAGTTTGCTTTGCACCTAGCAGGACGTGCCCTGCTTTGCAGGGATCTGAAAGCAGCATCCAGCCTGAGGAATAACTTTCCTTCCTTTGTGCAATGTCTCCAAGCCTCATCTTTTAATTGATTCAGCAGCCATCACATAGCTGTTTAAGCATTGTGCAGACTAGAAAAATGCCTCTTACGTTAGCAAGATCTTTGATATTGTTTTCTTACTAAATTGAAAACTATTATGAAAATAAAATCCTATACTGAGATATTTAATCAGATAAAATATTTTATTATTTTTTTAGATTTAAGACATTTGAAGGTATTAATACTTGCTACCTTTCCTCTTCATCAATTATCTGGTGCTCTTTTGATTCACCTGTGCTTTAGTATCTCCTGCAGCCTGCTTACTGTAGTGCCATTTGTGATACTTTGAGAGTATTTGAAATATTTCACCTAAATCAAGAGGGAAATACTAAGAAAGGTGATATTTTAKATCAGGTATTCATTAACCCTCTCATAAGCTAAGAAGGCATTTTAAGTCACTATCAGATAATTTCTTTTAAGACATGAACAACTAAATATCCCATCTGAATACTTGCCACCAGTCAACACATATGGCAAGCATAAGAGAAGGACATCCATCTGTTGATCTGAGTATCCATTTTCAGCACAGTGGCCTTGTTTGGTAAGAGTGCAACAGTAACTCAAATAAATTTTCCCTCTTTTTAAGCTTCATCGGTTTTTTGTGCTAATTATTTTAAGATAACTCTTATGCCTTTTTTAATGGGAAAACACATTAAAAAAAAAAGAACAAAAGATGCCCGACCTTGTCACCCTGTTATTCAAAATGAAATTACCTAAAAGATTATAGRTTAAAGAAAACCCACGTGCAGGAAAGCAGAACAAGAAATACAAAGAGGCGAAAGTGGCGCAAAGAGGCCTCGGCAGCGGCTGGTGCAGCGGAGCGCCCGGAAGGCCTCAGCCCGCGCGGCGGGGCCGGCGCTGGGAGCGGCCGGAGCGCTTCACTCGCTGCGCGCAGCRGCAGATGGAGCTCATGAACCGCGAGCCAACGGGAACGGCAAATGCTCGTCAAGGAGGACTCGAGGGAAAAGCTCTTACAAGCTGACATTTGTACTGTGGTAAGCAACTAGGTCGTGTTTGTAGTGACAGATTAGTTAAAGTCAGGCAGGACAGCAGTGTCAGGTGGACTATTTCTCACACTGAAGTTCGGCCTTCTCAAGCCCTGACTGTTGTTTCCACCACTGAGCTGCTGAAATCGAAGGTGTTCTGCCAGTCCACGAGGTAACTTCGTGACTGCAAAACCTTGTGTTTAAAGCATGAATTTTCCATCCTTCTGTCAAGGTTTTCTCCTGCAGGTTGTAATGTTTCAAATCAAAGCACCTCAATATTTCAAGGCAGGCAGAATAGTGGCTCTATTAACAGTTTCCCTATAAAGGTTTATGAATCCTAAATAGACGTTCTCAGGTAGTTCATTGCCATACTGCTAACAGTTTCACAAAGATCAAGACAGTTTTAAAAGCCAGTTTCAGGCAAGAAAATTTCCCTTGAAAGAGGGCTGGTTGCAAAGGTGGGAAGATGAGCTGTGAGAGTCTTCTGGGTGGATTAATAAATCACTGCAAGAATAAGCCATCTCAACCTGAGAGCTGAAAACCAGAGTGAATTCTTCTTGTAGAGTAGTGGGCGCTTGACAGTGCTTAAAGCAGCTAAGCTGGACATAATTTCAAACTCTGTAATGGATTTGCTATCACTTGTTCTATAACTTCATAATTAAAACCAGGGGTCCACTTTAATAACATTGCCAAATTCGGCTTTTCATCGTTTTCCATCTGGAGACATCTTTGTTCCCTGGTCCCATCTGACTGTCAAACTTTCCATCCTCAGAAAGGATAAGGAGGTATTCGGGGGCATTTCAGTCTCATGATGTGAGTTTACTCATATAATTTGGGTTCTGGATTTCTTTCCAAATTGGAATGGACCCTATTTTCCTATTCCAGATCAAACACAAACAAAACTGCAGAAGACAAGAAACCCCAGAAGATTTTAGCACCATCATGTGTGTGCACAAACCATGACCCTGATTCATTTTGAAATTGTGCTTTGAAGTTTAATCCAGATTTAACCACTGGATAACTTCATCTGTCGAAACACACAAATATCTCCACTACTGTTGTTTTCCTTGCTGTAGCAGGTAGTTTTGGAACCTAGACAGTGAAAGGCTTTGATGCCAGGTTTTTTTGATTTCTCCTAGAGGTGAGGAATTTAATCTTTCTGCTTTAAAATCAGATCAGGAATGGATTCAGAATAGCAGCTCTGGTTCTAGTTGGGGCTGGGCCACTTTGGAGGCAGAACAAGCTGACAATATTAGAAAAAAATCAACACGAGAGTATAAAATGGAGTTCAAACCTGAATTACATGTGGACATGCTCAGCTTGTCAGCGCCCCTGGTCCTCATGTTAAAGTTATGGATGTTGCATCTCAGAAACAGTACCAAACATGTAAGATTGGTCACCATGGGCAAAGCTGGCATTGCATGCACTCATATGTTCTTGGAAAAGAGAGAAGGAGGGATTGTCCCAGTTTGGTTATTTATCGAGCACCTGCTTAGAAAGAATGCCAGTACAAGGTGACCAAAAATGCTGCATTAATCTCTTCTACAGGAACCATCTGTTCATTATGGGCATTTGAATGCTGATCCATTAGACCATGTGCTGGACCATGCTGTGCATGTTTATAAGTCAGTCCTAATCAAAGTGCTTTCCATTCACAGCAGTATATTTTGGATATCTAATGAATACAACTGTCATTTTTGTGAGGTGCTCTTTTTTTTTTTTTTTTTTTTTTTTTTTTTTTTTTTTTTTTTTTGGTGGTCTTTTTCATGCTTGTGAAGAAAATATCTGTAGGAAAAGCTTCCACCCTATGCTCAATATATGAGTTGGCTGCAGGGATCCAATCCAATCCTTGCTTACCTTGATAACCCTTAAGTGCATTTTGGAGAACAGAACTGACAGTGTTGACCTCAAAATAATGATATAGCAGATTAAGTCTGATGAAGTTTTTCAACTAGGCAAATATAAATCAAACCTTGCTCTCTGCTTCTTTATCAGGAAGATAAGATATTGAGCATTATTTTATCTTTCCCCTTTGTCATCTTTCTTTAAGTATTGGGCTGAAGTATCATTACTTTTTGAGGTTCTTTCATAATGAAAGATTCTGAGAGCCTTGTAACTTTTTTCATTAAAAGAAGAAACTAAAGTATGATGTGCAAATAACTATAAACTTTGAAGTCTGAGGCTTCCTATGCCCCAGGATAATTTTAATTCTACCGAACAACCTTTTCATGTAGTGCTAGTCCACATTTTTTGAAGCCTGATAATAGGAACTGATAGCTCTGGAGACTTCCATAATTTCCATACAAGACTCCTTAGGGATACCAGCTACATGGCTGACCCTGCCCCATTTCAAACCCACATATTCTTACATATGCTACTGTTCTTATTTCAGGTGTTACAAATGGCCAGAMTAAAAAATGCAAATTTCTCATTCTGTTGCTGTCCATACCAGCACATTCTACCTGCTGGGTAATGGTAAATATTTTCTTTGGTTGATCATTCTTACCACGTAGCTCCAACTGAATATTCCATCATCTTTAAGGCCTGTAAAAAGCCCAAAGGAAGAAGAGCCAGTTCCTTTAATTCTACTCTAATAACCTAAATTCCCAATTTCTAAATTATCACTTCTGGGCCAATAGCTCAAAGTTGCATTTGCCTTGGGTTGCCACACATTACCATTTCAGGAGACTTGGACAGTGCCTGACCCTTTGTTTCCACAGCCCAGCTGTAGGTTTCGGTTTCTGTAAGCAAGTGCACACAATAGCCTGAGCTGGATTTCATTCCTGTCAGACACCTGGAATTACAACACAGCTCTTTACCAGCAGGATCAAAAGCTGTTCCTGGATGTTTTGCATGTCTGCACATGCCTTTTTTCCAGCTCTAGCATTTCCCTTCCCAGAAGGCTCTACATTGTTCTGTGATAATGTCAGGTCTCCAGATGCACTGCCATGCTGTACTAAAGATGACAGACGAACAAGCCAAAATCATCAATTTTAATGATATTTCAGCATCATCCTGGTCCTGTGTCATTCCTGTGTACACTTCAGCCATCAATCTATGTTTGTCTAAARCGGTTCATGCCAGAACTTTAAATGTGGAGAAAGCTGGAGCGGCCAATTTATTGTATTCTGACAAGGACAAGCCTCATCTGGCAATCCAGTGAGGCTGAGTGCATCTGGTTAATAGTGCATCCACTTTCTCAGATCCAAATTGCTCTGTTAGTTTTCATGACCCTCTTATCTCTGTGCTGTCTCTATCCACCATGCTTTCCTTATCACATAATAGGATTGTGCCTGTATCTTCCAATTTCATTTCTATTGGTTTCCAATCTGTGGGATGCTGGGAGTGTGTGCTGGTCCATCAGCCTCTCCTGCTGAGATGGGATCACACASCCCCAAATGCCTCATCTGCACTGCAGGGAGCTCCTGGCATGGCTGATCATTCCCTTTGCCTCTTTGGGCTTCACTTCTGATTTGAATCACTCCCTACACCAAGGGGAACCACTCTCCACACCTCTGCCTGTCAAGGGCTCTCTAGTGAAAATCTTCAGAGTATTAACTAACATTAACAATGTTAGATGTTTCAATATACATCTGCCCACTAGTCCATGCTAGCTAATTTTTGGAACCCACTGTTTTATTTTTATGAAATATGATAAAGGAACAGAAATCTCAGAGACAGGACATTCCTACAAGATTTATGTAAATAGAAGTCAAGGTCAGAGAGACATATGCATGGTACCCACTGAGAAAAACACTACAGCAAGGGCTGGAGTCTTTTTTAAATCCCAGAGAATATACACTGAATAGGGCACATCAAAATTTCTCAAATGCAGAACAAGCTTCAGTCACAATTTACATCCTCCAGACGTGAGAGTCAATCAACACTGAACCAAAAATGTGGAGAAAATCAAGCTTCATTAGCTCTAATATTCATGAGTTACTTCTCTCCTCCAGTCCTCAGAGACTGAAAGTGAGGTACAAGGTCAGAGGCACTGCTCTCTTTCCTTTTTTTCCCTCYGAATTGCAGTGAGGTTTAGAGTTTACTTCTTCAGCTTGGTCCTGTGAGAATACCATGAAAACAATGCTGGTACAGCTATAGAAAAGTATTTATATTCCTAATATTCCTCTTGCTCTTACTTTCCCCCCATCCTCTGCTCCTTCTTTCATCTTTATAAATCTTTGTGGACACACTCTTTCAGAATCAGATTTTTTTTTAAACCTGAATTTAAATCTCTCTTGGTGGCATGAATTAGACAAAAATCAGCCTGTCCCTTGCACCTCTGGCCCTGGGTGGCCTTATGGACATCAAACTAGAACACACAGGGGAGAAGAGTTAGTAGAAGAACGGCTTCAACTCTGCACAATAAAAAAAAGTTAAAAAGAACAACTAAAGTAAAAATATCAGTTGGTAGCTGAAACAAATTTCTTGTATTCATCTCCCAAGCAGATGATGTGTTTGTGATTCTGATAAAGAGTAGGTCAGTGGAATTTTACAACATATGCAGAAGATATTTAACCTAGAACTTGAAGAACAAAATAATGATCAGAAGAGGGTGCTCTCAGCTCATGTTCTTTTGGTTCTGTTTTGAACTTTTTGGTGGAATTCAGCAGAATTTTTTTCTCTCTTTGTTGGCATTAATAAAAGGTCTCTTTGTAATATATTTTCTGGGATTTTTCACTAAATACATTGCTCTTCTTACTGCACCATGTGCAAAATACAGGCTCAACCTTTTGATTCCAGATTTTTCTATATGTTTAGAAAGCTTTCTGTAATATTAGCTGAAGTCATTTTACAATGAGCTTTGTGTCTGGACTCCCACTATTTTGTATGTTCYGTTTATGTTCTCACACAGTCATACTCTGTTGAAATTAGCATTTAAAGGAACTGATTTCCTAGCACTGTGGAGAACTTTAAAAATTRCAAGAACAGCAATTCATTCCAATATCAGTTGCATTTTTAACCAGGCATGGAAAAGAAACAATAATATATAGCTTCAGTGATCAATTTCCAATGATTGAAACATCCCCCACRTCTAAGTATTAAACAAAAAATTTTATTAGTTGATCTTTAGAGAAGAATTTAATAAAAACTTAGTGCTGCCAATGAGATTTTTAGCAAAGCATTTGATCGCAGAGTTCACTTCAGGGAGCATGATATATCAGAAAATACCTGACGTATGTTAAGTTTTATTAAAGCTGATGTCATGGATAAAAATAAGCCTTTTAAAAGTTAGTTGATATATGGGTGCAGTTTTTCCACTTTTTGGATCACCAGTCTTTAAAGGTGATGAAACTGTGCTGTGCACGCAGCACTAGAACACAAGGATAAGGGATGGCTATAATCCTGGATGTTTGCAGACTCTTTCCTTGTCTGAAGTGGTGAAGCACAGGGTAAATTCAGGCAGAAGGAAGGCACTGTCTCTTAGTTGGTGCAATGCAGCATTTTGCTCTGGTCCAGCCTGCTCATGGAAGAAATCTGACTCTGATTCCTCACTATTGCACTTTTTCTAGTACTAAAATAAAGTCCTGTGCAGCCACCTTTTATCAGCACGTTCCAAAACTGCCTGGAGGGGGAGAGTTATGCTTCTTGTACTGAACAGCAGTGATTGGAATGKATTGCAAAAGGATTCTCACTCTTTGTGCCTGTGTACATGTATTTATCTATGTCTAGTGTGCCTGTGTACATATATCTATATATGTCTATACATGAGTTGTACAAATTTGTCCTGAAAAGGCACAATTTTATTAATGGATTCCTTCTGCACTTTAGACACTGCTTTTCAATTATGTGCATCAATGGCCAGGTCAAACATCAAACCAAGTAATAAACAGGGCTCTTGCAGGTCCACGTGCAGAGAGGGGCTCCTCATCAGAGTGGCCTTTTGGAAAAAAGTTAAGAAAGTGAACAGAGGGAAAAACAGCATCCCTGCCTCACCATGCCTGTTTGCATGTGGGGAAAAATGGCTGATGTTTGCTAGGACTCTGATTAAGGAAAACCTGTCTTCCATGATTTTAGACATAGGCTTACACTTTCATTTTCTTACAGAAGAAAGGGGTGAAATCAAAGTTAGAAAACACACAAAAAAGATCAGTTTTCTCATGTAAAGTTTATCTGAAAGCACCATGTTACAAGGAGGTAAGGTGTCATTGCTATTCTAAGGATTTCCATCCAGGTCCCTGCTGTCCCTGCACTCCTCAACGTGACAGGTAAAAAATGAAGGAATCCTGGGCAGCACTGTTCCAGCTGTCAGGAGAGAAACTCATTTCTGGCCTCATATATTTAGCTATAAAGTGGGAACCAAAGGCGTATTGGAGAATAAAAGCTGAATTATTTGATATCCAAAACATTCTGAAGGAGTGAAGTCAGAGACCACAGGTCACCCTTGCAGCTYCTTAGGCTGGGAGAGTGTCTGGAGGGTCAGCACTGAGTGTGCATTAAGGAGTCCTAGGAAAAGGCAGGGACAGAGCCATCRGGTCAGCAACAAGCCAGCACAGACAGAAAGGCCACACACACCCTCTAATCACACTGATTGTGAGAGAGACACTAAAAYGTGGAAAGAAATTGCAGAGGGACGTTCACAAAATCACAGCTGACCTCTCTGAGACTTGGACAGGGAGCATAGATGTAAATGATCTGCACTGCAGCTAAAACACTGCATTGCAGACAGGAGAAGAGTTTTGCCCTTAAGATCTAGCAAGTATTACAGATACAAATGTGTGTAAAGCATGACCTGAGAGCTGGTAACATGCTGCTTCCTTTGCTGCCTGGCAAATGCRGTCAGATTTGGCTGAGGGAAAAAATGATGTTAGCAACTATCTCTGAGTTTCTAAATGCCTGGAAGAAAACTGGCAGAAGTGTAATGAGAGCCCGATAAAATGACACTTYGAAAAGTATCAATCTATTTCACCAATTTCCAAGAGAACTTTCTACCCAAAATGGGGCTGCTGCARTAAGAAATGGGATAGATAATCCCATCCCAGAACACCACAATTTCCTTGTCTGATTGCCTTTGCATTTGTTGAGGTGTAAGCTGAACAAAAGAGRAGTCTGAAGGTTTGATTTTCTATAGATTTTACTTCCCACTGACAAACCAGCAAAAGGAGCACTGTAGAGTCACAGAGCACTGGCTTGAGATTTTCTGAGACTTTAGAGACAGTCCCAGCTCTGTTGGTGTCCTTTACAGCTGGAAACTCCTCTCTTACTGACATTTCACATAAAAGTGCTCTGTCTAATAAACCAAACTATTGTCAGCACTTGCATATTACTCTTTAATTAAGAGAACAGATTTTGAGTAGGACTTTGGGCATCCTACTCTCCTGGATTACAGAAAAGGGAGGAGTGCTGGATTTTGGGATATTTTCTAGCCCTCGTTTCTTTGTCTCTATGATGACCTTTATTGTCAGGGCAAGGGCAGGCACAAAGGCATGTGATAAGTCATATAGTGAAGATAACTGCCTGGATTTGAAATATTTTTTAATCAAAAGCAGACAGTTTATCCTTATGAGCTCTGAATCACAGCTTTTTGGATGTGTAGGGCTAACAAACACGAGTGGATACATAAAACAATTATATGCAAACTATTCTGCAACAAAAAGCTACCTTGTTTTTAAAGCAAATTTAAATAAAATCTTCTAAAAATCTCTAGTTTTTCCACTTCAGTGGAAAGAGATGATTGCTTTTCACAAGAAGTCATCATAGCATTTTCTCTGTTTGATGCCTCAGCCTACAAAGAGTGATCTGAATCATTTCACTGCTGAAAATATCAAAGAGCAATGGATTGTTTTCTATAGGTCACAACAAAGAATTTATATTGAATGTTTCTGTCTTGGTTTGTCTTTAACTTCACCAGCACAATCAGAGCYAGCAAACGAACTGTAAATAGTTGCTCCTCTAGCTCCACTATCGGAGGGAGCAACAAGCTGCAAACTGCTATGGATGGGCACATTTTCGAATGTTCTCTTTTTTGTTTTGGCTTGTATTCTTATTTTGGCTGTCCCTGAAAACCTGAGCTGATTACAGGTACAATGTAGATCTCTATTTGCTGGCAATTGCTATTCAGCTAATGATTTAATCTCTTGAAATTTTTGAATAGCTTTTATTGTTTACTGCTAAATATTTTTAYTATTCATGAAGAGCCAGGCTCTGAAAGCTGTTGCTAAGCCAACTTGCCTCCAATGATTTGCCATGATTTGACATTAAAAGAAAAACCACTAGTGTATGTATTTTCTGGATTCTACTTTTCAACCAATTCTTAATCACCTGTTTCTGAGTGACAACAACTTTACTGCAGGTGGGGTATCAACACAACAGCTAGAATGTCTCCTGCTTCCTTGAATAGACAGCACCAGGGCTTACCAAGGCAATTTTGGACCTCTGAGGAAAACATAAGCAAGAAAAATACAGAAATCCTGGATAGACTTCAGACTATCATATATGTTAAAAAAAATCAGGATGGATTTCTGCAGTAAAACTAAAGTAAAGGGTATATGACTGATTATGCACCTTTTATCCCTTKTTGGTAAAGTCTGTGGGGATTCATCTCAGATTTTTTAAATTAGGGAAAATGAAACTAAAAACAGCAGCAGCTGGGTCTCGATTCATAATAAGCATTTGTAAAAGCTGATTTTCTTTTCTCCAATGGCAAAAAATGCAATGCATGTTTTACAGTTAAAGTTCATTTGTGTATAAAGAACCACAAAGTTATTTCCTCGTTGCAATGACTGTAATTGTATTGCTTCAGATAACCCACAGACATTTCTATAGGACAGAGAACTATTCAGTACCATGTGAATTCARTCCTTTTCAGAATTATCACAGCTGGAGGATAGGGAATAAATGACTGAATGAAGGTTTGCAAAATCCTGCTCTACACTGACACAGAGATTTCAGCTATTCATGGGACTGTTTWGGGGATCTCTTTATCAGTAAGTTATTTTGTCTATAAAACTTTCCAACAGTCCTGTATTTAACAATACATGTGTTATTTCACATTTGAGATATTTTTAAGGTGTATGTTTTTAACACTGACTTTTCAAAGGCTTAAAAAGCTCTATGTGATACACTTTGGGGAATTTTGTCTAAGTAGAGGATTGAAGGCTGATTCCTGTGCTTAGATTTGAAGATGAACAGTAATGTGAGTTTAAAATGTACTTTCTGCCCACATGCAAATGTTCCTGAAATCTTGCCACTGAGAAAACTGAGCCTGAGTCTAGTGGCAAGTTAAAGAAGTAAAGTGCTACTTTGCTGGTTTAGTTTGCTAATAAAACCAGTATCTAATACTGATAATGCCTCTGGAAGTACAGAGTTAAAATTTAAAGAGTTTGAAAAGAAGCCATTCAGCTGTTATCATTGTTCGAGACCCTACAGAATTAAGATTATTGAGCTATATTTAATCTTTGCACAAATGGAAAAAAGACTTTTTATTACATTCATGTATTGGGTATGAATATACAGTTCCTTTCTGTCCCTTTCCTCAACCCTGATATACGAGTWGCATGTGAGTTGGATGCTTTGGAAAATGAACCATTAGACTAAAGGATGATTTTTTAAAAAAATTTTATTTTTATCAAGGGAAATAATTTCTGTAATCAGGTGGGAAGCAGGACCTGAAGCCTTGTAGCTAACACCTGAGGAAAGGTCTGTGGAAAGATGGGATTGTTGTTGAGTGCAGCCCTCTCCCTGACCAGTTAGTTAGCTGCAGTGAAACATGCATCCATCTCCAAACTGGAACTTAGCAAATGGGATCAACTGCATGCAATCCATAGTTGTTTGTTGTTGGTAGGGGTTTATTTATGTTTTAATGCTGTCAGTTAAATCATTAACAACAAAAAGTATTAAACCGTCAATATTGGAACTCGGAGAAAAATACCACCTGCTTCTTCAGCTTGTCATTTGGAAAAAATAGCACATGATCCACTAACCAAGCAGCATAACGAAAATTATGAATCAGTAAGACTGAAATCCCCACAGCATCCTCTTTCTGTCAGCCCTTCCCCAAGACTTACAGTTGTGAGATGTCTGCCAGAAAAGTAACACAAAAAGCTCCAACACAAATAAACAAAAAACAGTTATTCCATCTAAAAGTTCAGATCTATTTCTCTTCTTTCTAAAGTACTACTCATATGTGTGTGTGTATATATACACACACATACTCATGTGTCCATATGTATCTATATATATATTTTGGCTCTATACTTCTTAATCATCATTTTGTGTTATCCCCCTGCTTCTTTGCTTTATCCAGTTAGATAAAACTTCAAGGAAAGAAGGGCCCTATGCAATTCAGCCCCAGACCACAAGTATCCCTGCAATATTTTTCCTTAGGCCTTTTCTCAGATGTTAGCTAGAAGGTTTTTGGTCCTGCTTCACACCTTCCTGTACTTAGATGCTTTATTTGAAGATGAGCAGTAATGTGAGTTTAAARTGTACTTTCTGCCCACATGCAAATACTTCTCCATTTTTGTCTTAAGAGGACCCTTTTTATGGGGTGTTCACTGCATTCTACTTAACTGATCTCCTAATGTATGTGATTCAGTGTATTTACTGAGCTGGTGTAGATCATACTCTTAATTGAAAACCACTGAGCTCAATAACATTCCAGAAAAATGTCAATAGTCTGCCTTATTATATCACAACCTTCTCAAATATTGTTTCTCAAGTAATTTGAAAGTTAGTCACAGGACACGGTAAATAGCAATTTGAAGAAAAATATGACTGATTATGTCTAGATCCGTGTTATTTGCAGACTAAGCACGTGATTAATTTTCCAATGGAGGTAATGAAAAATTTTTGTTTGACTTCAATTGAAGTTTTGTCACTCTCAAGCTTCCAGGCAAATTAACCAGTGGGAAAGGAGTGTGCTAATGTGTATGAGCAAMCTCTTGCCTAAACTTCTTAATGTTCTGAAATGTCTGCAACAAACAGATGTTACTAAATATGTCTGATGGATGGATCAGATTTTAATTGTTTTCCAGATGGATAACAGTGATTTCAGAACATAAATTTGAACATACTTCAGTATAGAGGGAGATATTTTTTTCTACTGCTCGTAATTTGTGTATTGAGTTACAAATGATGGCAGTYGGGAGTGAGAGTAGCAAAACGTTTTCCTGAGATAAAACCTAATTTCATAGTAACTAGGTTTGTAAAACAAGACTAGGCATGTGAGGATTAATTACTAATTGCATCTAAACCCAACTGAGGAAGATGGGCTTAGCACCATTTTTGCCCATGTGCAGAGACTGACATGAGGACAGCCCTACAGTAAATTATTCTGCATGYCCTGAAGACTTCCATGCATGGCTTGCTCTGAATTTATTCCCCAAATGCACCACTGAATGTGAAATGTTCTCAACAGGAAGCTTCATAGACCTTGGTTTATAATTTTTAAATTATGGCACATGAATCTGTTGACATTGAGAGAGAGTGCTACACATCCCACTGGTTCTGAAACTCTTCTGTTGTCTGTCTTTTACCCAATTTTATTAGTAGTGGTTGAAATACTACTTACCATTCTTGTGTACTCAGGTTCTGTCCTTCTCTACCTCTGTGCCAAAAGAAATAGCTGTTTTTCATCCCAATATTGTGTTCCACTGCTAAATGTCTGTTAGCCTCCAAATACTAATTAACTCATTGAGGAAATCAAACCTGTGAKGCATTTTTTCAATTTTGATAGACACTTGGAAGTAGCATTTGGGCAACTGTGCATGTGTAACTGAATATAAAGCAAAAGCTTTATAACTGAGCATTTAGAGGAAGTGTATATCCCTGCCTGCTTGAGCTTGGAACATATGAAATCTTTCAATTTCTTGCAYCCGCTCAGGCTGGCAGAAATATCATTAAGGCAAAGTTTCACATTAATTCCTTGGATTTAGCCTTTGGAACTTGAAAAGGATGAGCAACAATGCAGTGACATTTGCTGATGGATTGGAAAATCCAGGWAGCCTTGCATCAAAAGGTGAAGGGACATGAATTAAGGCACCCATTTCAGAGTCTGCACATCCATAGGTTTAACACATTCTCTCTTCTGCAACTGGACATGAGCATCTAATTATTGTATGTTTCATAGATATATGATCCTCATGAAATAATTCAGAGACTCCCAAAATATGTTAGTATCTTGCCATATCCAAAAATAAGAACTTGAAAGTTCAGCAGAATTGGCTAACTTCTGGTTTTCCTAAGTGACCAGTGTCTTGATGGCTTTAGGTGGTGTGGGTATTAATCATGTTTGTGATGTCATTTAGTTCAATGGGACATTACCCCACAGGTCTGTGGGTTTTCACATGGCATTACTGTGCCCACAATGGGTGCTCTGCACACAGCACACGATCATTGCTTCCAGAGGCTTGAAGGAATCTAGCCCAGAGTGCAGTCTCCGAGTGATTCACTGTTGTGTGCACATAAGAAGTGCTTGAGGTACCATGTCACTTCTCCTTTAGCTGGACTATTTCATATGCAGACCAAAAATACTATTTGCAGTGTGCTCAAATACCAGCTTGCAGRGTGTGTGTGGTCTTTAGGAGCGGGTACAATAGGTTCACACTGAAAAGTGAAATTTTAGCTTATAATGCTAATAATGAATTCATTACAGAATAATTGCAGATATGTTCTTTTCTTTTTGCATTACTGAATCCCCACYATGTTTGGTCAGAAGCTTTATTGAGAAGACATCAGAATCTACTATAGGTTTTCCCATTTTCAAGAAAAGCAATGATAGCACATCACAGGATGTTCTTTGGCCTCAGTGAGTGAATTCAGAATCCCTAAAATGATTACTTTCATCTCTACTTTTAAGGACAGAGTAAAAATAAGCTATGAAATATTTTTTCTATTTACATAAACAACAGATTATCATACATAGGAGTACACATACCAGTACAGCCTAATGAATTTACAGAACCACTTTGTTTTTAAGTATACCACTGATAAATTTTAAAGATAAGGTTAATTTCAAGTACTTGTATAAATTTGTTTTAATGCTGAGATGTGACTTTAAATCCATAAATCTGGGAAAAATTTACCCAGCACTTGGTAACTATAATTTTCCACAAATTAGCTTACACAGGAGTATAGTTAATGTGGGTGGAAAGAAGATGTCACAGAGTTTCTCTCCTTAAAATATTTCCACTATCTCAAATAACCTCGTATTTGTTACTGGGCAGTCACAGCAGAGCTGCTGAAGTTTATCTGTGCCTTGAGGCCCACAGAAAATGCATGATAAAGATAAGAATAACCCAAAATTTCTTCATGTTCAGTCTATCCTCATATGTTTTTGTTCCTCAATTCTATTCTCTTAACAAAAAAGACAAAGTCACTTAAGTGATAAATCCGTAAATATAAAGCACCCACCCCTTGTGCACTGTCTGTTGTTGCTATTTCAGGACTGGTTGTCCACATAACTAAAGTTCAASCTGTAGGTGCTCAGTTCAGTTCCTGTAGAAAGCACAGCAAATATTTTTTCACAGTGAACTTGTACAGAACTAGAGTTCTATGTTATTTTTACTTGGCAGGATTCTGTGGAGTTGTTGTTTCCTTGTTATTGGTCTCATTAATTATTCAGATAGGCACCTGTTTTACTGCACTATCCCTCCATCAAATACAAAAACCTAAATTGTCCTGTTATTTGGTTTTTTTTACTTTATCTTCGATACAAAGTTTACAGTCAATATTAATTAATTTTATTGTACATACATCAGAAGGACATGTAGTTCTGATTWAAAAAATCTCTTAATTTCAAGGAAAATATTTATTATTTTGTATTTAATTACAATAGCCATAAAAGATATTTGTAGAAATTGTGTATAAGTGGCATAAATATTTTGTTTTGCAATGAGATCTTCTCATTTGATACCATTAGTTTTTGAAACAGGCGAGCTTTTCAGAGGTAGCAAACACATTCAGCTCTGTCCCTGCCCCAGAATGTTGCAGACCAAAGCCAGAGCTCCTGCACCCCCTGTGGCACAGGGCTGTCTGACACAGCCTGGTGTGACCTGTCTGCTCCCTCCACTCCCTCCTGGCTGTGCTGGCAGCTGCCAGAATCAGAGCAACAGGGCCACACTTCCTCCCATTTTTATTCTATTTTAATTGAGTTTAGAAGCTGAAAGCCAAAAATCCAGCCCCAGGTGACCAAAGTATTTTCATGAACCTCCAGTACCATATCTGAGAATGCCTGCTGRGGACACTTATCAGTCATCATTCTGCTCCCTTGGTGTGCATTCCTTGATGCTGCTGCTTTGTCTTGCTATTTTTTAAACTGATGATATATTCAGTAAAGGTTTGCCTTGYAACAGTTTTGAGCCCAGGTATTTTCAACAAGCTCTCTTGGCCTGAGCATCCCCATGCTCAGTGTACATCACAGAGTCCCTGCTGAGGAATGACTCATGTTATTTAGTTTAGCCTCAGCAGACTTTATTATGGTTTTACTTGCCTTGTTCAGACACAGGTACTTTCCCCCTCTGAATTACTATTACTGTTCTTCACACTTTTATAGGTCCAGTGAGGACTAGGTACCTTGCAGCRCAGGTTGAGGGACAAGTAGTAAAATCCCACAGCATAAAGCTATCTTGCAATGCAATGAAGATTTCCACAAAAAATGTCAGTGCAATGAGGATTTCCACAAAAATTCCTTTCCCAAAAGAAAATGGAGACTAATTCTGGTCAGAGTGCAGCAAAATAGGAAGTTAATGCAGATCAAAACTTTAAACAGATCAGAGTGGCCTAATTAAGATATTTATTGTTYGTGTGCTCACGTCAATTATGGGAATCTTGCAAAACAAATATGCAACAAATCTGTTTTGTGAATTGTGCTGATAAGAAGTGAGACCATGAGGGATGGGAGGAAAAGGGTATATGCTTCACAGATGAAAGGCTAGAAAGAAAATTAAAAGTCCCTTGCTGGATTAAGTTTCCAATGGCTAACATTTTTATATCCGGAGCCAGATTGTCAAGTGAGATCTCAGCCCTGGGAGAGCTTCTGCCCACAAAGCCCACCCACTCACAAGAACTACTTAATATGTAAAAGTCAGCTGAAGTCTCTGACTGTTGCTGGTACACAGAGCAACCTGTAAGTCTTCCTGTCATCTGTGATTTTAATCTGCAATGTAATATCAGCCGCTCAGCTAAACCCATGCACTCAGAATATCGCTTTGTCTGACACTGCTGAGTTATAGCAGAGACAGAAATTAAACAGGCCTACAGGTTATTCCACTGCTTTCTCCATCTAGAAATAACAGACCATTATTTTGTTTTAAGTACAGAAACAGTACCCTGGACTTCATATTTACAATAAAATCAGAAATACTTTTCTGGAAAGAGCTTGAAAATAGTTTAACTTTAAGAGATTATAGGACAGCTCTGTTCTTCTTCAAAAGAAGACAGAATAATAAACAGACATAACTCCTCTTTCACAAACACACTCACTATAATTTCTAAGCTCTGTTGCTGGAACAATTCCTATTCTATTTCCAGCATCCCAAAGAGCAATGACACACAGCACTCACTACAATGCTTCTTACATCAGAAATAAAAGGAACAAGAGCAAAATGAAAGTGAACATGGACAGACTTTCCATTACTCCCATTTTCTAAAGTAAACCATTTTTCTCTCTTATGATCTGCCCCTGCACATAGCTGATAGATGAATGCTTCCCCTTACTTTAGATGAACCATCTGTGTCTGTAAGGCTTGCAAGAGAAAGCTCTATTCAGCAGCTAAGAACTACTGCTGGCTAAAAAATAGAAGTGGCTTTCACAAGATATTTWWAAAAAAAAAWTTCTTTATTTTCATTATATTTTGGAGCCTTATATATTTTACACCATACATTGAAAAAATGATTTTCACTCTTGTCAGCTCTAAGAATTATTGAAGGTGAATTGTCAAACATCTAGCTTTGAAAAAGGTGTTAGAGTGTCAACATTTTTGAATTTCCTGTGCTCTGCAGGGCTTCTGGAAGAACTAGAAATTTTATGTTARCGTTCTAATTATTCAGGTTTGGCCTAGGCATCACTGTTTTATATTACACTGTTTTATATTTATATGGTTTCACTGTATCCAGATAATTTGCGATGTTTTAATGTGCATACTTATTTCAGAAGAATTTAAGACTCAAGCACTTAACTGATAATTAGATTGTTCCTTTTAGTGCACTAAACACATTCTCATCTGGCATGCTTTACAGTCAGTCCACTATGTCTGATATTGTCTCAGTACAAGACTCGCCCTGTCTTGTCTTYCTGATTAATTAGAAACAGATTGTAGCCAGAGCTTTGACTGGTGGAAAGTGATTGTTACACAGCCAGGGACAAATTATTTTCCCACAGAGCCACTCCAGTATTCTAAAGCCAAGTTTAAAAATATCACAACATTTTAATATTTACATTCATCRCTCAAAAAATAATGAACACATGGAAGAATCTGTAAGATACAGTATTACAACTGTCATTGTTCATTTTATGGCACAGTGCAGAAGTTGATCTAATTCTTCAGTTGTTACAAAAAACTGATTTTGGGGCCAAATTCTTGCAGCATCTGTGCATAACTATCCAGTACAAAATTGGCAGTGAAATGYAGTTATACAGGCAGGAAGCTGTTTATCCTCTGTTATTTTCTGTATGGTTTCCTATACCATGCTTGGGATCATAGCTTAAGAAGATCCTTTCTGRGCCACAATGAGGGGATGTGAAAAATCCTGCATGCCCACTTCTGTCTTATGTTGTTTGTACACTCAGTGCCTCCCCAGGGGAAGAAAAGTTCGTAAGGGTTTTTCATTTTGGTTTTACTTCCTCTTGTTGTTATTTTTTCTGTTTATGTTTATTTGAACTACAGAAGCAGACGCAAAAGAAATGTTCCAACCTGTCTCTGCTCTGTCCTTCCTTCCTGGGAGCAATTATCCTGCAGCACACAGGAGCTCCTTTTCAGGCCTGTCTTCCTTGGAGAAGACGAAAATCTGAGCTTCAATGTACTGAGTTCCATGAAGACAGAGGAGTAAAGCTTTACCGTAAATCTTTCTTCCTAGATAATATCTAGATATTTCCTTCCAATAACTAAAGGAGGTGTGTAAAAAAGACAGGGACAGAATTTTTAGTAGGGCCTGCTGAAATAGGAGCAAGGAYATGGTTTTAAACTAAAAGAGRGTAGATTTGGACTAGATAAAAGGAAGAAATTTTTTTTTTTATGAGAAGGGTGCTGAAACACTGGCACAGGTTGCCCAGAGAGGTGGTGRRTGCTCCATCCTTGGAAAAATTCAAGGCTGGGCAGGATGGTGCTCTGAACTGGACTCTCTTCCTTGCCTGGGAAGCAAGGGAGTGCAAGCAGGGCAAGCAGAGAGCAAAGCACACAGCGGGAGCATCRCAGCGCTACAGCGGAGACAAAGCAATGTGCAGAGGGAGAAAGTGCCCTGGGATCATACGGGTTACACACACCCATAGGGATCCTTGTTTATTTTACCTTCTCAAGAAAAAAGAGAGGCAAATTTTCCATCAGCTTCCTCAAACTCAAATAGATGTCCTGGCTCCTGGGCATAATGGGAATGGGCCTATGGTATAGACGTTCAAGGAAAATTTCTCCTTATTTGTTTAGATCAGCAAATAATGTCATCTGTAGCTCAAGTTAGGTCTCTTAATTGCTAAGGTATGTTTTACTTAAAATTTAGTTTATATCTTTATTGTGAATAAAATTCAGAATGTAAATCATCTGAGAATCAGCACCCTGTTTTGCTGCAGCTTCTTCCATTGAGGTTTTATTGAGMTTCACTTCAGTTTCTGCCTGTCACCAGGATTATACATTTTAAAACAATTGATAGAACTCTTCAGAGTTCTTTGAAGAGATAATTTATTAAATGAATCTATAGTTGTCTCCTTTTTAACACATTGTATAACATCAATCTAGCAGAAAGTTGATGTCACTTTCTGGAGGCTGCAAAATGCAGACACCTTCTGTTGTTGAGTGGCACTAATGCCCTGAAATTCATGGATACTGGAGAGCTTTGTGTGGTTCTGTCTCCTGAGGATCAGCCACAAACCAGGCAGCATGACACAAACAGAACAGTAATATTTTGTACAGCAATACATGAAATCCTGAATTTTCTTATACAYGTCTAAAATATCAAGTGAAGTATTTCTGGGGCAGAACTCTTGGGGGTTTTTTTGGTGTTTGTTTAAAGTAACATTTTCCAGCGCAACTGAGAAATTTCTTCRTATGTATAAAAATAATTCAAAATATGTGTATGGGACACTAAACAGAGGTATGTTTTGTTCTGTGTATTTTAAAACTGCTTTGTTTAAATATGTTATAGTAGTCTGGAGTGGATTCTTGTAAGCTAAATTAAACTTATTTTGTAGCTGGCACTTGTGTGCTGCAGACAAGCAGCTACAAAGAATATTATGTTTGCACAGCAATTGCTTAACTATTTGGGAAAAACTGTACCTTTCTCCATCAGGTAACAGAAATGTCAAATGAATTTGGAAAAAGAAAAACCATGAAATAAATCTTATAAGGATGTATTTCTGTGGCTAACACTTAAGTCAGGTTTTGGACCAAGTCCTTCAGTTGCACTCCTGGTGCAAATTTGTATCCTGTTCTGTGATTTTCRGATCTCCAGTGCAGATGTGCCATTTCTTAGAAACATCACAACTTATTTGCTCAAAGAGAGAATCAAATCTGTGTGAATTCATTAAGTCAAGGACAGAACTGTAAGTACGTATGATGAGCCATATGTTTGTCTAAAGAAGTTCTGAATCAAACGAATGAATGTTTACACAAATAAATAGACGTATACACAAGTGACATAYCAGATATCATTAAGAGACATTACACATCCCTTCTTGAATCCAATGCTTTTCTTTACCCATAAGCTGGAGACCTAAATTAATTAAACTGTAATAAGTTACTTTCCTCTGTGAAAATTATTTTTGAATTCTTCCTTCTGCTACAACCACAGGTTTCCACAAAATGAGCACTGAACTGTCACATAACCCTTTGGTTAGGAAAAGTAAATATACATASACACTGAAGCTAAAACAGACTTCTTTTCTTACAAGCTTTCAGAGTCTCATGTGAAATACGGAAGCAACAGCTGGGATTTTTAACATGCATCCCACTCGCAGCACAGGCCTTCCACCCATCTGCAGAACAGCTATTATCATGCTCATTAGCTTTTCTGAGATTAAATTTATATTTATGTAACCCTTTGATATTCTCAGTTATAAATTTAGAGTAAGGTAACAGGTTTGAATTTCTTCATCCTCTCTCACAGGTATCTTTCCATCTTAATAAGAYACTTTCCCTCTATTCTGATGGGGATTTGGAATCAAAAACATTGAGCTCCAGCACCTGCTCATCAGATATACTTTCGATTTTCATATTGTGATAGATACTRCATATCTATCACAAATCTATCTTTCAGCTCATTAAGCTGAAAATATATCMAATTTTACTTTAAAAGAGCAGATGTTTAAGACTTGGAACTTTCCAAGCTCCATCTGGCATTAGCCCAACAGTGAATTCTTTTTCTACAACTGTGAAAGCATCATGTTCCTGGAAAAAGTTAGAGGACAATGGAAGTCTGTGGAAGCAAGCCTGGGATGGAAAGATGCAAAAATATGCACGTAAATCATATGTATTTGCAAACTCAAAGTAACTATAACCACCACTGAGAGTTCCACAAAAACACACTTTAGATTATACCTGCTAGTAGGATTTGAAGTYGTATTTTATACAACTGTATGTGTTTTAGAAATTGGTTGGTCTTGTTTTCAGGTTGTCACTAAATCCAGGGACATGGGGGCAGTTGCATTAGGCCAGATCAAGGTTGCACAGCTGTCTCACACTGCCAGGGAGAGCMGCTGCCCAGAACACAGTGTCAGACAGGGCAAGCATACAGGAGATTTCCCTCTCAGAGTTTCTAGCTGCTTGCAGCTCAGGGTCTTTCTGAAGCAGACATCAGATCTCTCTGTTTAGTAATCCTCGATGGACTTCACAGTTTTTTTCCATTTTCCCTTTCATTAACTTGTGCAGTCCCTTTCAACCCATATAAGATGTTTCCTTCTACATCAGAGGCTGCAAAAAGCAAACTACTGTCCCACACTACCAAGTGGGACCCTGTATTACCTTGGTGGTAGAGAGAAGCTTTAAATTACTCCAAGAAAGCAATTATGTCTGTTTCTATATCAAAGGCCATAAAAAAATTACTTCTTTGCATAATTTACTGATGTTAACAGGAAATGTGCAAATGGATTTACCGTGGGCTTTCATCCTTAGAATAGATGTTATTTTGATTAGTAGGCCTCTGTCATCTGAATGAAATACTGTATGCATGGAAGTATGGCCGTAATAGCAACGGGTCATGTCAGTGATGTGTACATAATATATGAAGTAACAAAAGTGGCATGTCTTTAAAATTTGTCCATTAGTTATGCACCATCCCTGTGGACTGAAATTCCATACCAACAGACAAAAAGTATAATAACAGTACTATATGACCCAGCTGGGAGTGGTGACAAGGCAGCACATCTGCTGGAGATGTGGGAAGGATGGCAAGGATTAATGAATGCAAGCATCTCATGCRGACAAAAAATAAGTATGAGAGAAAAAGAGGTAAATTAATCTTTTTGCATTGGTGCTTATAAAAAAAGGAGCTTGAGGAAGTTCTGAATACAGGAGTATTATGTGTGAGGAACTAACAGATTGCWGTGTCCATAGGGCTGATTAGAGAAGAAAATGACAAGAGGAGTAGTAATAAATACTGACCTTCAGGGAGGCCTGATAAAATTGTCTGTCAGAAGACCCAAAATGCACAAAAGAGMCTTTGTTTCTCACAACATGTAATTTAACTTTGGAACTCATCATTACTGCACTTAGTAATTGTAATTTTTTTAATGTGTTCATAAAGTAAATAACACAGTGATGAAAGAAAACACTCCAAAGCTATAAAGCACAATTATRGTGATGCAACCTCCAACTCAGGAAATCTCTAAGCCATAGACACATGAAAGCTGGGAGTATGTATTGCAAGAATAATAACTCTCAAGTGGCACCATTTCCAAAGTATCTGCAGTGACCACGACTAAAGACAAGACTGAGTCCTAGGTGGTTCTTTAGAGTTTTKACCCATCTCAGCTGCTCTTGTGTTCCAGGCACTCCAGTTAGTGGGAGATATGCCYAGATTTGAAGAAATTATGGTATCAAGTGCTTTTGTTATAAGGCTTTTTATACTTTCAAGTGCAAGAAAAATCATTGCAAGTAAGATTCTTCACACARTTAATAATAGAAGATGTACATTTTCACTCTGGTGGGCTTTCAGAGTGTCATCGCCACTTCTAAAAATAATGTACTCTGTATAGAAAGAAAAAGACAATTAAGAAGGAGATTATTTCTCTTTGTACAGTAGTTAAAAATTGCTGTACAAATATTATTTGTGATCTTCACTCACACTGTGTTGGGAAGATGCAGCTGTTTCAACAAACCAGATAAGCATGAAGCGAAATAGAAAACAGACTTGCTGGGGAAAAAGGTAAAAATATATGGTATGTAAACTGTATGCTCTGAGGAGACAAACTTCTTTCTTCATTCTGCACTCTGTTTTACTCAATGGCTTTTTTCAGTATCTGCAGGAAAAAGATTATTGTTTTGTGCAATTAGTATGTGTTCCAGTATGCAAGATGCACAAATATTTGGCTGTTGTATATGAATACAGGAGATGAGAATTAATTCTGTGTTAATGTGCAGAATATTTAAATGTTTCTACTGAGACTTTGAAGGCAGAATTCARTTGGTGAAAGAGTTTTGTCACATGTGGTCTATGAAAGAAAACACTGATTTAATTTTAACTCCTAAAAAGCAAAGATAGTTTGATTAAACTTTAAATTGACTTTTTGCTTAGCAACAATGCACAAGTATAGGACATCCTGTAGTTTCCAGGATTCCCCTTCTCGCTCTTCTCATATGTGAGTGACATCTTCTTTTATTCCATGACAAGGGATCTCCCTGACTGCCACAAGCTGCCAAAGATGACAGAAAGTCACTCTGTGGCCATGGCAACCAGCTCCCTCAGCACCTTGGATGTGTCCTACCAGCTTCACAGGCTTCTGTTCTGTTCAGTTGGCTCAAGTGATCCACAACTCAAGTTTTGTCTTCTGTAGGAACTCTGCTGCAAGCCAGTTAGGGCTGGAAGGTCCAAGAGAAAACCTTGGTAGTGAAGAATGACACACAGAAGGTGCTGAGCAGTTCAGGTTTTTCTGTATCCTTTGCCATTAGGACAWATCACCCTTGTTTTCCTTAGCCTTCCTTTGTTCCAGTGACTCTGTGTGAGTCTTCCTTGCTGCCCTCCACATTCCTCACCAGTTTTGATCCTGGTGGATATTTGGCATCCCTGGTTCTGGCCCTGCATGCCCAGTATAACTTTCTGTGCTTCTTCTGGGTAGCCTGTCCCCATGTTTGCTCCCTGTATGTTCCTATTGTACTGGAGACCACTCAGGAGTTCCTCATCTCTTTTACCTCATCTCTTCCTTCAGGATCCTCTGTTCTGCTCCAAAGAGTTGTCCTTAAAGATCAGTCAGATCTCCTGGGCCCTTGCCCCTTCAGGGTACCCTCCTGAGAGATCCTGTCTGCCAGTTCCCTGACTTCATCATGGTTTTCGATATCAGGCCTGTGTCTTTCCATTGCAGTACCTTATCCCTCTGCTTCCAGAAATGCTGTGCTATGTGGCCATACACAGATTTCTAGCTCCTGTTTGTCTCCCACACTATGGGCATGTGTGTACTGGCATTTCAAAATGAAATCAAACCCTAAAGATCAAAGCCTGGTTCATTAGGTTAGTAATCCTATTAGAAAAAATGGTCTCGCCCCACTTTGCCAGGTGGCCTCAAATAAGGTATTTTCTTGTTTCCAGATCAATAAGTAAAAGAAGAAAAATCACTTTTCTTGCTCCTCTAAACCTGGCCTTCAATTTTTCCATTTCAACCTCAGCCTGCCCATTTATTCTCARTCCTTGCATCTATGATCTATATTTAAAAAAAACTATGGTTTTGTCCTCTCTTTATCAGTAACTCTGCAGTATATTGCTCAAACAGCCAGCAGTACATATTTGTTTTAGAATTGCTCACCTTGATATGTAGTCTACACTTTCACTACCTGTTTAATTCTTCCCACATCCTTTTTCCTTTTCAAACACAACATGGATCCAAATAAATGGTTATTTCATCCTAAATATTATACTTCACTATTCAAAATGTATCTCACTATTGAAGATGYTTTTTCATTTTCTGCTGGAGGGAAATGCATTTATATAGTATTAATTTCACACTAGTTCAGTGTTTTTTATTTAAAAATTACTTAGGTTGCATATTTAAATATGGGTGAGGAAAAAGTTCTCTCTCAAAATAACCACTGCACTTTTGTTCATTGTCAGAATCTGCCATTTGCCATGAGGTTATATCACTTTTTCCATCCTCCTGGGCATACATCATGGTACAAGTAAATTGCTGCAGCACATTGATTCTAAACTGCTGAATTACTGGTGCCTATCACAGTATTCAAAAGGGTTTGAAGAAAAACATCTTTCCCATTGCTGAGGGCTCTAAAGTAAAAGTAGATTAATAATTTATGTTTCAAACTTGCTTCCAGCATAGTCAGGGCAAGCCTCTCGTTGCTTGCAGACAGCAGTGTCCTGCTTCCTACACAGACTTTGGGGAGACTCTGGTGTGGACACAGCTGAATGAATTAAAAGTTCCCATCAATATAACAATCCATGTGTGACAGCTTTGTGAAGAATGCACTCCTTTATTCACTGGGTGACAGTAACCAGACTTGGTCAGTTGAGAGCATTTAACAAGAATGCAATCGGACAGATCTTCYGTCATTCTGACCACGGCTAAATTCAAGCAGAGGCACCAGAAAATATAGGTCACTGATTAATTCACTGTGATTCTGCATTCTTGCTCTGCAATAATCACTTAATGGCAAGTTAAAGCAAATATTTCAATGTGATAATTAATTCTGGTTACACATTATTAAGGTCAGAGGAGCTAACAGATTCACTAATGATTTCTATTTTAGAACATGGGACATTTCAATCAAGCATATCTAAAATAGTAAATGTAGGGGAATTTAACAGTATTTACTGGCTTAGTACATGATTAAACATTGACTACTGCTCAGMATGTAGAGGCATTAAATGCTGCCCTTCTATCAGAGGGGAGATACAATACTTTTGCTGAAATAAGCACTTTCAAAACTTTTATTAAATTGAGTTATAATTGAACAAAAAGTCCTGAACGTAGTTAATATAGTGACTGACAGAATAATAGTTTTGATCTTTCCTACATCGAAATAATCTACAAACGAAGAGACAAAAAAGTCTTTTATCTCTTGACATGAGAAACAAAGCAGGGATACATTAAGGTTCCCAATTTACTTAGGAAAGCCTTTTTCTCAACTCCTCACACCCTCCTTGTTTGGCATTGAGGTGGATGGGAGTGTATTGTTAAAGCTGAGGTACCTACTGCACAAGGAGCCTCCAGAGAAAMCTCCATTCAGAGATCCAAACCACTGGGAACTAACAGATCTTTATACATTATTAAACATCTTTTTTCCTCCCCAGAATTTACAGCAAACCTATCTGCTGCTTTCTGGCTCTTGCTCTTCTTTAAAATATGCAAACATCACAGAGAAGGGTTTTCACAGATTCAGGAGAAGCRAAAAGATACTTCATTTTTTTGAGTACCCCTTTTCTACAGATTTAGACACTCAGTGAGTAGGAGAAGAGAAACCTACATCTTCTTTGTACTTAATTCAGTTTTTACTTTATGCTGTTACTGAAGTTATTGGTAGTTTTTCCAAGTCAAATCTTAAGCAACAGCCCTGAATCAGAATCTTATTTATTTATTGTGACTGTATCAGTGCTACTACACCAATAGGTTGTCTATCTAATTAATCATAACATAGAGTGAAAACTAGCATTAGTCCCATCTACATCGGTCACACTTAAGTCTAAATGACAATATGAAATGTTTATTAGTCTCATTGAACTGCTCATCCATCTCACTGACAACACTTTCAAACCATATATGCTTATTTATCACCCTGGTGCCACGAGCTGAGCTCTCTCAATTTGAAGATATTTGTAGGTGGTGAAAACACTCCTGCCTCAGCATTCCCCCTCTCCCTCAGGTCCAGAATGAAGTTCAGAAACTTCATTCACTAATGATGGATGGGACAATGAGTTTCCAAAGAAAATCCCTGGTTTTGAMTACTTGCTACTCACCCCAGCAGAGCTTTACAGGGAGGAGGAATTGAAATCTGGATATCCTTTCTTWCWTTTTTTTTTAAATTTTGTTTCTGAATGGGATGATGTTTTATGTATTCCTTGTTTGTTTTTCCAAAAAACTTTGCAATGTGCTGTCTGATTTCAGACATGTTTAAGGTAAAAAGAAAATGTTCAGATGTAAAAAAGTTTCAGTGAGTTTTGTGAAAACTGGGTAGTCCCTGCATTGAAAGGACATTTGAGTTAGTACCTCCACACTGGAAAATCATATAGTGTAAGGCTCAGCACCATTCTGTTCTTTCTGGCACACACCAGTGAGGCAAAACTCTGGCTGATGTCTTAGAACCAGCTGCAGCATAAATTGCTTCTTGAGGAGTCAAAAAGGTGCAGAGAGCTGGGGTACTCCCAGAGAGATGGTGGATATTGGAGAGGGTGATGCAGAAGCAGAAATGAGAAGGCAAGCTAGAATTACTGGAAAGATCAGGAAGTGCAAGACTGAAGGACAGAAAGGCCTAAGGAAGATGGGGTGCACTGGGTCTACTGCTTACAAAAACTCCTGGTAAAATCAAGACACTTGTGTGAACACAGAAGATCCTGAACCTCATCCTTGTTCATTGTTGGATCTTCTGGGCTGCATTCTGGTGTTTKCAGGTTAGAGAGACTAAACACCCTGAGTCCCATTGGCTAAGACCCAAAAGTGCTTAAATCACTTAGGCAGTCTAATTCACATAACTAAGGGTAGTTTATACAGTTCAACTTACAGGACATTAAAAAGGAGCAAACATTTTTTTTCACTGGCTGGTAGAAAAACAATTTATTTAAAATTCATCATACCTGAAGTTTGGCTTTCAAATTTTATAGTAGCCAGAAGTTTTTKAATCCTATAGTCTTACCTTCTTCTCTTCTCCATTTGCACACTGGATGGGTTTGTATTATTGAATCAGTTACACAAATTACCTGGTGTATAGTCTGCTCTGATGCTTATTCAGAAGGTATGTCAGAYTCCTATGTCATCAATCAACTTTAAACGGCAATAGAGAAAAATGTCACTTAAGGAGCTGTTTGGAAGTATCAGACTTTGCAGGTGTTTTGGAAAGATCTGTCTTTATTGCTGAATCCCACATAAACACCATGCTTTGCCACCTTCCTCTCCTCTGACATCTGGTAACAAGACTTCCTATACAATGACTTATGCATGACCTGTTTTTAACACTCATAAAAGATGTTAATGTGACCCCTTTTCTGTGGCCCATTTTTGAAGGCACTGGATTTGCTACAGAATCTTACATATTACCACTTGGCATGCAAAAATATCCCTTTTGCTTCAGTAGCAGTTTCACTGTTCACCTTACCTTCTTTGCCATTGTTCTGATTTCAGTTTCTCATTTGGCTTACTCACAGAGATAATCCTTGGGCAGTTACCACAAGAGAAGAATTAAATGATTACTTAAAAAATAACTAAAACTAAGTAAGACATACAACAAATCTCCAATGGGAAATGATGCACATAGATTTAAGGTTTTTCTTCTGTTTGGACTTTCCTTCATGGATAAGATTACAAGAATAAAAAAATAATTTGTTTTATGATGAAAAATAGTTTTGTTATATAGATAGAGAAATGATATAGCAATTTTGACTGTGTGTGATTTTTGAAAGTTTCTATTTGTAGCTTCATATAAAATGTATAGTTTCATATCCTTTAAAGGATATTTTTAAAATAGATCTAACCATAGCATTTTAAGTATATTGCATCCATAATGTGTGTTTTTCCTCTCAGCAGGAATGGTTAACATAAATAATGAAGACTATTTCCAAATGGGTATTTAAAAACTTGTTAGTGGAAACTCAGATATACTACTCTTTGAAAGGGATTCTGTGGTCTTAATTTACACTGACCAGTCAAATGAACATTTAGGGAGGAAATGTTCACGCAATGAGCCGTAATAGTGCCTTCAAGAGTGTCAGGAATAAGCTGTAGGAAGACAAAAGCTTTTCTCCTCAGCTCTGCTCTGCCTCTGCAGATCACTGTGGATGTGGGACAAAGCCGTGACTTTGGCTTTGTCCAGTCACTCCTGTGCCCACTCCCCACCCAGTGTACTTGTGCTGAGGGTTATTGCCTCCCTGCCTGTACTCAGGAAGGACACACGGACTGAGGCCAGGCTGGTCTCTCTGCTTGCAAGAAATGGACAGAGGGTCATTGGGATTCTTTTTCCTTCAGCTTGTTGCCACTCAGTATGGTTGTAAATATTTACTATCAGAGGCAATTGCTGCCTCAGTTAATAAACCTCAATCTCTGCCATTCTCATTTAGCGATTCATAAAACAATGTAATTTCCTGTGAGTGCATTCTGCTACCTTTTGCTGCTAAAAAATTGATTTCAGAAGAGAAAGAGCTGAGAAAAGGAGACACTAGCTAAAGTCTTATTAGGGAAATGAAGTCTCTTGGACATCCAGGCAGAAAGCTGCATTTGTGTCCTAACAACCAAATGAGCCTTGTAACTTATTGTTAAGTGAAAAAAAACCTGCGAAGTTCCCCAGTGAGGGATAGTGCTAGGGACAGCATCTTACCTGACAATTTACTTTTCTCAGTTCTTCCTATCCCCAAGGAAGTGCCATTTTTTCATTACTAGGGCTGTGGCATAGTTCCCATAAAAATGAAAATATGGATGTTTAACATACAGAAGCATGCAAGACCTCCAGAGCATGCAGAGTAGGTATGTGCTGAGATTTATTACATTTTATCTCAATAACAGAAATCTAATCTATGTTGATTAGGGGTAAAACCCATATATATTTTTTTCAAGAGTATTGAAGACTGTAATAGGCAAAAGACCATTTCTTGGTCTGAATTAGTTATTATGTTCTTTATTCACTCCATCTCTTAAGTCCTAGAGTAATCAGAACTAATCAAACTCATGATTATGAGTCAATAATAAGTGTAATCTAAGATTATGATATTTTAACTCGTTTTTCACTATTTATTTTATGATCCCAGGATCTAACTCAGTCTTATCCCAGCACTCTCAGAGTGTACAATTTCAAACATCATTGTTCACATCAGGACCAGGCACTGGTCTGAGCAGAGAATCTCATGTATTCACAGGACACCAGAGACCAAGGTCTCAAACAAAATTCCATACAATTACACAACAGTTAAACCACAACTTGGAGCTCTTGCAAAACATGTTTTGCTGTATGGCTATTTTAGCATTCTCCTATATGAGATCCAGTCTTCAGACTTATTTTCATGCACAGAAGGGCATCCACAGTCTCTGCCTTTGGAAGCATTTCCTCAGTAAATGCAAAATGGCTTTTGCCCTCTGTGATGCATAGCCTTGTCTGACAGCATTTTATGCAGGATTGTAAGAGCCCTGATGTTTTGCAAATCAGCAATGATTTAAATTCATTAAAATTAACTTTACCCCTTGCTGTATCTAATTGCTTTGTTGATTTATGGAGAYTGATTTTTCTCTTAAAAATTGGCAGTTTCCAGACATAAAGGGTATCCAGAGTATGTGTATATAGGGAAAGCTTGGCTGGATCTAATGGGTTCCTACAGGTACCAGGGCTGTGCTGTGTTCAAGGCAAGCACTTCTTTCATGCTCTGACAGAAAGTAACACCTAAGTTCATTTTCCAGCTGTCACTTCCTTGGTAACATGAAAAGGATTGTGGATAAATTATAAGACTAATCAGTAAATTCTTTACTCTGCCAAGTGCTTTTGCTATTTCTCTCTTTAGAACCCACTTTTTTTACTTTTTTTTTTCCTCAACACACTGAMGCTAGTGCTCAAAATTCGTTATCTCTGTTGTTACATATTTCATGTGGACATTACTGTAAAAGGCTCTTGGAGCTGGTTGGAAGCTGTTTATCAGAGATCAGGAGACACAAGTGGCCTCTGCAAGCCTGTTTGCTATCAACACCCCTCCAACCTCTCACTTGCTAATGGTGAGAATCTTAATAGAAATTTCTCACTGAGTTAAAAAAAAGTCAGAAAAGTACAGCATTAAGGTAATAAACTGTATGTGTCAGAGAGGGGTAAAAAGCCCAGTCCTGGACATTAAGACACCATTTCCTTGAGAATTTTGCATAATTCAGAAATCTTCCAAGAATAGTTCTTCATATATGACTTAACTCTTACTTTTTTCTTCTTTGCCTTTCTCTGCATTACATTCAACTATGTTTAATAGCATTACAAGCAGCTGGAGAGCTGGCACAGGGTTCTGATGTAGAACAACAACAGATGTCACAGGCACATCAATCAAGTAATAGGTTTTGGACAAATAGTTTCATAATAAAACTCTGGGTGAAAAGTTGCCGTTCCCTAGAAAAACACTGAAGTAGCAGAAACTTAAAAGACAAATTTTGGGGTTTTTAAAAATTATTGAGCCGCTGTGCTTGGTCAACAATTCCATCAATCACATGTTGTGTCTTTCAAATCCAAAACTCAGAGGAAGGAAACATCCATTTTGTGTTCAGTTTATTACTCAGGCTGAGCCATGCTCTCAAAGTTCCTCTTCTGAATTTCAATCTGAAAAGTAAACATCCAAATGAAAAAGTGACTAAAAATCTACCCAGAAATAAAACATCTCTGTTAACATAGGGCACCCTCAGAGAGGCTTCCCTAAGGTGTACCACCCAATGTTTAATTTAAAAGTCATCCTCTGGACCTAATGAATTATCTTGGTCATAATCTGTAAGAGAATTGACCCAAAACATGTCAAAAATATCTAACAAGCAGAGGTTATGAAAGGGAAAATAGTATTAAACTAAAAATTCTTACGTTTTTGTGTACATCCCAGAAATTGAAATCACTTTTCTTTAGAAGTTGGATTCAGTCTGGAAGAGGAGTACGTGGAGAAATTTCAGACATGAATCAACAGTAAAATAGGAAAGAATTAGTAATTGTAAAACACAGCTTGGTTTATCAACTCAAAAATCCAYTCACAGAGGCCTTGTAACACATGGGACAAGGGATGAGCTGTCAACTCTGATGCCATSTGGGTCATTGCCATTATGTGGAGTTGGGAGCTCAGCCTCAGAACCTGCCTTTTGAGCACCACAGTGTCAAACTGATGACACCATTTAAGCCAGTGAGGGAAGCAGGGAGCCAGCATCCAATGCAGAAATGAACATTAACCAGTAAACACCCTCAATGAATCGTCCTGTGTTTTCTTCAAAATWTCCTCTTCCACTCCATGCATTCTTTTTTTATTAGACTTTTTTTCTCTGTAACCACTTTCTTTTTCTCCTACAGCTGTAAGAAGAACTGCCAGCTGCCTCAGCACAAATAAGTCAGGGTTCTTGGTAAGTGAATCATCTAGAGCAAGAAATTCACTTCTCTATCTGATCATTAATAGAACAGAGACTCAAACCAAAACCAAAGAACAAAACMTAACTACCTTCTGAACACAAGTAATTAATTTTGATCTGAATAATCTCTTRTATCTAAAAAATTGTAAGAGTTTTTTATCTCAGTCATTTATGTTCCCATGGAATAATAATGAAAACTTTATTTCAAATTATTAAAAGGTACAGGATTACTTCTGCACTGCTGGGAATATAAAGTAAGATTTACTTCATTGTTACCTGAAGCTTTGTTTGTTAGGTACTTACAGTTATTCATAAAATCAGAAGACAAAGAAAAAACAACTTGAGTAACCAAGTGTTTTAATTTATGATTTTGTTTAGAATTTGTTTAAAATAAAATTTTCATGGTAAAGGTATGCAGTATGATTCTTAAAATGAAATGACATTCATTATAGGTTCCTAAAAATTAGGAGAAAAAAGTGTAAAAACTGAGGTATAAAAATTACATAGCAGAGGAAAAACACTAACAAATGTGCTAAATGATAAACTTCCCTATTTGGAGAGCAAGGGTAAATATTWGTTTGTAAATTGTTAAACCATTAGATCAAGCTGAAAATTTATCCCTTATGACTTCACATCTTTTGAAGGTGGTTCTAAACCTATTAGCAGTAATGAAGACAAGTGAAATGATTGATTTTGTCAATCACTGGGACCTTGTGTTATGTAACATGGATTGTGGGTCATCTGTAAGCTTCATTAATCATATACAACCCATTCATTCACGAGGAAAAATGATGAATTACTGTCTGTGGAAGCCTAACATTAGCCTCACTAATTCCATGGAAGTGCAGGATATATYGTAAGCTGTTTTTTTCCCCTATAAACATGTTGGAGACTGTAATCTGTAATCCTGAATGACACTTTAATCCATGTAAGCAGATATTTATTTCCCATGGAGCCACACTGATTTTAGTGGCTGATGCCTGCTTGTGTCTAATTACAATATAGTTTTCCTACTGTTCCTATGATGATAAAATTCTATATACCTAAGGAAAAGAGATTAGGGACTTCATTTCACCCAACCTCAGCCRACTAAAACTGGACCAACAAACAAACCACAAGAAGTGAAAGGAAGGTACTTTGGATTATTATATATAGGCAACAAAATTGCTATAGAAGTCRTGTTATATAAAATGGATTGAATGCAATCTTGAAAAGGATTAGTTCAGGCTCCAACAAAACTTATTTCAGGAAGTTTTGGGAAGTATTTCAGAATTTTTCTTCACTCATGGCTAGAGACTGCACATCAATGCTGTAACTATTTATTTCTACACCAACATTGTCTAGTATTGTAAAACTCTTCCCTCTCCTTGAGCATCTATCCACAATATATTTATAACAGCAATTATAACCCCCCACATTTTATTAGGCAAACCAAACAAAAATCTTAATCTTTTAATCTGTTCTCATGAAATGGGATCTTTTCCCTTGATTATCCTCAGGATAATCTTCAACACTGGTGACAAGAWACTTTTGCAAGTTCCAGAAGAGGTCTCACAAGAGGCAAATGCATCTCCATTTGTTCCATAAAGTACAGTAGGTGACAAGTCATTTGCTGCTTGTCTCTTGTCTTAAAAAAATAGGTACTTGAAAATAATTATGCTGGTGATGTCCTGAAACAAACACCTTGCAGTGCTGAGTTGTCTCGTCATCCTTGTACTTTATGTCTTTCTGCTTCACTGCCTTTAAATTTTTTCTTGATGCTTTTTTTCCCACCTAAGATAGTTGCTTTTTTTGTTAAGGATTTGTGTGTGTGTTTTGTACAATGATTAGCACAAAATGACTATGGCTACTCTGCCCTAGAGTGATAGTTATGGTAATAATAACAGCAGTCTGAACATATGCATGTTCATTCTCTCAGGATATGCCAGAACACTATCAACTCTTTTTCTTCATCTAACGGCACTGTGGAGTTATCACCAGCAATAGCTGTGAGTCATTACAATTACATGCTCTCTGTGGTACTTAATACACATTTTAAAGGACATTTCATTTTCCATAAGTCCCTAGGTAACTAATCTAGTTCTGTCTTTGTCTGCAAAAATATCTGCATTCTGAAAGACAAGTACTGCCTTTTTGACTGAATTAAAAATCAATGTGATTTCACAGGCATGTGCTGTAGGGTCATTTCTTGATGATAACAAACCCAGCCTCACTGCAAGGACTGGAAAAGACATTTCTCTTTGCTTGTCTGAAATATACAGACGTGCTGAGGCCGTTTGTTTCCCCCTGTAAATAAAAGGGAGCCCTGCATCCAGACCTACACGTGTAAGTATTAGCTTTATCTTATCACCACAACCATTTTTAGATTGATGGTGAAAGGCATTGCCTCCAGTGATAGCTCATGCAGTAGAATGCACACTATATTGCTAACTGACATTTAACAGCATCTAATATGCATTCAGCCTCTACTGGAAAATTTTTATGTAACACTTTCTAGATTTTGCTTTCATGTACCGATTGCAGAAGAGATGTGCAGTGCTCTGAGCAGGAATCTCCACAGCAGTTACCTTCACTTTGGAGAGAAAATGCTGACATCTGCTTACATTTCTTGAGCAGAAGAAATGGTCGTGGCTAAGATAAGAGCTGAACCTACAATGCTGTGAGTGTGTAAGACTGTGGGTGTAAATACTGTGTAAAAGCTGTTCACCACTTCTTTTTCTGAACGTGAGGTACTCTAAACAAAAATAGTCTTGCACACTGCAACTGCTTGAGTGCACATCATTGCTTCTCAGTTTAGTCTTGTTTTCAATACTAAATCTGATTTCCTTCCTCTCCCCCCACCCACCCATTCACATTCCTTTCTACTTCAGTTCTGGAATGTGTGGTCTGTGGCCAGCTGACAACTCTTTTTTTTTAAAAAATAAATTAGAGGATATTTAAACAAGACATTTTAAAGATCTATGGGTCATGAGCAGGGAGAGCTGCTGGAATGAGCAGAAAGTAGTTTGTATGTTTGAATGATTTCTCTTTCCCATCCTGCTTTTCCCACCTGTGTCTTTGTTATAAAACTGACTGTTACTGACACGTCCAAAGGCTTTAACAACTTCTTTAGTGCCACCAATGACTGCCAGGAGATACCTGCACATCCCAGGAGTCAAACAGCTCCAATAATTTAATTCTAGTCTATAGTATTTTTTCGGATATTTTACATTTGCATCTTCAAGTTTTGTCTTTCTACTGCTTAACCAAAGGAAAACCAAACTAATTTATAAGTAGGCTTTACTTCTTGGAAAGTTGTGGGGTTTGTCACTGAGAAGCAGGATAGACCAACTGTACTATACCACAGGAGGAAAGTGGTGCTCCAGGCAGACTTTGTTGATAAGGGAGGTAGGATTTTCATTGGACTATTGTGCAAACACCTGATCAAAATTAAGAAATGTGTTGCCATTTTTGCTGTATAGGACAAGAAGTAGTTTGCACAAGAAGTCTTGCAACCAATTACCAAGGACAGAATGAAGTATCACTGCCTGCTKCTGAAATCACTAGATACACTCTAAAATAAGTTTGGCTCAGCTGGCAGACAACATGTAAATTATTAATTTTCAGGATGCTAAAGGAGAGTAGGTTAAGTATTTGCTGTCTCTGCAGCTGGTTGACACTGGATAGGAAGAAGTAAAACTGTGACTCTTCTACACCAATAGAGCAATGTGTTTAAAAAGAAAATAAACCACCAAACAMAATAAATCCACTGCCCTGCTCCATGTCCTAGCCTCAATCTTACAACTCATGTAGAAAGAGCCATTGACAAATTTCCATCTGGCCTTTCCTACGTCAGCTTTTCGGAAACTTTTCTACTTGGGTGTCAGAAAAAATCCTTASCTTTCCAAAATTGTTACCAGAAGCCTTGATCCTGCTGCTGCTGAGATCAATGAGAACTTTATATGCAAACTGAAAGAAGGATTAGCATTAAAATCATAAAGTATGCAATAGAATTAACTATTTTATATATTTTTCCTAGTAAATTTCAAAGTGATTAATAGCAATTTGATCTCTAAGAGAACTGAGTAGTGGATGCAGAAGGCTCAGTGGCAAGGTTTCCTAGCAAGCCAGGGATAGATTGCAGCTCTTTCAGGTCCTGTTGAGGTGCTTTAATATATTTATCTGTAAAACATCTGAATGTATATCCCCTGAAGTAATTTCTGCAAAGAATTAACAAAGCAAAGCAATTTTATTTTTCATCCTTCATTTATTTAACAACTCCCTTAAYGTATTTTGAGAAGGGTTTAGTGTAGAAGTTTACACATCTAAATTGACCCATTGTTTCTTGRTAAAGTGTTTTCACCATAATATCCTAAATGTATGATAYCATCAATAATTTAATATATWATAATAATAATATAGTATCACCTCTCTGAAGCTAGTGAATTTRCAGTGCTATAACTCTTGGGTTTATGATGTTTTATGTGTTAGTGTTAATAGTCTGGCCTGGAGAATGGACAGAGCTGTGATACAATTCCATATCCATCCTCTGAGGGATATGGAAAGTAAGGGGACAAGCTGGAGAAGACAGCTCAGTCTGACCATTTTGGATTTCCCAGTGATTCTACAACTGCATGAACTCCAGTCCTAAGTTTCTTATGGAATTATGGAATAAAATTTATTTTCCTACACTAACAGTTAACTACTTTCAGTTGGTACCACAAAGCTTTCTCTTTTCATATCCTGCACAAAGTCAAGGAAGCCTAGTGCAAGCAGATATAATAGTGAAGGGCAATGTGAACTGAAATTACAATGATAGATTTTGATTTTGCTGTTGTTCAAATACTCATGATTTGAGTGTCTTTGAAAGGTTACTCTATTAAGAGAAAAAGAAAAGGTGGAAAATTGGATCCTCCAAAAAAACTTCAAAAAATGCAATCTAATCTAAAGAGATGATCTCTGTGTAGCCAGTGGGCTTATGAAGCTACTTACCATCAGAGCAAAACAAGGGCAAGTTGTCTAATGCTGTTTGCATTAGTAAATAAATGGGTTGGGGACAGCAGGAATCTGTCTTATCCTACCTGTCACAGCACTGAGGAAGTCTCTGGATATTAGTAAGGGAGATCATGTGTGCCATAGTTACAGTGCATTTGTGATTTATATGTTTAAATATTCACTAATCCTATTTTATTATAAACACCCCATGTATTATAAATATTTTCTTTCTTCAGACCAATTTAGATACTCAGAAATCATTCATTTTGGTAAGAAGGAGCAAAAAGTAAAAAGATAGGGAAAGGACAAGCTTTTCTTGCTGATTTACTTCCAGACTTTAAGTCCTTGTTGTAAGTGGAATGACAAGGAGCATTTATTTTAATTCCCATTGAGGGCCCTGTGAGCACTAACTTCCATTTGCTTCTCTGGCTTCCACAGTGTAGTTTTTTTCCTTCCCCTTTCTAAAAGAAATTTCTGGTAACCAGCAGAACACCAGGCTGCCTTGGGACATTACACAGATAGGAACTTCACAAAGTTGCTGCCTGAATATTAAATGTGCTAGGGCTGTTTGGGCCTGTCTGAGCTGTTCCCGGGTAATCCTGTGAAGAAATTCTTATGAACAGGAGCATCAGATGTCTCCAGCTTGCATAATCAGCCTGCAGAATTCTGATAATTGACAGCAAAGCTTCCACTATGCAGTTGTAAGCATCTGTTTGGTACACACATATTGTACACAAGGCCATTATTTAAAAATACCATAAACACAAATTTATTAAAATATGTGAGTTAAGGCAAAGCCGGATAGTTCAGGTTATGTAGATTAAAGGGAAAAAGCCTTTATTTTTCTATGGACCCTGTCTTTCAAATCATCACAGAAAACATAAAAGGGAGAAGAAAGGCTTAATTACTATTCTTGATGGGTTTAGTCTCACTTTTGTAACTACTTCAAGAACACTGAGGAAAAATATGCAAGTTTTAAAACTTGTTCCTCCCATTTTATTTCACTTACTTTTAAATTGAGTGTCAGATCAATTTTAAATTTTACTCTTTAACTGATTCTTAAGTAGTATGGGGAAATGCACCTATGAACTTCTGTGGAAGCTTATTAAATTCTAAAAGTCCCTTGGTGGGCATAAGGGAAATTCTTGGATACGCTGGATGTTGTGTTTCATGTTGGGGAATAGGCTGAAACAACCCAGGAGGACAACCTTGTGCTGTTTTATGCTCTGCATTTCAGTGCAACTCTGCTGAAGCAGAGGGTTCCCAACACAGACCTTTGCCAGCCCAGTCCCTGCTTTTCAACCTCAAAGTCTTTGAAGAGATTTCTCAGGCTGCTGGGATATCAGCAAAGTCACCACTGACTTGATTTTCAGTACTTCAGCAAAAATGTCCACTATACAAGAGGAGAAATAATACATTGAAGTTGTCCCCTTTAAAAGTGGTAGTTTCTTCTGGTTTTGTGTGGGTTTTTCTTTTAGAATGAAAATAAACCCAAGACAATTGGCTTCAAAACACATTCCTAATGCTTAAACTATTCTCTGAAATATACAAGTACTTGGGCTGAGGAGGAAACGGACATTAGATGAAGAGATTATTAAAAAATGTATGATTATTTAAGGTCAGCTGTTATTGTAGCAGAACTTAGCCATACAACCATCCAAAAGTTTTATCAGCTATGACAATATTTGAACTTATTCATGATCAGTAATCACAGCCAACCATTAGTTTACTTAGGTATCCAATAATTATAAATGTCAAACAAAACTGTTTTCTACCTAGCATGGCCTGATAAGGAAGTACTGTTTACTTACTCCATTCAAAGAAGGTTGGATCACTTGACTTATTTGAGATCATACTTTTCTGTACCAGCCTGAAAGCCTGGACAGGAGAATCAACCCATGGGGTGAAACTTGGTCCCAGTATTGATGGCAGTAAGATGCCTTTGAAGATCTGTTTGAAATGTGAAAGGTTAGGCCTTTACAGAGGACAAACTGAGAAATGGAGAAAAGGTGTAAGGCTGTGACCCAGCACTTCCAGCTGAGATGAGCTTATCTGACGCCCTTGCAGTGGCCATGTACTTGTTTCTGAAACTGAGACTACAAGAGAGCTGCTCTCTTGCCTGACATGTTCCTGTATAATGACTTTTTCAAATGTTCTATGAACCTTGCAGATCAGGCCTCCGCTAAGCAGTGTTTTCTTAATTTATTTTTTCTGGCACCTGACTTCCTGCAAATGACAATACTGCTTTTTTTACTGTTTGTGTTGCCTATTGTGGTATTTCACAGGGAGGGTTGGTTTGTGGTTTGCTGTCGGTTTTGTCGGGGGAAGTTGTACTTATTTATTTATTTACTTGTTTGTTTGTTTGTTTTAAGAATACTGCACATTTCTACAACTCTTCATAAGACTTGTCTTTCCATGTGTGTGGAAATGTGCATGGTGTTCAGCAACATCCATGGGAATTTATACTGTGGTACCCTTTGGAATGACAGAATGAAAGGATTTCTGAAAACCATCTGATAGCACGTGCTTGGCTTATGCTGAAAAAACAAGCAAGAGGGTGACCCTCCTAAAGAGCTTTAATACAGGTGTGCATCTTCAGAAAAAGGTAGCTAGGAGATTTTTTCCTCTAGTAGTAGAAAAAACTGACTACTACTATTCTRTTTTACTTAGAGGGAAGGATTAGATCAATTTGGCAGACATGCTAAGTATTTTCTGTGTGTTGTGGTAACAAATTAAAAAATTCAGGCTGTAAAATATCATTAAAATTGGGATTAATCAGGATTAACACACATTGGGGGGTGGGCAATGCTTTATTAAGTCTCCTTGTCACCTTCATGGATTTCAGGGCTTTGTTTCACGTGAAAATAAATACTTCATGGATTCCTGTAAGTTTCAATAAATACATTGTTATTGATCCAATATAGACATCCTTTTTGCAAAAACAACATTGAAAATAAGTTTATATTTACCAAAGCAGTACATCCTTGGGTTATTTTGGGTTTGTTTTTAATTTGCTTGTCCCCTGACCCTCTTGCTTATTTCCTCTGGCAATAGCTATTCCTAGGCTATAAATGTGCTTCGAACACAGAGGAATTCTGCTGTTAACTATGATTTCAGAAGTGTAAATCTATGATAATAAATAGCCTAAAGTCAAGAAAGACTAGCTGTTAAGATTTTTTCTCATGGCCAGCAGTAATAGCAGTTTAATATAATATATACAAACTGGAGGAATATTTTTTTGGTAAATAATCTTTTTTGATTTTCCTGTTTCCTAGTGACACAGTTGGAAGCAGGAAACTCTTTTTGAGTTTTGAGCTGCAGTAGTCCAAAGGATATCCTTGTCTCTCTCCACCTCTATAAATAAAGCAGGAGAACTTTTACCCTGGCTCTAAAAATCAGTATGTGTAGCTTTTAAGCTTACAAGCTTTTTAAGTTTACAAGGAGAGTCAGAGCTGTTCATAACTAATTGATTTATTTGCAACTAATGAAGATTGAAGTATTAAATATCCAATGTTATTTTCTTAGGCTTCTGACAAATATTAGGTCCCTCTCCAAACACAAAAAACTAGAGTTTGGGTATCTAATTGTTCTATTTTTCTGAATGGCTGTGGTATTTTATTTCTATTTTGGACACAACTCAGGAAGCCCTTAGAGTTCTCTCATGCAGAAGACCAAGCTGTCAGGACATCATTGAAGTCCCTGATTACTAATAAGTGACTACTTGTTATGGCTCGTTATTAATTTTGTCAAGATTTAGTAGGTGAAAGCCTGGCTATGGAAGTTCAGTGGAAATACTGTCACTAATTTAAATTACACCATAACTTAGAAATATTTTATTTGCCTGGGTGATTTAAATACTCAGTAGTGATTCTGGGTTATGAATTGGGATTGTAAATTATGGTGGTATAGTCAGGAGACAAAAGCAGAGCTTTACTCATCTGTGAACAGGGAATCAGGAGGCTGCATTGAGCCTCACTGGTTTTCCAGCTGTACATGGTTCAGTGCATCCACTCAGTGCCCTTGGGACAGGGACTGTGAACAGTAGCATCAGCACATGAAGACACCTGATTTTCTCAGTTTCTCTGGAAATTGAAAGCTTTTCTGTTAACACAGCAGCAGCTCCCAAGCACGGTGGAACTGAGGTTGGAAACTTCTGCAGTCAGATTTTCCATCACTCTTCCCCTTGAGGTGTGACTGTCACTTTTCAGTCAGCATGGACAGGTCTCTGCTCCATCAGCACAGTGTGACTGCTGTGCCTGGAGGGAACGAGGCACGAGGTGTAACAGCACCTGCAGAGATAGGATGGAGGAACACCCTCTGAAACACAGACCTCTCATTTAGGCCGTGGACTTTGCGTTCCCTGCCTGAAAGGAAGGTTGGTTTCACTTCTGTCATCAAGACACAGCTGGAGACAGTTAAAGGAGGAATCAGAAATTCCACTTGCAGTCTGTTGAATGAAGGGATCTAACATGGAGAGCAGACAAAGATCAAAGAAATAAATTAATATATTCACAAGGAATTTATGTTCAAAGACCAGTAATCATCCTAACCAAAGAAATGGTGGGCAAATAAAGAACATGTGATCACTCTGTTTTAACTGTTCCCTCCCTGTATTCTACCTGTTTCCCAGACACATCAGGAACCATGCAGAAACTTCCATTCCCAACTGCCCCAGACAGRCACAATCACTAATCAATAGTTTTTACCAAGGGCTGAGAATATTTTTGTTCCCTCTTTTTCTAGGAAGAGTAAGAATAATCTTTAAAGAGAAGATGCATTTTAGATGCCTCTTTTTATCAGAACTGTACTGATTCACCATCTGACAGGCTGTGCCTAAATATCCTAGTTGTATGTCTGTTTTTCCTTCACCTGGTATTTTTAACTGTGGAGATATTTTATCTCATCATGAGAATGAAAGGCAGAAGAAGGAAGAGCTGGGAACCCTCACAGGAATGGAGGATGAGGGTTAGCTACATCCTTTGCCATTTTTTAAGGTTTTTTTCCTTTCCCCAAAGATGAGAGAGTTCTTTGGTGTCCTTTGTTTTAAGTTTCTGAACATATTATGTTATGTGATTCTGCTCCTATCYTGCTTGGCAAAAACTGCACCCAACTCTTTGGGGTCTCTTGTGCCAGGCACACCTACTAAGAATGGCTTTGCCTAAGGAGATTTAATTTCAAACAAAGGCAAATGGAATAAAGGAAAACTGTGACACATAGTCCCTTTTCRAACTAGGAAACTGATTCAGCCAAATCAGTTCTTGAGTGAGTTTCTCTCCARCATTGGTCATTGCTGTTGACTGAGAAAGTAGAACACTCCAGAAAAGAAGGTATATCAGGTATCAAAAAAAGAGCTTCTTCTGGTATGGACACCTAGAATTGCAGATGATATTGCAAGAGGGTTAGAAGYACCTTTAATTATTACCTTTAATTATCCTTTTTCCCAGCATCTCACCTAAGAGATTCAGGCTCTGCAATGCTGTTAAAGTGATGGACTTCATGCAGTGAAATGCATGGTGCCAAGAAGATTCCCTGAACGTGGGGCTTTGTACCCACCAAASAAAAAAGACTGATCTGTGTAATGGAGCACAAAAGCCAGCTGATCAGAAAGACTGGAAAATGTTGTGGTTTAACTTTTCTCTGGTATTTTGTACCCCTTTGCACTTGGTCTGTAATTAAATGCTTAAACCTGTGCAAGAACACCCCAAACCAAAACAGACAAGAACACGAATGGCAAAAAGCAAACAAACTCMAGAAGCTTAAAGTTGTTAAAGCAATTAATTTTTGATGCAGAAGGCTTTTCATAGGCCTGYGGAAACAAAACCCACCTTTCACTGAACAGTCCAGCTATTTGTTTATGTGGGAAATGAAGATGGCCTCTCACATTGGGGCCGTGTTGCTGGGAAGAAAGAGCTAAGTTTGGCTGAGCTAAAGGCAGAAGAGCAATTCAGTTCTCATTTCTGCACCCTCAGCTGAAGGCAGAGCCTGGGAATGGGGAGATTTATCTTAAAGAGGGCTGGGAGATTGCACTTGCCTTGTTTCCAGACTGTTGAATATAAAACTATTCTGACAATATGTATACAACTTCCTTCTAGTCCTTTTTTTTGTTGCAGCAGAAGCAGCTATATCCCAAGCAAAAACAATGTTTCATCCTGTCAGATTTGGGTGGAAAGGGGAGGGGAGGATAAAACATGAAAACAATTAAAATGTTTATTTTTAATAGTGTCTGGCAGTAGTCAGAGGTTCTAAAACTATAAATAAACAAAGGTCATAGTTACCAATGAGAAACATATGCCATACACATGTTTTTTAAAATTTAGATAAAGAAAATAGATAATGAGTAGTATTACGTAGATGGCTCTTCACCAGAGTTTCATCAAAAATTGCCATTGCAGCACAGAATYAGAAGAATGTAAAATTCAGGTGTCAGTTCCTTGAGTCACCTCTGTYCTGATGGATTTAATGTCATCTTYCCCCTTTTTCTTGATTTGGGGACARGRCTTGCTGTGCCTGGAGAAGATGTGTCCTTGGTGGGGCCAGGTCTTTGCACCAACCTTCAGCTGCTTCTAAAACAAGYGCAGGATCTGAAAATCCACTTGTGTGCTGGAAGTGGGAAGTTATGTTCGGTGACAAACGAATACCAAACCTCTGGCCGAGAGGACARCCCTGAGTTTCTGGTATTTGGTAGAAGATGAGGGCAACTTGAGTTCCAGCCCAGCCCAGCCCAGGTGGCTAATCCAGCCATGGTGTGTGGTCAGCAGCCCTGCTCTGCTGCAGGATTGAGGGCAGGAATACGGCTCCAATTATCAGAGCTATTTATGTGCACTTGCTTTTGGCAGTCTTGCTTTGGAATGCTGCTTGTAAAAGGTTTCATACTTTTCTCTTAAGCTTCTTAAAGGGCCATTATGCATTCACAAACATCCATATCCATCTGGTAAGGAATGTCTCCCAACTCAATTAACACCACATCCACACCGATCGCTGCCATTCTGGAGTGTGATTCAGTATTCCAATTGTGCTTCCATATCAAGAGAAGAGGTTAGAAAAGACTGGGAAAACAGTACAAATTAAAGAAAAGCATAAAGAAGAATAGTTTAAAAAGGATTTTAAAAATAATTCTTTTCACAATAGGCTTTTTGGACATTGGCATTTCTGAGTTCTAAGGAAGCAGCTACATTCTCTGCTTTCAGGCCTGTTACCATAACATTCAGAAGCAGGTGGGGCCCTTTAAAAGCGCTAATATTTTCTTGAATCCTTTCTGCYGTGCTTAACATCAAGTACAATTTGCAAATACATATAATTTTTATTGTCATTCCTGTAATTCTACTGCTTTAAAATGTTTTCTTYATTGACATTTGCTGCTGTTGCTGGATATGGTACTTTAGTTACAYAGCACTTCAATTTAACACTGAAGGTTTTTCTTTCCAAAAGTACCAAGACAGATGATATAAACAGGCTGGATGTCTTAAAAACATGATGACCACTAAGAATGGATAGGTAGTGTAAAAGCAAAATCCAGAATTCCTGGAAAAACCAAAGACATTAGAAACAGAGGGAAGAAGGCATCTACCTGGCAGAAGAGCAGTTGCTAAAACACTTTTAAGTTAGAGGAAGATATGAGTTCTCCTAAGGATTTTTAAGGAAACAATACATAATAGTAAATGACACAACAATTTCAAGTGGTTTGAAGTGGGAAATGAAATTAAAGTGGGAATAAGGGGACAGAAAATAATAGGTGCAACTTTCTGCCTGTAAGGCAACAGGGACAGAAATTTGTTTTTACAGAAGGAATTCAGGAAAAAGATGGAAGTGTGTTCGAGTTTATCTGAACTGCAGGATTATTGATATTAGCAGAATGTTGCACAGCTGTTAGTGATAATTGAATTTGTTGGCTTTTCATGTTAGTATTTCTACCAATGGATTTCCTATCTTGGCCACAAAATATGACTTCACTTAAATCYTCTACAAAATTAGTTCAAGCCACTGTATAGTTTGTTTTTAAATCAGTGTTCATGATTTAGTAGATTTAGATGAGAAAAAAGTTCTCATTTAGTATTTGGATTTTTTTCCTCCGTAAAGACAGGGGATTGGCCATTTAAAATACAAGTCAGTAAGTAATTGGAATCATTAGCTGTTCATGGAACCTTCTCTATCAGGCTACTATTGGCATTCCAATTGGATTCCATGTAAGTGAGTGATAGGGATGAAATGTAACAGGCAAAGCAACATTTTTTTTATTTTAAGCATTTATTACATAATGAGATTCTTATTTTAATCATTGTCTTTCAGATTATAAATCACTATTTTCCTCTTTTGCTACAAGGGAATAAACTCCCAAGCAATGAAATATGGGTTAGGTTATTATGTCTTTTTAATTCACTGCCTGAATGATAGCACATAACCCGTCAGCATGCTGGAAATCCTCCCCATTAAGTTGATTAATAAGGGAAATAATAAAGCAATAACKACTTTGATTTTGCACCATCCATATATCGTCACAAGATGGGAGAGTCATGCAGAAAAAAGCACTGATAAACTGGTTTTACCTTGTTGGAGCATCAGTAAGATTGCTGGGGGGCTGCCACACCTGAGTTCTAAAGGAAAGAGCAGGGTTTGTTCTGCCTGGGGAAGAGGAGGCAAAGGGAGGCTCTTAATGCTGTCTTCAATTATCTCAGGGGTAGTTGGAGAGCAGATGGGAAAGATAAACTTTTTTTTTTCAGAGGTCCACAGCAAAAGAAGAAGAGGGAATAGATACAATCTGCAGCATTATTCTAAGAAATTATTCTAAGAGCAAAGGAAAAAACAATTCTTTGCAGCATGGATGGCCAGACTAAAGGGAAATCCTCTTCAGTGCAGTGATTCAAAATACCACTGGACAAGCCCTGGACAACCAAATGTACTTTGGAGCTGTTTTAATTTGGAACTTGGACCAGGTGATGTCCAGAGCTTCTGTCAGACAGAAATCATCCTGGCATTATCTGACCACATTACAACCCTAAACTCCATTAATGACCACTATAAAGTGTATTTAAAGTCCATTAATGAAGTTACAGAATCAAACAATCATAGAAGGGTTACGGTTGGAAGGGACTTTAAAGATCATTSAGTTCTAACCCCTCTGTCATGGGCTCAAGCACATGTTGCTCTTGCTGTTCATATCTGACCCTTGCCATCTTCTTACTTTAGAATACCCACTTATCATTTTGTCTCATCTGCAATGAAGAGAGTGACTAATCTGACACCTCTAAAAGCACATAGGAGGGTATTAAGAGATCTTTATAATTCAGGAAGGTGTGGAAAAGAGTCATTTGACCTTCTTAATGCAGGGAGATGACAGAGAGAAAAAATATTTTTCTGTGATAGGAAAATAAAACTTGAACTATCTCTCTACCTGAAAAAAGTCTGTTTTCAGGGCGCTACATTTTTCTTTTTTCTCTCCTTTTTTCCCTGAYGCAAGGCACGCTGGTAAATCAGTCAGAATTCTCATGTGTCTTAGGAATGAAAAACACTGAGAAGCACTGGCATGTGTACATCAACATCCAAAAATATGTCCTCCCAGTGGATCTCCTGAAARCCCTGCATTCCATGCCTGGGTCTGYGGGACTGAAGGCAGCTGCCATCCCTTCTGCACTTTCTGCTCTGACTTCTGCAGGACAGCATTTCAATTTTCAGTGCAGTTTTGCAGTCTGAACCTTGSCCCTTGTGAGACCTCAGGAGCTACAAAGTTAAAAAAAACCTGCTTCTCCTTTGGCTGACCATTCAAAAGTGTTGTTATTCTGCTACTGCRCAAGTAAATAAAACAGCATGAAGAGATGAAGGCTAGAACATTAAAATATATCTGCCATCAACAGGATTTCTGAACAATTTCAATATGTTCTCTGAAGCAGTAGAGGGACTTGGCCACAGCTGGAGTTGTATTTGTTGGTCATCAGCAATTTACACTGACATGTACTCCCCTGTAGGTATGATTTTCCTGGGGAAAGGGGACTTTGTATYATTTGGCAATAACCCTGAAGTATTCATTGGAGGARAACTTGCCTCAGTATTGAGAAATAGCAAACACTTGAGTTTTGTCCCTTCAAATATAATTTATTTCTCTGTTGATATTTTTGTGATAATTATTCCACTCCCCACTGATAGCTTATTATTATTTGCCTGTGATTTCAGAGCAATAGTCGTAGGTTTGATCAGAATTAAACACTGGTCTCTGCTAAGAGCAAATAAAGCCACATGTTTTTATAACAGGTGTCTAACTTCAAGGACTTCCTTACTTCAATGAATAGTTCAATGCAACTTTTTGGAAGCCTGGTGCCCTGTGAGGACTGAAGTGCTCAAACCCCTTTTGATTTCAGACATTATATATAAATGTGAATATGCTGAAGAAATGTAAGCAGTAGGGAAGCAATGCAATGATATTTGAAGGTTTCTTACAGTACAATTTCTTAATATAAAACCAGTACAGAGGTGTATCTGATTGTGCTGATGCAGAATAGCAGATATGGAAATCCTGTTTTGTCAGTTCTTTCTAACACAGTATTTTTCCTCCAGTATATGATTCCCTGCTCTAGTTACCCCAGTCCTGAATGACTCAGTTTCCACATTTCCTTAAGAGATTACTCAGTCTGTTAAATAACACTGGGATGGTTTTGCTCAGAATCTGTTTCTGCACTCAGTTTTATGCAGTTATCCTAGTGATTGGTAGCAAACCTGAACAACTTTGTTCTGTTGTTTTATTCTCTGTGTTTTGATATCACCAGTGCCTTACATGAGCCTRTTTATGGACGAGGACTATCTCACCTCTAATACTGATGTATTATTAGTTCATTGTGTGTGAAGGTAAAATTTTTTGGGTCCCTTCTACATGAATGTTGTACTGCATATTTTTATCCATTCTTGTGTCTTTCCTCTATCACCTTTCAAATAATAYCTTTTTATAGGATTCCAAGTATCCCAGTGGAAGCACACTCTGGATTGTTTTTCTCTCAGTTACTTTACCTATCTTTTTTTCTGCAACAAATAATTTCTTGGTTTGTTTTTTAATGACTCTATTGCAAAGGCTCACAGACACTTGTGCTATGCTGATGTGATGAGTAGCGTGAGATACAGTCATGATGGAATAAAAGTGATGGGATACTGGGGTGATGAAGGAAATGGAGTAAATGATGCATTGTTTTACTACTATCAATAAAGAGTCAATGTTCAAGGAATTAGAGGGCTGATAGAATGCCAACTTCTGGATAAGAAATGAAACAAAAGCCATGACCAAAACCTGTTGGTGGTTATTCAAGTTTCCATGGCTCTGTTCCAATACTAACATGCAATTTTGAAATCCTGACAAAATTCAAATTCACTTATTTACATTCTGCCCCCCATACTTCCTATTATTGTATAACACATTCTTGTTACTTAATTGCTGTGCAATGTCCTGTGATGCTAAGCAGGTGCTGCTGCTGTTTTGGGCTTGGGAACGTGATCTAAATGAAATGTAAACYTGTAGTTCAGTGAATCACCTGTATCTCTAACCTTTGATTCCTTTTCTTGTTGTTCATATTCACTCAGACTAACATTATTTTAGCATTATATTCCTAAATTAATTTACATTCCCTTTTAACTCTTACACATTTAGCCACAGGATAAAATTTGTCTCAAGTACTGTAATAAGGTCCTGGTGTGTGGATATACAGATAGATCTACTAAAAAAGCTTCAAGCTTTTGATGYTTGGAAATAAAAATATAAAGAAAATAGGCACAGTTAGTAATTTTCTTACTTCCTTGATCTAAGAAAATGAATTCCTCATTTCTATGATTTAATCAAATAACTAAGCAAGAATTTAACTGTAAATAAATCTTAAAATTAGAAATTTTTTTCATGTTTCAAGTGAACCTCTGGTCTTGTTTCTGTCAGCCAGAAACTTCATGTAATCAGAACTTGACATTTTAGGACTTCTCAAGTGTTTCTTAAGATCTGTTTGGCTTTGTGTGAAAAAGCAGACCAGCACATATCCCATTTTGATTCCTGACTAAATCAAGACAGAAAACTTTAAGGAGAGATATCCTAAAGTGTGTCCTTTTAATATAGGTGGGCAATAACTTTGAGCTAGATTTAGAAAGATAGGAGAAATTGAAGGGTGTAAGTTCAAATATGAATTAGAAAAATTTCTCCATTCTGTTTAACACCACAGACACCTAAATTCTCCAAGTATCTTTGATTTCMCAATAAACTCATAATTCTCTCTTTGCACACACCAAGCCCCAGCTGAGGAGCTCATGACCTCTCCATGCTGTCTGCTGTGTCAGTGTCCAAAGGTGGCACCCCAGCTGYAGGCACACAGTTTGTCTAAAACTGGCACTTTGGACCCCAAACACAGTGCAATGTTGGCTGCTTTTCAAATCAAAGTGCCAAAAGTTTCTTTGTTCCCTTCTTGCAAGGGAATCTGGGATTGTAGTGCTGTCCCAAGCCATGGGAAATTTAGTTGTTTGCAKATCATGAGTGGGTGGAAGTTGTATCTTTCAGAGTTTGTGAAAATGACCAGCTACTGCCAGCATTAAATGTTCTGCTGTGCTGGCTGGTGACAACTGAAGCAGCATTGAGCTCTCTAGGTGCTCCAGTCCTTTTTTGGCTGACTGGGAAATTGTTTAGACTGTGAGACCTCGGGACAGGAACCATCATCTGTGCTTTTAAATCATCTAAAATTTGATGTTCTTGGTATTTGTAGATGTCAGTGAGAAAAASTGAAGATGGCTGAACTTTTTGTGTTTATGTATAATAAAGCAAGAAAAAAGATGCATTAGGAAGTGGAGGGGAGTTTCCTCTTAGTTTTTGCCTCTAATGTTTTGAGTAATTCCTTTTCTACCTTTGTTCTAGAGTTTGATAGATGGCCTCAATGTGAATGCAAACCTTCTTATTCCCTAATGAAACAGTATTAAAAAAAAGACAAACGTTCAGCATCAGTGAAGTAGGAAAAAAAGTTAAAATTCTGGTAGCATATGTTTAAAGGGCTAAGTTTGACTGAAAAATTCAATTTCTTCTCAGCAAGGTTAACTCTGAACAAAATCTATGCCACCATCTTAATAAATGCATATTCTTCACTTGCACTTTCAAAAACAGGAAGGATGAGACAGAAGTTTTCAAAGCTAAAAGAGCAATTTATATAAATTTAATACATTGGGTTTCTTTATGATAAATAACATCATGCAACCATAGCAATGTTGAGTGGTCTCATGAAATACAATCCATTTTGCTGCCTGCCAGKAAGCCTTACACAACTTTGCTTTTAAAAATAAAAGAGCAGAGGTTGTAATATTTATGATTCTTTAAATCAACAACTGTGCAGAAAAAGATTGTTCCTGAAAAATTTCCTATTACCCTTGAATTTCACAAGGCCACTACCCTTCTATCACTTATTAATACTATAGTGCCTAAAGGCTCCAATTAGGTATTAGAACAGTGATAACAGGCACTGTAAATGTGCAAGACAAATCTTCCCTAAGGGGCTATAATAAAATATTATTTTATAAAMCCCAAGTAATTTCTTAAAATACCTTTATAGCTATGGCAGACTATTACTAACTTTGGCCTGGATCCTGCAGTGAAGCTGTGCCTTGTGAGTGTCCATCCAGTAAGTGAAGGCAAGGAACCTGCTCTTTTAGTAAAGGGCCATTAAAATGGAAGTTGCTGTTACAATGCGGAATTTTTTTTATTCACTTCAAGCAAAAAAAACCCCAAAACCCAAAAACCAACCAAACAAAAAATACCCAACAGAGTAGCTTGCAGTTTTAATGCTGAAAATCTACCCTAGAAGTTAGTAGTCAGATCACAAAATACTACAGGGAGTGCTCCAGAGCCACCGAGGGCCACAGAGGACTGAGATGTACAAGTAGAAAAGCAACGTGCTCGTTGACCTGGATGCTGAAGTGTCTTTGACTACTGATCAGACCTTTGCTTTAGGTCATCTGAGGTGCCTGAAGTCAGCTAACTGCAGGTCCCTTCCCGGTGGCGCTGGCTGGACTGTCTCGTCTCTTGGTCCACACTGACCCTTGCCCAAGTCCCGAAGCTCCTTTCCCACAGCCCTAGGTGCGAACAGCACTGAGCACACGTGCTCCTCAAGAGCGGTAGCAAAGGTGGCTATTTTCAAAACTACATTCGCGACCCGCACAATTTTCCCAGCTCCCGATTTCCTGCCCTGTGCCCGGGCTGGCCGCGCCTCTCCGGTCTGCGGCGCGTCCTTGGCGCATCTGTCCGGTTTCGCCAGGGCGCGGACCCCGGCCGGGGCTGGCAGCGCCGCGGGGCACCGGGCGCAGGTAGCGCCGCTCCGGGCGCTCCGGGGCCGCGGCTGCCGGGCCCGGGGGGGGCGCGCCCGGTGAGCGGCGGCGGCGGGAGGGGGGGCCCGCTGAGCGCCGCGGGGTCCGCCCAGCGCCGCGGCCGCACGGGCTGCGGCAGGAAAGGAGCGGCGGCTCCTCGGAGAAAGGAGGAGGAGGAAGGGGGGGTCCCTGGGAGCGGAGCCGGCCGCAGCGAGAGAGGCGGGGCGGGGTGGGCGCGGGAGGCGTGGAGGGGCCCGCGGAGCGGCGCGGACGGGCGCGTGCCATGCGCGGCGCGGCAGCCGGCGGCTCCCGCTCGCTGGCTCAGCATGCGCGGGCTGTGCCCCCGCCTCTGCCTGCTGGCCGCCGCGCTGGGGCTCTGCGGGGGCAGCAGGAACTGCCCCGACCTCATCGTGGACCGCTGCCTCTGCGCCGCCGAGCGCGCCAAGGGGCCCGGCCGCCCGGCCCTCCGCATCAAAGTGGTCTGCACCGGCGGAGACTTGGTGGAAACTTTGCAGCCCGCCGTGCTGCCCAACCGCACCGTGTCCCTGTGAGTACGGCCCGCGGGCGGCGCGCACCTGGCGCGGGCGGGGGGTGCCGGGGAGACGCGGGGCTCGAGGGGACCCCGCGCCCGCCGCTCCGGAGCCGCTGAACCGCTCCGTGCCCGCTGCAGCCCCGACCCCGCTGTTAAAAAGTCTGTGAGAGTTTGRGGGGTGTTTGTTTGTTTATTTATTTATTTATTTATTCGTGTTCAGTTGGGAAACTCCTGCTGGCGTTCGGGTCCAAGTGGGGAGCTGGGCTCTCCCTGGTGTAAATTGCACGCTGCTGCGGGCGGCGGTGTGGGAAATGTCAGTGGTAGCAGAACTGATGGAGCTCTCTGCTGTACCTCTCCGGCAGGGACGGGACGGGCTCGCACTGTCCGCGCAATAAATGAATGGTATCGGTAATGCTGAGCTGCCTCCTGGAGTGCTGTGTCATTAACTGGTTTTCCCTTTCTCTCTCGTCTCCTCTAAATAAAGTTTGRAATTTGACGTCTCCTTTTTTAAGATGAGTTTCTATACAACGGTATGAAGCTCTCAAATCTCCAATATCGTTCTGAGTTATCTGGTAATTTAAAATTATTCGGGATATGGTATTCGGTGGTTTTTTTGTGTTTTTTTTTTTAATACTATGAATTAGGTTATGATACTTTGTTGCCTGTTGCACATAGCTAAACTTGAATAAATAGTATGTTGTAAGTAAGGTAGTASAACTTTCTGTGATTGTATCCTCAAGTACAGCTGAAAGTAATGTCCCTGTAATGCACCCAAGCAGTAATAGCTCTGTGACATTTACCCTTTGGATCATACACATATCAACAGATCTTTTACTGTTGAATTTAGTTCTGTTGACAATTCCTGCTATGAACATCTCCACTGTTCAGTGCATTTTCTTTAAGTCAACACTTTCAGGAGGCAACTGGTAAAGATAGTAATTCATAACATCTGGGGAGCTTGTCCTTGTAAATGTACAGATGTGCTGTGTATGCTCCAGTTCAGTTTTAGCTATAACTGTTGAGTGACTTGATGCTGATTATCTGTATGCTGATTATTATTTAGGAAACTTCTGCTTCTATACAAGAGACAATAATTGCGCTTCCTCCTAAATTTTAATAGGCTGGTTTAGAATATTTCATTACTTAGTGGCATAAGCTTTAACCTCAGTGTTAAATTCACTGCTATTTCTATAGTTTGTATAACTGGCAATGGAGTTAGAGGTGGTACTCACCAGAATTATAAAATGTCARCATCTTGGGGAGGCAGGAACTACTTTTTCCTCTTGGTTAAAGAGCTATAGAAACTCTCACACTCAGCATGTCAGCAAAAGGTTTTTCCTATTAAGCACTGACTTGCAGAGTCTTATTTAGGTGTTTCAGAAACTTTTGCTGAGGTAAGTACCAGTCAAGGAATCCAGCTGACCATGAGATCAACAGAAGTATGTATTCAYTGCAGTGAAAAGAAATTGAATTGGAAACAGAAGTGAAAAAAGATGAACAGGGGAGGTGGTGTGTTTGAAGTGGTAGGTGGGAGGATTTGCTTGCTTATACATAAGATTTAAGGCACCAGTAGCAGACTTGATCATATCAACTGAAACACATTCATTTCAGGTAACACTTGCTCAAAATTAATGAGAAAGGTACTGTGCTAGTTTTTGTAAACTTAATAGCAAATACCTCTTGACCTGAGAGCTGATTAGTTGGCCTTAGTTGATATAAAAGATACATTTTGGGTTTTTTTTGTATTTCATATGGACAAGTATAGTACTATGTATCACATAAACATATCCCTTTTCCTCTTACAGTCTCTCATCTCATTTTTGAGAATTTTTTTTCTTTCCCAGAACTAAATTTAAGGTTAAATATTGAAGATAAAAAAAAAAATCTGTAGTAGAAGTTTTCAGTAGCTAGAACATACAGGTGAAAATTTGATTGAATATGTCAAAGATTTTCCAGGTGAAACTGGTTTTTATTAATTAAGTTACACTTGTGGGATTTGGTCAGCTGTAGAAAATAATGATAATGAGCTCAAGTATTAGTGCTGTTACATTTGTTTTTATAGCTGAATAAGAGATGCAGGCAAAAGAGAATATTCTGGTGGATGCTGCCTGCTTTCATTCAGTTTTATGGGCCCACAGAGAGAAGGAGAGCTTTAGCATATGGAACATAACCTTTTGGATTGCTTTAGCAATTAAGAAATATAGAGGTGAGTAAAAGAATATATGTTCAGATGCAATAATACTGTAATGAAACAATGTAATAAACATTTTGTGGGGTTTGGGGCAGATTATTCATTATATAGGGAGGCTATTTCCCTAGTGCTATGATCTTTTGGAAGGCAAGATCAAAGCCAAACTCTGGTAACTGCTCTGCAGAGATGGAAGAGAATTACCTGTGCTTTATCTCTTAAGCCATTCAGATATGTAACATCTCATTTACATGCTCAGTAATGGTACTCATCAACAAATTTAGAAGTTATGATTTGGTAGCTTAATTGAAGCTTGAGTTTGGTGGCTTAGGTTCTTTCCCCTAAGTGACTGTGGGTCCCGTCTGAGTTTGATAGTTTAGGCTCCACGGTGTACATGTACTGAACTATTGCTGCTAGGAATGCTTCTGACACAATCACACATGGTCACTGCTAACTAGTGTGGAGTCACTGRAGAAATGCTTATTCTTGACATGTTTGGACCAATTACTTTCAGATTATGAGGTGAGGAAGTCTGCAGAGTTTCTTTGAAATCATTTGAACACTAGAGCTATTCAGTACTGTCGAAGTGCTCCCGATGATAATCACACTAGAAATAAAATCAAAATATAAGCTGATAAAGCACCTATTCTCTCCTCTTTATTTTATATTAAAACCCAAACTAAACAAAAAACCCCCTTGTTCYGCACTCTGTTTCACTGTCTTTATTTAGTATTTTACTGCTTTGGAAACAGGATTCATGACCTTGATGTGGATCAAAAGTAAAAACTTAGCTGTAGCTTCACAAAGTATTTGCATGTATCTTGTTTAAAGTGCTACTAGTCCTTATGGATTTGCAACATGCATCTCTTGCTTTGTATTTTCGGAYAGGGTGGAGAAAGGGAATTACCTTTTTTTTTCCCATGAAGAATACAGCTGTTGAATTACTAATTTATGGGATCTACTCTCACCATTTCACTCTCAGTAGGCATTGAAGTGTAGACCCAACAGAAGGAGTCATATCACTTCASCATAATGTAGTTTTCTCATTTTAGACTCTGTGGTTGAATACTTGGGAATTATTGTATGAAACCAATATTTCCCAATTTTTTAATCAGTGTGGTTGGGTTGTTAAAATGCAMCTCTAGGGAATGAGACTATTTGCAATCTTCTGCCTCTTCTATGTTGATGGAAAAGTTAGTTGTAAACTTTTTGACTGAGTTGCTGAAATTTGGGCTATGTGGAGAAGTTRCTATGCTGCTTTTTACAATGTGAAACTTGCAGTTTGAAATTTTGGGAATTAGGAGATTGGATTCTCTACTGGACAGTGTTTTAGTAGGTTACTTACATACTTTTTTCTTTCATGTCAAGTGGTGTTAAAATCTTCGTGCTTTCAATCTTGGAAGTTCTCAGTTCAATATGTATCACCTGGTATCACTGGGCAGAATATACTTTGACGTTATAAATGTCATCAGTTTCTGATAGTAGGATCACTTTTTTTCCTCCTTCAATTCGAAAGAAAGTGTAAGGTGTATACCAATGGTTGATATTTTTACAAGTTCTACCCACAGATAYGCCTATTGAAAGGTGTAATTTTAAACTGTCTTAATAGAAATGAAGAAAATTTATGGTAGTGTATGGCTTTTATAAATTCTTTRTCATATAGGATTCTTCATACTTTTTATGTCTAAGCCTTTCTTCTGACTTTGAGAATCGTAGGAATTTGARACAATTCAATTTCAGAGTAAGGCTACATGACTCCAATGGTAATCCATAGCCATAATGTGTATGAAGGGTGTTCATCTTCAAAGCACTTTACAAACATTAAATACTCTTCTGAAAGCAGCATTGCCTCACTTTTCTCTGTCCCAAAATTACTTTTATGTCACATTCATTTATATCATGTCCACTGGAATTTTTTCAGAGTTATTATATTACTGTGTTTTTTTCATGTCTGGTCTGGTCTTTTACAYGCCTATATTCAGTTTAGGATATATCAGTATGGTTTATTTGATATAAGCATCTTGTTCTAAAAATAGATCACAAAAATGTTGTGTCCCTAAGAGTTCAGCTCTTAAGCTAGCCAAAGCAAACAAAGAGTTGAAGAAAGACTGAACAAAAAATATTATTCAGTAGTTTTATTTCCATGTCTTGAAACTCACATATTCTTCTTTATTGATTTGAGACCTCACATAGCATTGCTGATTTGTAAATAAGAGCATTGTTAAAGAAGGTAGGGTGATGCTTGTTATAAAGGTTTTTGTGAACATTTTCACCTTGGTTAGTTTACTGTGTTCACTCAAAGTGGCAGGAAAAAAAGAAAAAGGAACAGGTTTCCTGCTTCATTATTTATATGTATATACATATTTATAAATGCTTTCTCTGAAACTCTTAAATAAAGAAAAAGAAAAAAACAGTTTGTGGAAGAAACTCCTAATAGGGAAGCCTACATAAAATACACCGAAGACTTGGAAGGTCTGGGACAGATGGTTGGGGAGAGCAAAGTATGGAGAAGAAAAAGGTTCTAGTGATGAAAAGTCTTCAAATATTACTCAAATGTTAGTCTAATTCTCCTTGATAATAAATTTTATGTATTAATCTAGAGTGGCCATATCATATTTTATTTTCTTTTTGGTTTTTTTTGACAAGGATATACCTGCACCTAAAAAGTACCAGTAGTGTGACCACTTCCAAATGATGACTCTTTTATGAGTCTTTTGGATGAAACTGGTGCATTTGGCATCACTGGAAGTGGTCACCCAAGAGGAGTGTGAAAATAATTCTGCTATGGAAAATAGAACTCTTATAGCAAATAATGTTCAAAATACAATAAATGCTACTTTAATAGTTACCATACACCTTAACTTTTTAAAGGTATATGAATCTTCCTGAAGTTTCTTTATTATTATTAAACTGTAAAGGCCATGAGTTAAAACAGTGCCATAGATCATCCTGGTGCTTTTACTTCCTCGAGTGTAACGTTTTTTGAGGAAAGCAGTTTGTGTAAGAGGATGGGATAAGAATATCTGGAAACAGTTAAAATTATTTCACAGTATTGAACAGTTCACTAATTTGGTAATTTAATGTAGAAATCAAGTCCTATTTTTGTTGCATACTAGGAAATTTGCAGTATTGTGATCTTTCACTTAGTTTCATTCCAGAGGTAAAAATAAACTGGTGAGGATAGCCAGGGAGAAAGCAATGCATGTGGGAAGGGAATTTTATCATGTAAGTATATGATCTGATACCTATTGAGAAGTTCTAAATGAAGCTGAGGTTTTATGATACAGTGTAATTTGTCAGTTGTCTGGCTACTGATCTTGTTTGCCTTAAACAGGAAGAGATTTAATACATCTTATTGGCTCTCTTATCTTTTTTTTTGTATGTTCACCTAATATTCATAAAATCTATTTAGTTGTATTGATCTAAAGATATGTGCAACAGAAATTAGTTTCTGAAATGTATATATTTGCATCTCTTGCAGTGAGTTGGTGCCAGAGAGGTGATTTGTGTATATGAAATCTGCCTTTATATGAAGCTGCATGAGTTGCTGGCCCTTGGGACCAAAGTACTGTCATCCCTTAAAATGGATTGTTCTTAAAAGAATTGAAAATGTGATGCCTTTTTTTTTTTGGTTTTTTTTTTTTTTTTTTTTTTTTTTTTTTTTTAAGGCATTCTGGAACATTTCTCAAAGTATATTTTTCTTTCCTTGTCCCCTTCTAAATATCCTCACAGTATCATAAAATACAAGGTAAGGTGAAGAGTGGGGAGTGGTGGTTAGGAGAGAGGTGAAAGTGGGAAGGTCCAGAAAGAAGGGGTCTAAACACCGTTATTAAAAGGAAATTCCAAAGGTTTAGAATTTTATACATGTTGTCCTTTTTCTGCGTCCTCAGTGTTTTAAAATCACAAATATTTAAATGATAGATGCTTTATACCAACAGAATTACATTAACCCTCTGTGATGCTAGAAGCCCATTTATTTCTTTGCTGCCAAAACAGATGCAGAAACTTTATGGGTAGAAATAGCTGAAGAAAAACTGTTTTTGTGAAAAGTTTCTCCCTATTTGAGACCCTCTGTCATCACAAATTTTGCCACTAGTGGATTCAGCCGTGTTCCAGCTTATCCATCCCTACTTTCCTCACTGATGTATTTTGCCTTGGTTTTATAATACAGAGCTGCCATAAATCTGAAAGTTAAAGAGCAGAGTTCCTTTACCAAGGCAGAACTTCTGCCCCAGCAGCCAACAGGAAGCACACATTTGTATATCTGCACCCTACACCCTTTGTTCATGCCCATCTGAGAGCCAGGGCTTTCACCAGCTTGGTTTTCACTACTCAATAATATTGATGCATGTTTTCAATAATTGCTATTTATGCCATTTGATTTAGATTTTTGTGGGAAAATAGCTTATTGATTCTAAGCTTTCTCTCTTTCCATGTTTCTAATGGAATATCCAAACCCCCACAGCAATAAAAGCATACAAACCATGAAAAGTTTGAGTATGTACTTATCCAGTCAACTGTGATTATTTTCTATCAGTTACAAGTTTGCTGTCTAGTTCTAGACTTGTCAAATATAATTTGGCTAAAACCTCTGTATTATCTATRATATTAACATTTTTTCCTCTACTTTAGCAATTATGTAATACAGGGAACACAGTTTAGGCTTTGTTCTTATTCCTGTGGCAACATGCCATTCTTCACCCTTCTCTTAAAATCAGTTCCAACTGTGTTTTCATGCCTGGGACTGATTTGAGACTATTCTGAAGTTATGATTAGTCATGAAAGCTCTGGTTTTGCAATTTCTGTTAGAGTCTTGCAGAGTTGTTGACAGTTTCTTTTCTGTACTTAGTTGGATATCATCTTATCTGAACAGCAGTTTGTCAAATGCATAAACAGTTCTGCCAATAACACAAGCACACAGGAGTTTATGGGTGTTATGCTCACAGACCTGTAAGTCTGCAAAAACCTGAGATTGATTCCTAGATCATATAGAATCTGGATTTGTTGATACCTGTGCAAAAATCAGCAAATTATTTTAAAGTTGTATTTTATGCTTGCCTTTGCCGAGTGGCTATTCATCAAAACGTACAAAGATGGAAGGACATTGGTCTGTGTTTTCAGCGTTTCTACTGTAGGCTTSGTACAACACACAATGAGGTTTAGTGGATTTTCTATGTTATTAAGGTATCGTTATGGCTTTCAAGTAASCTGGTAAGTTAAGGTCTCTAAATTATGAACATTTATGATTCTCCTTGTTTATTGAAGAATTAATAGCAGTCAAGATGATGCCTCTTCATAAAACCTTTTTCTTTATGTTATGAGATTGCCTGTCCCAGAGAACTCATGTTTTATAATCAAAAGTATTWATTGCAAGGGTAAAGGTTTTATGTGTACTGTGACTTGAGAAAAGAACAAACTGCATCATAGAATGGAAAATAAGGTTAAAACTAGTAATAAAAAAATCAAGCCTGGAAAATGTGAAGAAAAACATGATGGAAGAATTGAACATAACATTATTTTATATTCATAGTTCCCTGGCAACATTTGTGTTTATATTTGCATTGGAAATTAATGTGCATGGTACCAATTTCTTTGAGAGAGGAGGGGTGGAAGGAGATCATAATCTGTTGGTGAGCAACTTTATTACCAGATTAGTTTTCATGGAATTCTCACAGGAAATATACTGAAGTGTCAGGTAACATTTTTCTAATGGAATGTCCTRGCACAATCTGGCACAACAGGAAACTTACAAGTGTTTAAGAGAGAGGGAGAAACAAAACAAAAGTATTATCAATTCTGAGGAGTAAAATTTGCCAGCGCTCCTAACTCCTGCGAACTCCTAATTCATGAATTTTTATATATTAACATGTGTCCTATCTGGGGAACTTTGCGCTACTAAGAAAAATGCTTAGTTCTTTGTTTTCCAGGGTCCATCCTCTTTACTTTGTCCCATCTGTCGCATTCCCAGAATCTTTCAATTCTACACTTCCTTTTAAGCCCTGTTATCGCTGACACTTCTGCCTGTTTTTTCTTCTCATCTGCATCTTGGTTTTGTTCACTGGTTATATGAATTGCAGACTGCCAGTGCATTTCTAAAAAAGTAAAAAACCCATCTCCCTCCTCATCAGCTCTGCTCTTGGTCCTCTGCTGTGCTGCACTTCTGTGCCAGCCGCTGCGATTTCACTGCCCTGTGCTGCAGCCTCTGCTTTCGGCTCACGGTCTTCCCCACTTCTTTAGTCTTGCATGACTTCCCAGTTTCTTTTGCTTTTCTAAAACCCTCTATTACATCTTCCCTCATCACCTTTGATCCTTGACTCATTTTACCCCTCTCTTCTGAACTCGTTGAGTGGAACTGAAATAAGCGAGGACATGGGTCCTTAGAGAGATCTGAGTTAAGTCCTGGAGTTCAGCCGTGCCTGGAATTGGGGCCAGGCAGATGGAGTTGATCCTATTAGACAACTTAGAAACAAGAAAAATCGTTTTATCTCTAACTCTCCCTCCTTAGATCTTATCATTAAAACTGCAGCTAGTGGAGTAGAGAGGTCTGAATGTGGTGGTGTCAAGCAGTGATTTTATATTGACCYGCCAGACATGCCACTGCTGATCAGAGGGAACAGCCACAATGATCAAAGCTGTTTTCCATCCTCAGCATTGCATATTGTTTAGAAAGGAAATGTCTAATTTCCAGTTTTCTTCACACCATTGTGGCAACATTCAAACAGTATTGCAACTGTCCCTGAAAAGCTGTGAAATGTATGTAAAGATGAAATCTTAATGTTTGCTGTTACTTTCCATGCAGTTCTTGAGCCATAAAACGAAAGTTTACATTAGCAAATCTATGCTTAAGGGGCTGTATCTGTTTATTCTGTGACACAGCTAGTACAGCTAGTATTATTCACATCATTATCATGAATCTTTATCTTAAATTTGATCAGGTTAATGAACTGTTCTCTGCTATGGCTGAGAAATATGGCTATTTGTCAGCTGAGGTAACAGTTGACAAATATGTGCTAATTTTGGAAAAGACAYGTTTTTCTATCCATACTGCACAGGGGATGCAGGAAAGGAAGCAGTCAGAATGCATAAATGGAAACCTGCTCTCCACTGGAATAAAACAGCGTGTTAATCTCTCAGTAATTGATGTCATCATTATAAGGCTTTTTTATTGGGAAGGCATTCATGAATTCTGTTGTACCAGCATTTTCATCATTAGAGTTTTGTTTTACTGGARTCCCTGATGCAGTCACACAGCATCTCACCTGTGTTAAAGGGAGAATACCAAAATTTAGTCACATTATGCTTCAAGTAACTCTTCAAAGTATGGTATTAGAACTTTTAAAGGAATTTGGATCTCATGGTGCTTAGAAAACACAGTCAAGCTGTGGGAGTGATGACACCAGATATTCAGGTGGCTGTTAAACTGCTSGTGTGAGAATAATATTTGAGATTTGTTTCTTTATCCCTCCATGTTTGGTGAACAATAGGCTCTTGGAAGGTTGATCTGCTCTTTGCCTGGGCTGTATCAGGCAAGGGTCTTGTGGAGGGAAGTTCAATRCTTCTTTCCTCTAATGTTGGGAGACTGGTAAGAATATTGAGTCTGTCCAGTGGGAGCAGTAAGGCATCAGTTGTGGTTTTATGGGTTCTTTTTCTGTGAATCATGCTGTGCTTTGCTTTCCTTTCTTTAGCACCAGTGTTGGAGGGCCACATAAAGGATTTAGGGTTTGAGGACCTGTTTTTTGTAGACTCCAAGTATACCTGAGGAAGAACAGAAGAGGACAGCGTTTGAGATACGAACATCAGAAAGTGACTCGATATCAATCACAGATGTTTGGAATTTATTATGTCTTAATGTGTACAAAACTAATGCCAACTGCTGTTCTTGTTAAATTAAAAGTTACCTGGCATRTTTGTATACTTGCTACTCCTTATAGAGCTCTAGCAGATGTTCTGGTGTCTTTGCTTCTTTTTCTGTTTAAAATAAAGAGATTTGCAGAATAAGAGAAAGTAAATTTTCTAACACTTTCCTTTGTCTTTCCCCTCTATTATAAAAGGATGAAAAAAGAAATTCCTAAGACAAAATGCAGGGGAAAAACCATATTTTATCATTTATTGTTGTACTATTCATAATTCTCTTCCCTTTCTGCACAATTAAAAGTTATAAATAACAATATAAAGAGTCAGCAATATAGATTGATGAAGCAAAAAAATAACCCGGAGTGAAATAAATAAATTATAATCTTCCGCATTTAGAGTAAATGAAGTTACTGCTGTAAAGTACTTCATGATTATTGATTATCATTATAAATTTGTTTCTAATAAGCTGTTATTTAAAAAACAATTCTAATTAATTAATTTATGCCTATATTTAATAACAAGTCCATTAGTGAATTGATGTATGAAATGACCTTCATAACAGCTTTACACAGTTGAACAGTAATTTGCTGACTAGGACAACATCTCTTTTTAAAATAGCTAATACAACAGTATTGCTAGTTGGWTGAAATTGCTTCATATGAAAATACCCTCCATATATTCTCATATATTTTTAATAAGACCAAGGGAGTTGCCTGACTCTCTGTGTAATTAAATGCTGTTTGAGTTTTTGTTTCCTGTAGTTACCTTTGAAGAACTCAGGTCAACTCTTTTGGTGTTGTTATTGTGACTACTTTACAAATGGAATACTTGGTTACTAAGCTATTTGGTAATGAAGAGGGATTAGATGCCAAGCTTTAGTTTGGAAAAGATTAGAGAAAATAATTTTTTAATGCTAGCTTTCCAAAGTACTTCTTTAGCTGAAGCAGAGTGATTGTTTTAAACAAATAAAATCCCTCAAGTAATCATTTATTTAATAGCACTTAAGTCAAGTTGGTTTGGTTTTTTTCTCTGAAAGTTTCTGTCAAAATGGTGATGCTGAATTAYGTGTTGAGCCAGTCTTTCCATATGATTAGTTAACCTATTAGCCATTTTGGTTGGCTGTGTTTCCTTTCTGAAATGGGAACAGGTAATAAAGCTTTGGAAGAAGCTTTAACAGGAAGAACTGTGGCASCTGGGTTTCCTGGCTGTTTTTACCTGATGCTTTGCTGTTTTGTGTGAATTGTCCATTAATAATACTGTTCTTGAATAAGGGAAGATATGATAAATGGACTTTTAAAATGTTTATGGTTACACAGCTTTTCATCTTCTCCAGTCTGGACCATTAATAAAAATGCATGTGGCTGTCCTGGACCACAGGACAGGAGGAGCCATGGATTATCCCAGTATCTTGTCTCCAGACTAAAAATTTTTAAAGCAGGTGCCTATAGTAGAGTAACATTGTGATGTTTTCCAAAAGAATCTTGTTGTCTGCATCACAGCTCAGAGTTGTATTTCCTGTGCATTTGATTTACCAAAATGGATTGGTTTTCCTGATCCAGCTCCCCTGCAGATCCCATGACAGTTCCCTGCACTTGGAGCATCCCGTGGCAAGAAGTACTGCAGCTCAACTGCCTGCTGGCAAGGAACCATCCTGCTTTTGTTTCTTTCCAAATTCTGGTTTGTTTCAGTCAGAGCTGATATGGTTCTCAAACCTGGGAGAATGGACCAGGTTTGGCCTTCATCAGGGGACTTTGTATCTGTCTGCTTTTCTCTTATTATCTGTTAGTCACTCTCAGTAAGCTGAAAGGTAAGGGGGTGATGAAATGTCACAGTGTAATTAAAGGTAGTTTATTCTACTAATAATATRCTTTCTTCTGTTTTCAACACTGTGAAAAGAGAACAGTAATAAAACTTCTTTCTATAACAAAATCATTATATTTAACTCAGTCCATGGGAGAATACATTGGTCTTCCAGGAAAAATAAAAGAAGCTCTATTCCTGCTCTTAAAATTTTGGATTAAGGAAAAATGAATAAAAGTTCAAAGTCAGCTTTCTCATTGGTTGGCCTAGTTTTCTTGTGTCAGATTGATAGATTTTCCTGTTTCCCTCTGTATTCCTGAACAATAARAGCATCTTCAATTTTCCTTGTGTGTTGAGGCCAGTATTTTGTGCTTTGTTTAGTTGTTGGCRCTGCAGAAAGTTGAGAGGGAGATGGTCTGACCAAGAAAAAACCTGCTAAATTGCAATAACAGCAYGCCAGTGAAAAAAGGTTTTGGAGGAGGTAAATGCCTGCAGAAGGTGTAGAGTGCTGGTCATTGGTCCTTTTTAATTTCATTTTTCAGCTGTTAAAAATAAATTTCTTTGGTTATTGAGGCTGGCACTGYATTTGCTCAGAAAGACTGCAGCATGACTCTGCTGATTGATAACACTGAGTTATGCTTCACTTTTGTCTTTCACTGTATTTATAGTTATTATATACTGAAAGAAATTGAGTAGGTTTTGTTATTTACTGGATGTGGGCCACAACACTATTTATCTGAGACTGGAAGAAAATGAAGAAACTGGAAGTGGAAAAATTCTGATTTTGAGCCTGAATTTTTTGACTAGGGGGAAACAAATTCAGAGTTGTACTTCTTAGCCAGTCTAGAGGTCCCTCTGTGATGCTCCCTCCTCGGTATAATCTCTCCCCATTATTTCTGTGGGACATGCATGAAGCTGATCCTCTCTGAACATCTGGCCACAGAACCTGTGATTCATCCCTGTCTCTGGGCTTTTACTCTTTATTTTTTACTTTATTCTGCACCATTTTCCTGGTTTTGTGCTGTACTGCTGAGTGTCTTGGCTGTGCTTTTTGGGGGGGAGGGTGTTTTGGCTTTGTTTTTTAACTTGTAAATGATGGGAGMCACCTTCCAGTTAATGAGGAGTAGGAGAGTCCTCTCCTTGAGCCTTCAGCAGGAAAGCCTCTGCCAGTTTTRACTATTTAGGGTGCCCATTGTCTGCCAGATTAACCCTGAAAAACAAGATGTTTAGGGATAGATTTATCACATGCGTACACCCCATCAACTGAGTGCTTTTTACAGCAGGGCAAAATGCTTAAAATTTAGATAATTTCCTCCGTGTATCAGTGTGCCTGCATGGTTTGGAGATTTACAGACTGCACAGAGGACATCCTGCCCAGTCATCAGAGGCAGATCTCTTCTGCCAAGGTCTTTGTACAGAGAAAAGAGAAATGTGCCTGTTGTGGGCAGTGAGTGAGAGTTGAAGGCTGTCCTGCAGCAGTGGAGGTCCTGATGGGTTCCCCAGCCCTGAGTGGTTATGGGGRATTGTGTGCTCACTTTGAGCTTGCAAGTGTTGTGTAAAGTAATATTTTTTTGTCTGGTTTTGTGTTGTATTTAATAGSAGTTTCTCTGCAGAAAAAGACATATAGATCACTGAACAAGTAGTATTTTATTAAGTTGGTTTTCTGGTGTTTAAATGAATGGGGGTGAAAATATTAGTTACTCTCCAAGTCTTTTCCTCCTCTGCTTTTCTGTGATTTTCTGTAAATTTAAGTGATCAGAAAGAAGAGTCCTATAAAATCCAGATTTAATTCAACRCTGATAAATGTTAAGTGAAAAGTGTTTGGAACATTTAAACTTTTCTTACACTTTGATTGTCTGTGAACGAGGCACTTGTTAGCTGCAGGAGTGATGCTCTAGAGGCTGGATACACCCTGTGAAAGAGGAAAACTCAGAGTAGTCAACATGCATGACAGAATAAAACATCTTGTTCCCACTGTGTAAGCCCACAGTGGTGCACCTGCATCTTGGACACTGATTCTGACACAGCTCTGATTCTCCCATCTCAAAATGTCATAACAGGACAAGAAAAGGTATAGAAATACGCAGAGTTGTGAGAAAGCTTATGTGTGAGGAATGATGAACAGCTGAAGGGTTTTTATCCTGAAAACATCTAAAGTGTGTTAAAAGTAAATAGGGAACATTATTCACTGTTTTCCATATTATGGGACTGAAGAGGCAACAAATTGTTGAAGTTTCATAAGAAATTAAAAGTAGATTAGCTGCAGAGCTTCTTGCTGTGGTTTTTGTATTCACATCTCTGCTCTTGACCACAGAGCTTCTTGCTGTGGTTTTTGTATTCACATCTCTGCTCTTGACCACTGTTGGAGACAGGGCAGAGTTACTGGATTCCTGTCTGAGCTGCTCCTCATGGCTTGTTGCTGTATTTATGCACGATGCAGATGGAACACACCAAGTTCTCAGGTCAGGTGAAATGATTACAGCCTGGGGTAGCTCTCTGGAGCTACACGGATCACTTGGCGAGCTGGACTCGACAGATCAGCATTCATTTTTACATTGCCAAGAATGTTGTCATAGGTCCAGAATAAAGAAAATAGTTTGCACTTGCATGTTCCAGAAAACAGTTCCAAAATTGTGTCACTGAAAAGCAGTTAATTATAATGGTGCATAATCAGTTAAACATCTGTTCCTGGTGTGATATTACTAAAAGTGTAGTGATAACATCATCCTGGATCCAAAAGTGAGGAATAAAAGGCAGAATTAAGGATGTTACTTTTGTTTTCTGCTACCAAGAAAAAGACCCGAAAAAGGTGTTACATTGTAGTTTCAAGCATGATTTAAGAACCACAAAATCTGTGCTGTATCCTTGAATGTGTTCTCATAAATCTGTTTACTTGTTTGAGGTTAGGAGTTTTTAAATCATTTTTCTGATCATCAGAAAAAGAAAAGATGCCTGATGTTGAAGATATTTTAATTTGAGAAAGTTATCGAGAACTCAAACCAAATGAATTCAGAATAAGAATGCAAATGAAAATCTACATGAGAGTAATTAACCTTTGGAAGACATGGGAACTGTAATGGAAACTTTTTACTTTCTTAAGACTGAATTTTGTAAAACTTCAACAAGTTAGTGGTTTGACATGGTTATTACTGGGAGGGGTTCTTAGCTTTGTGATCACATTGTCTCTTCTGGGTATTAAAATAAATGACCTGGTGAAAATCTACTTCTAGTATGTATTCACATGTACTTATGTGAATGCTACCAAACCCATGATTTCAGTGGTTTTGGGTAKAGAAATACCAAGGCAATCTCTGCAGTGTTTCTTTCTGTGTGGTAGAAGCTGCCAGTCTAGTGTAATACTTGTAAACATGTGACTCATTGTTTCTAACACAGAAGTAGAATCCTGCTAGTATCAAAATAGTGTTGTTGACTGTACAGTAGTACACTGTGTATTTGGAAGTACTCAACACTGGATAGTTTCCAAGTGTCTTTTGGCTTGACACTGGCAAAYGTATTCACCAGGTGTACTTCATCTGTGAATAGTTTTGCTTTGAGTTCTGCCAAATACTCTGGCTCTAATTTAACTCTTGAGATGTCAAACCCAGTGATTTTAATGGTGTTTGTTTATTGTTTGATGGTGCACAATTAATTCAGTTTCTCCATCAAATTTAATCCTTAGCACTTTACCTAAAACATACTGACCACAAAAAAGATATTAGTATAAGAGGTTGCAGTTTAAAGATAATCACTGTGTCTACATTCTTTTTTAATGAATTGTATTTCTGCTTTCCCTGTCTGTTTCTGCCATTAGTTTTTTTATTGAGTGGTGGTTGTTGGTAAAGGGGATTCTACTAAAACCCAGTATAKCTCTAAGTCAGTGTATAGCAGCTTTATTGCAGAGATGAAAGTCATGAAGAGCTTTGTGATTTGAATGTTACCATCCTTTGATCTTTAAGTTGCTCATTAAGTTTAATGTTTCAGTAGCTACTGTTTTGAAGGTCTTCTTCTGTACCTTTTATTTTAAATGAAAAAAAAAAGTTATTTCTGTAATTTGGCACTGTTTCTTTCCTGTACTAGGAAATGCGACCTTTTAGCCGTATTAAAAAGATTTCCTCTTAGACTTTCTTAGTAGTTTTAAAAATAATTTATGCAACAATGAAAGTAGTATGTTATAATTTATAAACACAGGCTGAACAAGTTAGATGTCTCTTTTTCCATATCACTTTCARTCAAGCTTACACCTAGTTGGAGAASCTACAGTTACATCATGTGTGTGCAAAATTAGTGAATTTTACTTACTGAAATGACAACTGTCTAAAAGAACATATAAATCACCCTGAAGATTCACTGGTAAATTCTAGTAAATTCTTATGTAATCTAGAATTATTTTTGTATTATTGATGGATRATCTCTTGTGTAACAGGTATGAATATATACATTATATTATACCAGACTTCTAATGCCACAGGAGTAATCCARTGTATTAAAGGAGAAATCTTAATGCTGGCAGTTCTTTAATCACAAATGCTTTCTAGACAATTAAATTACTGCTGTTTCAATTTGTAAAGTAAAAATATAGGGAGGGAGTTTCATGATRCAGCTAGATTTCAGCTTTCTGCTGTGTAGAACAGCTACCAATAATTTGGAATTAAATTGAGATRTGATGCATATGCTGGGGGGAAAGGTTATGTTTAAAAATGAAAATAATAAAACCCCCACAAAACATTCATAACACTTGAAGCCAGCAAGCTTTTTTCTCCTCTGTAACTTAAAACTGGCTTTCTAAGACAATGTGCAAACCATTATAAAAGTATTCAAGAGCAAAGTCTTTTGCCAGAATTCAGTAGCAGGATCTTGAAATGTTTTTATGGCGTCCATGCTGCAGGCATTAAAGGAGGCTGCTGCTCCCTTCCACTGTTCAGAACTCTTCACTTCATGTGTAGTCTCTCCAGATCCTCTCCTGATTCTCTAGCACTGGTAAAAATTATTGCTGCCGCCCATTTCTGCAAACAGGTACCATTTTCACATAAAAAACTTTTTAAAGTCACATCAGTTTATGGCACCATTAATGAGGTCTGTATGGAAAGGGCTTATGGTACAGCATGCRTGATCAAAGATTGCAAAAGTTACTTAATACAGTATGTATTTATACAGCATTTTGATGGAGTATGTGTCCAAATGTTATTGTCAATAAATCTTGACAATAGCCAAGCTGAGAAAATACAAACTGACAATAGGAGCTGGCCCATGAGTAGCAAAAGTTATACTTTGGGGATTTCTAATAAAATAAAAGGATATTGAATGACTTAAAACAAGCTTTTTCTGAATTTAATTCTTCCCAGGACACATCAATTGTATATTTAAGCACTTACATTATGAGCCTRGTGAGAGTGATAGTTGCAGTTTCTGGGATTTTTGTCAAGAACAGAGAGTGCAGAACATGTTCTGTGTTCTTTCAAGGTGACTAAGATCTTACTTTACTTTAATGAATATAGAATGGGGAAACTTGCTCATACCAGTCTGACAGAAATACATCAATAGTTCCTTTTGTGCAAGATGATAGCACGGTACTTGATTCATTGTAATCATGTTTGGGAGAGAGATAAATTCCCATTTTCTATAGTGAGGAATCAGCTCCTTGTAATTGGTTCAGCATCCAAGTCAAGATCCATTTTATAAAAGAATGTTCCTTGCTTTGCTATTTTTGAAGATAATCAAAAYACAATTTTTAAGTTTACTGTAAGAAATGTATAGTCTGTGACAGAAATGCAATATTACAGTATTTGCTTTCTGGTTTGAGTACACAATGTGCACATTGACCTTATTTTAGCATTTACCAAAATCTTTAGTCTTGTCTAAAGCTAAATTTATACTTCTATCTGTAGTATTTGTTGTTCAGAAAGTGTAGTTGAAAGGAAGTGAAAATTTTATTTTATTTATTATACGAATGATAGATGTTTTACTTTGATAGCTAACTGTACTTTTTGGTTCTGTTGAGACACAAGTTGATGGTATTCATAAATGACATTCAATATTTAGGAACAGTTAAAAATCCTTGCAAAACAAAGCACCTTAGAGAGTAAGACYGTTGGTCCTCTAGACAAATACGTCTCTGATTTCAGTAATTTGAAAAGTATGAATTTAGGTTGCAGGATTATTATTTTTGAGATGATAGGAAAAAAATAGAGGGAGCAGTGGTGATGCATGGTTTGTAGGAAAGCAGTAAACTGCTAAATATTGTAAAGATTCAGATGACCGTTGTCAATACAGTGGAACTCCATCCTTCAGGTAAATACTGGATATCTCTTTAGTTGTCAGAGGTAGGGCTTAATGATAATCTCTACTTCCTTTCAGTCTTGCTGCATTTGCACATCTACCTGTCCTGTCATTGCCATTTTCTCCCATTACAGTGGTACAAAAAAAGRATGGTTGTGCTGGGTTTCTTGTGTTTGCTGTAATGGAAAAACCAAAGAATTTCTTCTTTTTATGTGTAAGAGGTCACAGGTAATGTAAKAAAATGACAGTAGCTCCTGATGATAAACAAAAGCATCCCTGCATTGTTTTTCCAGGCCTGACTGAATGGTGGGTCTRTGGGGCTTGTGGCAGAGATGTGAGAGGGTGGGGTTTGGGGGAGGTCACCTGTCATGGGTTTTCAATATTTCCAAGGCATTCCAGCCAAGTATGTAAGTGTTAAAAAAAATCAGCTAAGTACTTTTTGTTTGCCAGTATTATGGATAGTGCATTTTGAAGTCATTAAGGTATTTGAAAAGGGAGCAACAGGTTCTCTTTTCAAATTGCTTTACTTTRTATCTTGCAGTATTATTATTTGCTATTACTTCAGCTGATGACCAGAAAATAAACTAAAAAGCTGTGTGGGTAAAAAAGAACAGCAAAAAAAGAAACAGCTTCATCACAACTGTTACKTAAGATCTTTAAAGACTTCTGAATTWCTGACTTTTTCTGATTCTTAGGACAGTTTCATTCCCAATAGCTTGAGTAACTACAGTGACTTTTAACATCATGTTATGTCAGATACAAGATATGTGGAGCATTTGAACTGAAAAATACAGTTTAAAAATCTTTCTATTATAAAAGAAATGATTGTGAGCAACWTTGTCATCAGATAATCCAAGTCTTGTACTGCTCCACGTCAGAATTCAGGAGATTAGATTTTTCCATGTTTTCTTAAGACAGGGGTCTCAGACTTGAGTTTCAAGAGTGAACTATTGCCTTTCAACCAGCCCTGTGGGGCTCCATTGAAACAGGCCCTATATCTTTAGGGTTAAACATTGTGAATGGATCAACTTCAAATAAATATGTTAATTTTTTATGTTGTCAAAGCTGCTTTTCTTGCAAGGTTTCCTTAGCTTGGAAGGAGAGCTGATGTATTTGTTTCTAGAAGAATTATATTTTGTAGAAGATGGTAGGAAAGGAATTTTTCCCGTGTTTTTTTCTTTCTCTGTTGGAGTGGTTTTAGTTGTAACCTAACACTTTTAGATGGATTTCTAGCTGTAGCTGCTACCAGCCTCAGTAAGTCTGGCCTACTACCTTCAACAAGGTGAGCCTAAAAGGAAACCAGGCAGCCTCAGGAGTGCTTAGTAATTRTGCCTTAGGATATGTGTAACACACTTAAGGAAAATACTTGTGCACTGCTTGGCTTTTGTGAAGCTTCTATCCAGTTCATGTTCTTGCTGCCTTGTTCTCAACTTCAGAGGAGGCTGGGATCACATCCCATTTTAGTGAGGTTTTGGGACCTTCGTGGTCAGCTTTGATGTCCATTCCTGCCTGTCTGAATCCAAGCTGGAAAAAGTTACTTCCTTCTCTGCGTCAAGATGTTGATCTGGAKACGGATGATCTGATGAGGAAAATAAGCATAAAGGGAGTGACAGTGATGTCTTCAGATGGTGAGTTATGAATTAAAAATTACAGGTACAGTCCTYAGTGTCAGTTAAGGATAAGAATGTGATGGATGTGAACAAATATGCTCTGGTGATTCAAGTTTTTCTGCATGAAAAGTTGTCATTATTGTTTATTTATGAAGTACTGTGARGATGTGCTGGGTTTCATAAATGATCTGAGAAGTAGATGGGGAGGCCAAAGATGCTAAAATTATCAAGGATTTTTAGATACTGCTTCAGTTCTGCCATTCTTACAGAAAAACTAAAATAATAACTTTTTAAGATGGATTTATATGTGATAACTGTAAAAATCTAGGACCATCCAASAGTTATCCAACAGATAACTGTTGGATGGTCCTAGGTTTGCCTCTGTCATTTTATTCCATGAATAAGTTGATTGGTACAAGKTATTCAGAAGACTTGGAAAGCAATGCAGTAATATCAAGTCTTCAAATACATGTTAATTACAGTAATAATATTTTGAAAGTCTAGAGACCAGAAAAAATGATTCCCAGAAGGAAACCAATAGTTCCAATGAATTAACCTTCAAAGAGAGATTCCAAGTATAAAGAAATAGGAAACCTCTTCTATGCTGATATATCGAAATTATCTTGAATTTTATTTTCATGTAGTTGTAGAACATGGATTTTAACTGTGTATGTTAGGAGAGAAGAGAATTAAATTAAGAACATATTTTAAAATACTTTAGTGGCAGGGTAGTTTTTTTACACACAAGTAATTACCATAAATCATTATTTTTGATATTTTTATTAGATATTTATGCATTGAACCCAGAAAAAGTAACATTTTAATTTTATTTCTCAGGAGAGAAGAGGTAGGGCCAAATGTTATCTTTGGCAGGCATAAAGATAGTCAGAATTTTGTCTGATCTTTGCATTTTGCACTTCTACTATCTACTGAGCTTTGATGAAAAATCACTATTTGCCTGTTGGGCACTCCTGGAATAAACACCACAATTTTTATTTAATTTCCTTTAATACACGTATTTTGTAATGTAGCAATGTTTCTCATTGCAAAAAACAACAACAACCATTTAAATAATTTTTCCTAATCAGTTAATTATGAAAGACTAAGCTTCTGTTTTTCCTTTTCCGTGCTGGTCAAATAATATTTGAATGAACCTGGGAAAATTCAACACTCTGAACTTTGGTGACTGAATATAGACATCATCCCCAGTAAGCAAAGAGGGAGTAACATGGATGCATCAACATAAAGAGCAAACAAATGCATYAAAGGATGTAATGAGCGGTAAACTTAAGAGGGGGCTTTTCGTGAATTTGGAATGGAGTTGAAGTGAAGGAAGTGAAATTTAAGTATGGCACTTGTACAACTTATGAAAAATACTCTTTTCAAAAGTGTTTACCACTASAGTAAAATAAATAAAACCAAATTTAATCCAGTGAGACAAAGTTTTTTGATTGAAATAGAAACACCTCAACAAAGCTGTAAGTTTAGTTGATAAGAAAGCCAAATTGGTATACTTGTATAAACTATATCTGAATGCAGAGAGTGACACCATCAGAGYAGATAATATAATGCTTTAAAAGAAATTTGGAACAAGAAATGTGTAGGGGGATACAATATAAGAAAATAAAGGTAGTATAGAAAGTAATCTTACCCCTAAAGAGTTGCAGCTGGGCCAATTATGAAAGGTTAGGAGCAGGCCTGACTTTACCAGGCCACAGCTGTAGGCAATAAGAAGAGTGTTATAAAATAGTGGGTTGGTTGGCTGAGGGGGAGCAGGCGTCAGTTGGCTGCTGTGAGAAGAAGGAAGAGTCAGTGCTTGGAGGAGCTGCCTACGAGAAACATCAAGGAGGTACGGAACTCCAGCGCTAAGGGGACAACAATATGAAACCCTTGCAATATAAGGACAACAGAAATGTACAATGAGAACATGTGTTTTCACTGGGGTAGATTAAAAGGGTTACAGGTATGTTAATTAATGCTTTGGAGCAACAAGTTTACTGAGGACAGGCTTTAAGCAATGTCTTTGAATTCTGCAGTACATCACATGGTAGAGACAGASTTGTCAATGTACAATATTATCATTAAGATAGTTCCTATATTTGYGTATTGTTTACTAGCAGAAGCAATCAGAAATGAATTTGAAATGTAAGGAAAATGCATGAGAACCCTTATGAGTGCTGATGAAATAGCTTATGCTGCTGGTTTTGTTTGGATAATTTGCTAAGTGTAGACATATTAAACAAAGTTCATACCCTTTTTATTTATTGGTCCCTGCCAGCTGCTGTTTATAATGCAACATGTGCTCAGGACAATGTATGCAGGGTAATATTTATTTTGATTTTTTTGGCAGGTTCAGGTCAGCTGCACATTTTGTTATTTTACTTTTTCCTTCCCTCCACTTCCCCTAAGTCAGGAACCRTAGCTTCCTGTAATGTGGCTTTCGGATATTCTCTGAGGAAATTGAATTTCTGGATTCAAAAGCTGCCCATCTCAAGTTCAAGAGCTCTTCTTTCTTCATGAATACATATTTATGAAACTAYATAGGTTAGGAAAATTTTAATCAGCCTTATGAAAGTTCTTTCTCTTTAAACATAGTAGGAAATCTGAAAGAATTTAAAGATAAAGGCACATTGTTGAAGTTTAGCAAACTGTCTTAAAGTTTTATAATAACACTGTAGGATTTAGGAATTAAAATTCCTTTTATTATAGAATCAAAACCACCTGTAAGTATATAAAATACTTTGCCTGGTTTACAGACTTAACATTCCAAAGCAGYATGGCAAAGAGCTCTACCTTTATTTTGAGCTTATCGAACTATTAGGAGCTTGRTAGCCCTCTCTGGGAACAGAGAGAATGTTCAGAAGGACCAAGTTCACTTGGAATGCAAACTTAGTGGGGTGTTTTTTTTTTCTTTAAGGTAGGCTGCGTGTTAGAAAGTAAAATATTGGAATTTTCACTTCTTTAAGTGATAATGCATTTGGGAATGAATGAGGCTAGTTGTGGTTTGTAGTTATTTTCGCTACTCATTCTTTCTGAACTATGCAGCTGCAAAATTATGGAATATAAACTATGTGGCCAGAAATTTTACTTGTCTTATGAATGTTACATGCCTTGGCCTAATACAGCTTATAAAATCTAGTGGCAAACTTAAAGAAATATAAATAAACTCGTGTCACATGTACTGTGTAACCTTGTTGTTACAGACAACGTCATTTAAGTAATATTCAAGCTAAGTAAGAAATCTGTTAATCTTATTCCTGCATGCCTTTTAAAGGCCACAATAATTTTGTATATATTTTTTCAAAATTATGAAATAAATTGCTACCTAAAGCATGTAACTGCTGATTAGTCAGTGGTTAGCTGATGATTTACAGATGGGAGTGAGATGATCCAGATTGCAGGCCAAGGAGGTTTTTATAGTTCTGGTGTATCATTAGGATAAAATTGCAACCATGGAAGCTTTAGAAGAAGGATGATCAAGTAGTTAAAGTGAGGTACCTCTTGTAAGGCTACTACATCTGTTCTTTATTTGACTGTGGTGAGAATGGTGAAACTTGCTGGGGCATTCATTAAAACATCTGTCTCTTGGGCATCTCTGCAGAGAACACTTAAATATAAAAAGTGTGACAATGTGATAAAAAGTGAATTCACTTTTGTAATTTCAGTCTAAGCCTGTTATTTGCCTCAGTGCCTCTGTCCTGGATCTTCTTCCCTTGCCCTCTTCTGGCTGTTGCCTGTAGTCCAGGACCTCACTTCCACATTTCACGTAGATGGTGAGAGAATTCCCTCAGGTGCTGAGCTGAGCTTGTCCTGATGGTGGTTTCCAAAGCTTACATGTAGATATTCTGCATTGGTAAAATAGGTACTCTGAGAATATTTTATCTCTGAGCAAAGAGTTTATTGTGGTGAGCAATTGCCTAGAAATGTGTAAAGAGCTTTCTAAACTGATCTAGATTTCAGTGAGAGTCTAGTATTAGGTCAGTACAATTTAACATGATTGAGAGTGTCAGGCTCAGGTATGAAGACAGTCTTGCATTTTTTAAGCCTCTTTTAAAAAAGTACTCTTTTCAATCTATAAATGTATAAAAGCATAAATAATACCTAAGACGAAAGAGGTGTTTAAAAAAAAAAGCAAACTACAATGTACAGAGCAGCCTTGTGAAAGCTATTCTATACTCACATGCAAAGGAGTATTGTGACTTGCTTTAATAATGTCACACGCTTTGTAAACCTATAAAATAGGGATAAATTGAAGAAACTATAACTCCAGGTTTGGCATTCTGAAAAGCACTAATTTTTATAGACAGAATCAGTGTTTATGGTGGAATCTATAWAATGTTGAAGACACATGTGTTGCTGGGTCAGATGGTGTTAACTGTATCCTCAGTGGTTTTTATATTCTGTTGACATTCTCCAAATGAGGTTGGCAGTTGACTCTCTTACTGAGTTCAACTCCAAGTCATTTCAGGAAGTTGTTATGCATTAACTTGGCTRTTTTATTAATATTATTCTCCTCCTCCCCTCTTTCTTCTCAGCTGAACTTTAACAGATGCTATAGCTGTGCAAGTATCTGATTTCAGGCTCTAGAGCCAGCAGTAGGTCCTTAAAGTTCTGAAATTGGCTTTAAAAATAGCCTTTAAAAGGTTTACAAGAGTAACCATTTTATTTTGTTGTACAAGCCATAACTGGATATGTGATTTCTCCTACTTTAAGATAAATTTGCAGTCACACAAACTGTAGTAATAGTGATTTATCACAGCTGTAAAAGATTGGTGCAAGCTCAAAAACTTACCCAACAATGAATGTTTTCATGAGACTTATTGCCAAGGCAGGTATAGGGGAGGTTTTGTTTTTAATATCTCAGATGATTTAGTTGATCAGAGTGAGAGCAGAGTGGCAATTTATAATTGACAGACGAAGTTAAGTCTTTCTGTCAGGCAGCATTAGGTGTGGAGGAAAGGTCAGTGAATGCCACCACAGTTTTTTATTGCCTTTGGTAGCCAAGTATCTACATGAAAGTCAATGCCAGAATTTTACCAAGTGACAACTGATTTAACCCTTCCTTCACCAGTTTTGAATGCAGCTCTGTCACTGCTGTGAGCTGTGACACTTGTGAAATGGAATGGCTGGGTTCAGTTGTCATCTTAATCTACAAGAATGGCTGTAAATTTTCAAAACTTCTGCCCTTCAAATATGTATGGAGATTATACGTAAAGAAATTTTGACAGTCAAAATCTTTCTTTCTAACCCAGGTACTTACAGCAGTCTGTAAAAGTGCCAAGGACTCCAGCAATCTTTTTGATTTATTCTCTACACTGTAGAGGGAGCTGAGAGTACAGGAGACATCTGACATCTTGATGGAGTTCTGGAGATGTGTTCTGAGGCAGGAGTTGTTTCCTGRTGCCTTTAAGTTTATGGTGAACTCTGTGGATCAGCAGCCAGACTTTTCTTGTACTGGATTTTAAGTCTTGGTACACTGCATCTGCTAAGTGGGAGCGATTTCAGGCTTTGCAGCTTGACTTTGCAAAGTCAATACTCTGTGTGCCACATTCTAATTCTTTAATCTTGTTTGATCAAATTGTGCCATTTTGTCCCTGAATTTCTATCAAATCATGCTGGTTACAACTAGGAATGCCCCTTAAAGGCTTAATGTAATATTCCTTAGGATTTGGCAATAAAGAAGCTCCTGGTTTTTCAAAGAGACCTGCAAAACCCTTATTCTCTGGCATTGACTGTGTTATTCTCTGAGGTGTATCCTATGAGAAAATTCCTAGGTATATCTCTCACAAAGATGAGTGATTGTTCTTCATGTTCTGTGGTGCCAYGCAGTGAACTCAGACTTTGTTTGGAGGTTTTCTGTCTCTCCTCAGAAGATCCCCTTCCTGTCCWTTCCTTGGGCTCTGGGTATCCCTGGGGGGAACTACTGCTTGCACTGCCTTTCTGCCCAGATGGGTTTCATAGCTGAACTTAATGTTTTACCTGTTTCACATTAACAGGAAAAGCACCCAGAGAGGTAGAGGTAGTTGTGCTTTGYTGAGACCCAACTGACTTAATGGAATCTATAAAATGAATATATACTTGTCTGTTGGTTTTCATACTCAGTGATTTAATAAGAAGCTCAGTCTTAGGGGTGAAATGAGCTTTGCCTAAACAATGCAGCTGGAGTTTTCTTAAGCTCTCTGAAGTTGACTCGTGTATCTCAGGTAATTCTTGCTCACAGTTTTTGTTCTCCTGGTATTTCTCAGCAATGCAATTCTTATTCATCCCAAAGCTCAGGCTGAAATCAGTGAAGTGGGAKGGAGATTTGCTTGTGCAGAGTTGCAGCCTGAGACGCCGGAAATTTGATTTTCTTGCTAACCCACCCAGAAGTCCAAAGCCACATGAATAATTCTCTTTCTGGTACTTTGATTCACTTTCTGTGAAATAATAGAACTTAGAGAAATGGGCGTAATTTTAAGGGTAGAGAATACTCAGATGTGCTTTATAAAACAAAGAACATCAGAGCTTTCAGTTSTAGGGACTTAATGAAGTTCATCTCAATTTTGCTTCTACTAGATCGCTCTGGATTTTGTCTTTGATCRTAAAGCCTGTGTGAAAGTTTAAATATTTTTTCCATTATTCCTTTGCTTCTCAATACCTATTTTATTTTGCACTGGAAGCAAAGGGAGCTTGAAATTCTGTGTTTATTCATGTCCTGTGCTGTTATCAAGMAAGATTATTGCAAAATAAATACAGTTTTGGTTCCGTTCTGCTACAACCAGTGAGAGAAGGCTTTGCAATGAAAAATAACCTTTGAAACTTAGCATAATTCAGAAAACAGTTTGCTATTTCAAATATCTGAAAATCTGTTCCTTAAAAAGGTTATAAAAATTCTATTAGCCAAGGAAGATACCTTTCAGAGTAAGAAACAATATATTTATATATCCTCTAGTATGTGTATTGTAGCAATAAAAAAAGGGCACAGAAGATACTGCCTTTTGCTTTTCTGCACTTCCCTTTTGGTCTTGGCTATATGAAACTGCTTTAGGTAGCACTTTAAGATTTAATAAATTTTTTTCAGTACATATGGCATGATAATGATCTTCAGAGGCACATGTATCACAAAAGAGAGCTGTTGTGTCATTCATTACTGTAGATGTAAGAAACATCAAAAGCAATTTAAAATTCCACTTATCTTGCCTCTGCTGAATCATAAGATAATGTCTGAGTGTCTGCACAGCAGTGTCTGAGAGGTAACACATCCCCTCTCTAGGACTGGTTAGTCTGATGAAGGAAACATGTCTGAGTGGTAAATCTCCAGCATCTATAACTCTGAAATGAAGTAAACTTATAGATGGAGACTTTTTRGATAGAAATGTGAAAATAACATCTAGAAAACAGATTTTCCTCTYTATTTAGTACAGGTAAGGCATGCTTGAGTTGAGCATCAGATTATTCAGCAGCAACTATATAGCTTTTAGTTAAGAAGTGCTTCAGGGCTGACAGTCTGAGTATTTTGCTGTGAAAAGAGCCCTCAGGGAGCCATGGACACTCMAAATGAAGCTGCTTGGTGAGATTCCCAAATTCTTACTCTCCTTCTGACTTGCTGGTGCCTGGCAGGAGCTCTGGGTGAGTTTGAATGTCCTGTGCACATTGGCTCAGGCACCACAGCCCTCTCCCCATCCTGTGTGCGCGGTGGCTGTGCCGAGTCCTGCGGTGCCGCTGGGGAACCCTGACCTCTTCCCCTTCTCGAAAGAGATGGCAATCCCAAAGGTTTACTGTGGGCTCCAGAGGGGCAAAATGGAGTGTCCTGCAGGGGTAAGTGCTGTGGCAGGGACTGTGAGGCTCCCTGCTCTGCCAGGCAAATCACTGCATTTTGGGACTCCAGGGTCGGCTACAGCAGAGGACTTAGCGTGTCAGACTTCGGAGGGTAGGAAGGAAGCATTGCAGAAGYTGTGACTCAGGGCTGGGGTTTATTGGAGAAAGAGGCCTGATTTTGAAGGGATTCCTCTAGTGTGCCTGGATGGTACCCTTGGGTCTGATTTTTTTTCTTCATTTGTTGTTGCTTTTGTATCCACAGTATCTAGAAACTTCTTGTTTTAAAGAAAGTTGGCAACCAGGCTTCTCAGAGATGGAGACTTTAAAAAGTGCCAAATCTCTCAAAAACTAATTCCAGAGCTGTCGTCTTGTAATAAGATGCGTTTTGTAGGTATAGAAATATTTTTGAAATGAAAGAAAAAGCAAATCAGAGCATGACACATTAGATAATATTGCTGTAGGTAGACAACTGATGTGGTCGTGTTAAGCTTCACTTCAGGTATATTGTTCTTATGGGAGTGTGTGCTTATCATGCCATGGAATGCTTTAAGGTAATCTATTATTATACATAAATATTCAAATTGGTAAGAGCAGAATCATACATAATTAAGACATTGAGCCATTCTTATTAATATTTTCCCTAGTCTATACTGAATATAATTGATTTTGTACTGAAGCAATCAGGTCAGATTGCTTGGCTTATGTGAAGGACTTGGAATGAAAATGTCTCTGTTTAGTCTAAAAGTGCCTAATACAAAGATTACTGTGAAGAGATATATTTAAAGTATGTATTGGGGTTTGTGTTACCATCTTGAAATAGTTTATTTTTGGAAATAAAATTCCTGCTTTTACCTCATCTTTAATACACWAAGCTTTCAGAAAACTTGGTAAAGAAGGACTTCTGATGCCTTCTAAATATTCTGTGGCATTTACTGGGGCTCATTTCTGGCACAGTTTCTATATTTCTATTTCTCCGAGTGTCTTGCTGATGTTCTTTAAGAACTTGGAGTTTGATGGAAGGAAGTAAACAAATTTGAGAGAAAGGGAGCTAAAAAGCTAGGAATATCAAAGTTAGCTTCACTCAATACCAGAAGCACAGCAGAAACAGATATTTAAATGAAGTTTGAAGGAAAGTTATGTTTCCTCTTAGTTTAGTCTTTCATATTATGAGGGTGAAATTGATTGAAACATCATTGAAATATTCAAGTTTAATGTTGGAAATCTTATTTGATAATCCAGAGAGTGTATGTTAGTTAATTTTTTTTCYAATACAGGTTAAGGGTTTTTTTATTGTTATCATCTGGCTGGCACTTSGTAATCTTTAAGACCTGTTAAACGGTTTCCATCAAAATTCAGTAATAGTGTGAAATACTTGTACCAGCATCTTGCTGCCCTAAATTCTGTACATTAACCATCTCCTATGTCAACTCAATGAGCACAAAGTAATAAATGTATGAGAAGCAAAGAAATAACAACTACGTGTGTTGCATAAAAGGCAGTTATAAATGATGGAATGGCATTTCAATGGAAAAGAGACAGATGGGTGCCCATGCTGATTTTGGCTGTTACGTGAATTGTCTGTTGTGGCCTGTACTTTCTTTTGCTTTCTTGTCTTTGGATGATGGATCTTCCATATATACCCAACTGCCCATTACTCTAACAGGGGCTTGCCCAATGAATGAATGTCTMAGGTATTTATTTTAGGAATTATTTAAGGACAGAGTATTTTTTTTGTCATTCTTCTTCAAGCAGTTTGTACTGATTTTCTATAGAACAAAAATTATGTATTGCTTGTAGATMATTTTAGTAAATAGCTTGTAATTGTATGTGTACCAGAAAAGACAATCTTTATCTTACTTTTCTTTACTTGTTTTACTTCATTAGTATTCATAGCTACACTCTCTTCCCTAACCCTGCTTTTATTTCTTTTGTGCCTTCTATTTCTTCAATGCTTTTTGAAGACAGTCTCTGTTTTTAAAAAATAAATAAGTGTGACTGGTCTTACTTATCCTTTCATGCCATTTCAGGCATCCCTGAAAGGTGCTATCACTCTCATTATTTATTCAAGGATCTGAAGACACTTCTGAAAAAAAGAATAAATTATTCTGTCATCATTAGTTTAGGAAAACTTTTAAAACCTCTGAAAGAAATGAATTGGGAAACCATTATGAATAACCGAGCTTCATTTAACATAGCTGTGATCATTTCAGGACGTGATTCCCTGAAATGGCTCTGGAATTCCTTGTGGATATTGCTGCCAGAGTTTATTATTTTAAAAGCAATGCATTCAGCTACAGTTATTGTATAACTAAATGTTTTAGGAGCTATTTGGCAGAAATGCACACTGTGAGGTAAAGCTGAATATTTGCAATCGAGTATCAAACAAGAGGTGGTTGAGTGAGCTGAACATTGACTGATGTGAGAGAAACAGATACAAAGCAAGGTAGGGAGAAGTGAGTTGTGTAATGGAAGTTGAATCAAATGATAGGTGTCTTTGTATTATTTATACCAGTGTTTTGAACAGTTGTGCTGAAAGCTTTATTTCAGAGATTGCAGCTATAGTTAAAATGGAAAGAACATCAAATATTGAACAACACAGCCTTAGGAAGATAATTTTAAGTACCTGAGTTGATAGATGCAGCATTTGAGACTGAGATTRAAAAAAAACAAATCACAACTGAGACAGTCATTGACCACGTTAACTTGGAAGCTGGGAAGTAGATGGACTCAGAGATAATTGCTGTGTTGCACTCATCACACGGGGTGAAAACTGCCTTCTCAAATGTCCTAGGAGAATTTTCTTGAAGCCCGTTTTCTTAAGGTAACCACATTTTCCCTCACCAGTGCAAAATCTCTGCATGATAAGGCACAAGGATGTTGCTTAGGCTTAAAATTTGTACTTTCAACCAAGTAAGTGGAGTCTTCTGCTTGCAATAATTAATTATTAATTGTCTAGTTAGGGACCCATGTTGGGTGAAGCAAAAGGAGTTTCTGGAAGAACTCAAGGGCTGCATCCTCACGTTTGGAGTTTCTCAGTCTGACAYTTACTGTGACAATTCTCTTGCATAAATGTCTGATCTGTCCAGTAAGTTTAGAGCAGAGGATTTCTGTGCTGTCTAAATTTCAATTTTTTAGGTGTTGTTCAAGCTGTTGTAGTTTGTTTTTTAAGTGGTGCTCAAGGCCAAAATAATCCACAACAGCTTTTGTGAATTATMAAATCTACAGAATTGTATTGTGGATTACACAATTACACAAAAGTGTCCCTATTTTACCACTCTGAGCAGTGCTCTGATCTACCTGGGTCTGCTTTAGGCAGGAGATGGGCCTGGATGACCTCAAGAGGTCCCTTCCAATCCAGATGATTGGGAGAAATCAAATTATCTGTCACCCTGCATTTTCTCCCTCAAATGGACACTAACCCAAATCTGTTTTTTAAACCATTTTGCAGACTTGAAGTACCTCCAAAAATAACTATAAACTTGTGTGATGGACTGTATGCATTGTGTTGGGTTCACTTGCCCTTCTGAATTAAATAAGAATAATCACTAACAGCTTAAAACTTTGTGCTGTTGCTCAGCTAGAGTSTGTATCAGTAGCTGTCTGAAGTGCTGTAGAAAAACTTCTTTGTCACTCATTAACAGCTAAAACTCTGTTCCTCTCAGTCTTTGRCACCAAATGGAAGGCTGGGGACCAKTCTGACATGCAGTCTTACTGGTTGAGGCAAAATAGAAAAAACAATTTAGATTTCGTAACCTAGCTCTTTAAATATATCCTTATGAGAAAAATTTTCTTTTCAAATTCAGCAAGGAATTATTTAATGATGCCAGACCAAGTGTTTTTTCAAGCTTTCAGTTTTCATATATATTACCCAAAGGATGTACAATGAGTTTTGCGTTTCATTGAATTATCAGAAGGTGTACATTGTCATTTAAAAAAAAATATTACTGCAGATAGCTCTTTGGCAGAACACAATTACAGTCCTAGCAGAACTTGTAAGTTAAGCTATAAACATTATAAAAACAACAAACCAATTTGTGGCAAAATCAAAATAAATTACTACAATGGAAACTTTTCAGTATKTTTCTGGATTTATAGTCAGCAATTGTTACTGCTTAACTGTTTTAGTACCTGAGAGACATGAGCATTTTGAAGACAATTCTGAGCATAGTTTTCAGAAATAATATGGAAACTTTATAATGCACTTTTAGAAATACATAAAAGATTAGCAAAACTGGGGAAAGCTAAATGAATGTTTCAGGATTTAAGAGAGCAGCAGTAAGCTGAATCTGAGAAGTGCTGAAAAGATCTTACAAAGGAAACAAAAGGTAATATAAGAAGTGTAATAAAAAARGAATAGTGACTCAGGAAATTTTACTCTTTGTACAAAGTGACTTAGAAGTAATTTATAGTAAAATCTGAATTAGGAAAGGTGAAGTCTTTCTTAGATGATTTTAAATGTTAATTATTTATTTGGTTGTCTTGCTAAAGTCCTTGAACTTAAAAATTCAAAATTTACTTATAGAACAAAGCCTCCTGACTGTATTGTATGTAGTGTTAAAAACAGAGTTGGCCCACCTGTGGAGGTGTAAGGCATTTTGGGGTGCTTGTGATCAATTGGCTAAGCAGTGGAGTGTCAGCCCAGGAGAGAGGAATGCTTATGCKGACCTTGCTGTGAATCACCATGGTGAATCACTTGCAGAAACCATTTTGAAGTGGGGAACCRAAATTAACTTCATGTTCCCACTGCAATGAGTGTAAAGTTCATGTCCTGTAGATGAAGACKTTTCTCAGCTCTTCTCTGTCTGGTTGGTGCTGAGTGTGCTGAAATGCTCAAWCTGCACATTGCTCCAGTGCATTGTTCTCTCAGCTTCTCTGCAACTCCTGGTGGTGTTTGCACCATTGCTGGTGGTGAATTCATAAAAGTGTGAATGAGAAACAAACATAAGAATCTAATCTTCCCACAATGCAAACTGAGTTGAATGAAAACCATGTCAGAAGCTAATCCTCCTGTAGACAATCCCTTCAGTAAATCCATTTGCATATTGCACAGGCTTATCAATKGAGGACTTTTAATTTTTTTAATATTCTGTATGAATCTCATTTTCCCCACTAAAAATGGATTTTAACTAGATATTGATAGAAGGATGTGCAGTGAGTCAAAGGCAAAACCAAGAACACCAGGGCATGCAGACCCATGCTGTYACCAGTTGGCTACGTATGCTTTTAGAAATAGTGTTTTATTGCAAGGTCAGACATAAGGATTTCCTTTTCATTGTAGAGAGAGCTTTGAATGATTCCTCTCTTTCTCCAAAGAAAATGTTGACAATAGGATCTTTGATCTTCAGAAGCTAAYGCACGTGACAAATTTTATTCATGTAAATAATTCTGCTAGACTCAGTAAGACCCATCACAGGAAGTTAAACATGCATAACTATGTCTCAAGTAAAGACCATGCACATGGCAGGTAGAGTGATATAGTCCAAAAGTTCACTTGGCTAAAGTTCTCTCTTCAAAAGATGTAATGGAAATTCTGTCTTATCAAAAGATCATGTGGGGTGTTTTTAGTAACTTTTGAAAAAAATGACATGCACTCAAGTTCAAATCTTGTAAAAGCAAGATTTATCTAGACAGCTGAATGGTGTTATAAGTGTCCATGTTGTAGTAAAATAGTAATGATTTATCACATTTTTTTATATCCTCATGTTTTATGTTCAGTTCAGTATTATGTGGTTTTAGGAAGTAGCACTGCATAATTCCAGTTTAGTATTCCAGTGCTATRTTGCTATTGTCAAAACTCTTTCTACAATCATCCACTCATGATGTAAGTTTTCCAGGTGCTGACTTTCTTGAATACAATTGATTAAACTTRTATTCTGTAGAATAGAATCCTGTATGACACCTCGGGTGTTCAGTGATCTTTAGAAATAACCTTTAGACCTCAAGGTCTTGTGGGGAAAAAAAAAGTTTTACTTAATAGGATCATCTAGTTCAGAAATTCTCTAATGCTTGACAGAAGTCGTAAAATAGACAAGCACATTTCTTTTCACAAGTACTTGCAGTCCTATTAGTAATGCTTTGATTCCTACTGCTACTTGTCCTGTTCAGTTAATTAATATCATTCTGGAGTGGAGTGGGCTTGTTCAAAAGYTGAAAACTCTTTTAACTCCCCCACTGTTAGGAAATCATATTAAAATTTCTATTTGAGAGTGACCTTGCTGCTTCCTTTTGTTGATACATTAATACCACTAAACCAGTATTGGGGAGAGATGAGTTGTGCATCCTGCTAGTGATGATGTTTTGTTTTACTGCTTGAATTGTGATGTTGCTTACAAAAAAAAAGGCTCTTGAATAAGACTTTACCTAATTAAATCAGTTGATGTGGTAATTAATACAAGAATTCTCTGGGTTTGGTATTTTGAATGTGACTAGCAGTCCCTTATATCATCCAAGAGGACKCTTGATGAAAAGCCACCAGTATGAACACCAAAGAAAAAAGGATAAGAGTTTTGCTTATACAGTAAATTGATGAAAGTGGGGCTATTGAACAGTGGTTTTCCACAAAGGCAATGTTCTGTTTTCATACTACAGTTTCTCCCACATTCCATTAAATTTATGACAGGCTATTACTGTTAATTTGCACTTTTGGAAGGACTYCCATTTAAATAACTAATTACCTAAAAGGAAATTTCTTGATGCTTACGCTTTCTTTTGCTGTCATCAAATAATGTCAAGATCTGGAAGCTGCTGTACTGCTGGTACTGTACAAATTAGAATGATAATTAGCACACTGTTACTGCCTCTTTGACTGTAGCTGTTTGGGGGTTGTTTCTGCCATATGAACATASTATGTACAATAGTAGGTACTTTTTGGAGTATTTTTCTGCTTTCACTACTGCTTGATATTGCTGCAAGTGAATGGGTTTAACACAAGCTGGTATACATGAAAGATAATGATGAAACCAGSTGGAATTGGAGGTGCTGAGAGACTGGGTTTTATTGCTTTCTACAGGATTTTTGTATGATTCTTTCTAAGAATGCTGACCACATGCTTTGTTTAGTTTGAAAAGACAATACAATGGGCCACAATCCCCTTCAGGAAGAGCAGTATCACTTTAGGCCATTGTATGCATCTTTACTCTTCTGATAATTTAGCTTTATGCTCTTTTAAGAGAGGCAGACACTGAATTACTGTACACAGATACTGATATATAATAAATTAATGAATACTCCCCATATCTTTACAACTTTTCTTTCCTTGTGTTTGGGTATCAGACTGTGTAGATGTCCACCGCACCCCATTCATCTTGTGAGCTGTCAGTAGTGTTTTCAGTCCTTTTTCTCTTTTCACTTGTTCAATCAGTTTTGTTAYTGTTCTGTGACTTCCCTCCCAGTCTGTCTGTATAATTCTAATGTTATCTGTTGAAGTCTTAGGTAGTAGCTCAGTAGYTGGGCTGTGGTTTTCAGTTGGGAGAGGGGAAGAAAAAAGTGCAGTTAGTACCTGTATTTTATAATAGCTCCATGTATCTCTGTCTGTGTGGCACAAAAAGCAGGTATCCTTTTCAAAATCTATTTTTCTTTTTCTGCCATGTTTGTGGGCAAGCTCCTTTATTTGTTTCTGTGGTGCAGCTCTCAATGAATGTTGTGGGGAATAAACAATGGTCTGGTTTACCAAGAAGGATTTTAAAATATTAAAAAAAAATTAGAAAAACTTAGCTTTTTGTTTTACACTGTAGGATTTCAATACAAATTATTCCAGTCTTATTCTGATAGAATAAGACTGAATTTCTTATAGAAATTAATTTTTCCCTACCAGTATTACAGGTAATTTCACAAGATGTCTACTCACACTCCCTTTGTATCTAAGCACCTACTACACGTAAAGAGAATCAACATCTTAAACTTCAATATGTCAGTTGTTATCATACKTCCATGAAAAATGATTAACTGCTATTTGTACTTAAATTGTTATTTTGAAATAAAAGATACTTGAAGTTGCTTGATGTTAAATTAGTATGTAAGAGAAACTGCAGAACTCAAAACAATTTCTGAACAGATCTCCTACACAGTCATTCAGATGTACAGTCTTAGTGGACCAGATTTTCTGTCTTTTTTCAAATTCTCRTGGATGTCTGCCTAGCACATCTTTCTACTTGAGAAGTGGAAAACGGAATAGGGACTAAGAGGAAGTGCACAGCYGGGGCAGGTGTGGCTGGGGTCTGGGATGTGTTTCCTGTAGCATTTGAGTGTCCCTTCGCCTGTGCTCAGTGAGTGGGACTTGAAGGATTCTGGAGATTTCAATTTTCTTGACATGGTCTATCAGCCTAGACACAGGCCTGGGTCAAGCTTGATCTGTACCAGCTTTTGGGCTGCTCAGCAGAAAATCAGGTGAAAGTTGACATTTTACTGATTTTTCATGAAGTCTGGGTGGGAGTCTTTTGCTTGTGGTTTTTGTGTATTTTCCCCTGTGAGTATTATCAGAGGAAATACATATTTTTGTTAATGGGTCACACTTCCCTCTGTGTTCACTATGCATTTGGGAATAGCAGTCTTCATCTCCATGCCTTGTCCTCCATGGATTTGGTTATCTGAGCTGTGCTTTCTCTGGGGGTGCACTGCTGTGTGAGCTCACAGGCTTTAGGCTTTACTGGGTGGGATGCAGCCCCATCCCACTGAAGAAGCCTCAGCTGTGGAATTTGTTTACTGTGTAATGTCATTGACTTTGGAGGCTTACTAAAAAGATTCCGTTTCTCTGAGAGGTTATAGGAAGTTGAAGTTTGTTTGCATTATGATTGAGAGCTCTTTATTTGATGCTTTTTAAATACTGTAGTAAGTTCTCTTATGCTGGGCATTTTTTATACTTGAATGAGACTCTGTTGCACAGTGTCACATCATCCTGTACTTTCTATGGTTTCACAAAACCAAAAATCACAGCATCATTTTAAGCAAACTGTGATTTGTGGCTTGTTTAATTCAAATGGAGGAATTGGAAAGAAAATCAGAGGAATTGCTTTTATTCATTAGAACAATTTATGTTTTTAGATGYGTCTGTCCTGTAAAGCAGGGGTGTCCAGGAGAGAGTGGAAGTAATGGCTCATGGACTGTCCATACTTCTCCATCGTTAGCATCTCCTTGGCATGATTTTGGTCCTGGTGTGCGGTGAGGTTGGTTGGTTGGTTTGCAGTGCAGGGAGGATGAAATTGTGTTCAGCATGTGCTGCAGCCCCCCARGGAAGTGCATTTGTGCCAGAAACTACGTGCATGGATTAAATGCTTTAGAATGTCAGTGCAAGTCAGGAGAGGGTGTTTGAATGATATCCCTTCAGGACAGGAACAGTGCTGGAGGGCTCCACAGGGCCAGGAAAGGACAGACCTGGTGCTGAGTTTATATCTTCTGAGCAGCCTCCCTGGGGTAAACTGTCCCCCAGAGTGTCTTGGGAGAAGGAGTAGCAGGGACATGACATTTCAGAGGGTCAGCTGCAGTAACAAAGTGGTTCATAACATGTCTGATCAGCAGAGTGGTACTGACAAGTAAATTGCTCCCCAGAACTAGTTTAGTTGTATCCTGTCAGAGCTGGGGCTGAAAGTACCTTGATTTGGATTTTCAGTTACTTGGGCTTAAATCATTAATATATTGTGCAAAGACAGTTTGCAAACTACTTTAAAATAAATGCTTATTAGCAGGCTTTTCTGGGAAACTTCTTCCTTAACAAAACCAAAAAAATAAAAGGAAAAAACCCGCTGCCATCACAAAAAAACCAAGCCCCAAACCAACCAATCAGCCAACCCAAAAACCCCCCAAAACCCAAACCAAAACAAAAAAAAACTACTTTAAGTGGATTTTGGTTTTGGAAAATACGATTATTGAAATAAAGTGTGCTCATTTTTCATAGTGTTTCTTCTGCTGGAATAAAATATTTAAAATGTGAGATTCTTAGCACATGGCTAGAAATTGATAATTATTTAAACCAGCTGCCTAGTTGCAGTGTATAGTAAGATTCATCACTGTGATTCACTAACACATCAGGAAAAAAAATCCCAAAAAACAACCAAGTGAAAATGCTGTGGATAGATAAAATGTGAGAAGTGAGTGCATGATGTTGGTTTATTTTTAAAAAATGTAACCTCTATTTGACGTTTGATTAGAATGAGTCAGTTTCTGTTAGATCTGACAGTTATAAATTTCTTATTAGCTTTCCAAAATAAAATACATGAATAACACTTTTTTAAAATGTGCTTATTCACCAAACCATTGCATCTGTAAGTACAGGAAAAGGATGCTTATCACTGCAAAATTTCTGCAGGTCTTTAATTAGAAGCATTTCCCTGTAAGGCGATGACTGTATTCGCGGGAAAAGAGAAACTTCCCTATTTTGGCCATACTTGACACATTTCATATCCAGTCCGTTACTTGTCTAAAGAAATCATGTACAAAAATTATTCAGTGTAATTTCAGCATCGAGTCGGAGCCACAATTTTTCCCGGCATTAATTATTTTTAAAAAAATTTCATTTTCTGTAGTTTAGCCTCATTTTTCTGTTAGGATTTTGAACATTGTAACCAAAACTTTCCTCCCTTCCATCCTCATCCCCCTCATTCTGAGCAAATATTCTCAGAAGGATAGGATGTTACAAGTTGCATTGAAAGTTTAGTAAGTGATTTATTATTKTATGAAAAATAATGGGATTTATGTTTGCCAGTGAAGTTGTTCATTTTATTCACAGAATTGATCTTCAGTGCAAACCAAATCCTTCTTGATAACAGCCTGTTGYGAGTTCTTGTACATCACTAAAGCTAATTGAAAACAGGTGGATTCTTCCCATATAGCAGTACCACCCAGCTCAATGAAATGAAGATAACTGGTATGAATTGTCAGAGAGGATGTTGTTTTCCTTAGGGACTGTGCTGGAATGTTAGGATTCTCTAAAGCTGCATTTCTGAACAGAAAAAGAATCATATTTTAACTATGATACCCRTATTACTTTGTTTATAAAACTTGAATTGAAGTTGGCGCTGTAGAGAAGAGGAAACCCTGAAGGAAACTTAGTTTTTGAAACCTGATCTCTGTGTGAAAGTCTCTGTGAAACTCTGGTATAAAGATTTGAAGGGTTTCATTTAGGAACTCAAATCTACATAGCTAAGTTTTGTTGGTGTTTTTTTTAATTTTGTGGTGTCACATTTTTCAAGACTCAGTTCATCTTTCACAAAAATGAATGAGATAGCATTATTGAAGAATCATGAGCTGTATTTACTGAGTATTCCATTTATGAACTAAATTATCTGCTTAATCTTGTGATTTATTACTAGTTTGATAGGTCTCTTAAATTAATAGGAGTTTGGCTTATGTGGGTTAATGATGCTTGTTTCAATCTAGGTATGTAGGGCTGTGCAGAACAGGGCATGGAAGTAGGGTAGGAGACCACCTGACTTGTGCTGCATTTTCATGGAGTGCCAGCAAAGTTCAGACTGGCCTCTCTTTCTGGGCAGAATGAAGTGAAGGCTGGAAAAACAACTGTCACAATAATTTTTTTTTCAAGACAGAAATACTTGTATCTAAGCCAGCTATGAGTTTTCAAATAACATATCTTTGCAAATCAGACTGTTCAGATGGGTCCAAATATAATCTTTGTATCTAATGTCATTGTAACAGACCTCAAAGATGGTCTCTCTGTAGCAAAGCATATTAAAAAAAATGACCCAATATGAAGTGGGCTTAWTTATTTTAGTCTTTCCAAGCCTAGCCAATTTAAATTTTGAGTCTTCATTTTTTCTTGACTGACTCCAGTTCTCTGCAGCCTCAGATGACAGGCTAAATAAAAGAATAAAGTAATAGAAGACTGAAAATAAAACACTAGAGCATTTMATATATTTACATTTTCTAGTTTTAGATACTTTGAATTTTAAACAAGTCTTTAATCATGTCGCTGCTGAAATATATTCCTAAAATGGTAAAGAAGAGTTGGTAAGTTAGATAAATATTATCATACATACAATTTTTAATCTGAGAAATAGGAGGAGGAACTTGAGATGTGAAGTTTCTTAATTGATGGAAATAAACTGTGTGTATATTGGAGCATATTTAATTTTTGTTGCAAGTTGAGGGTTCTCTGTGCTTTTAGATGCATGGGTGTATGGATCGTGGTCAGTGCCAAATTGACACTTGTGAGTGCCATTGTCTGTTTCTGGATGAGGAGTGATGCTGCTGCACACATGCATTGACAAGCAGCATAGTGCAGGAAGGTCAGATCTGATCATCTCTCTTCTCCATGTAGATKGCTCACAGTGGGCCATCAACTCGCGTCCAAATATGCATTTATTTATGAATTTTAGATCTGCAGAAATCTCCAGATCTTACTAACATTGCACTATTTTAACTTTGCTACGTAAATATTTTTTTTTCCTGTGGGTCAGTGKTGTTACATTTGCACCTAGAGGTGGGATTTTATGTGGTAGGTTTGTGTTGGGACAAAGAACTTACTGTTTGTATACAATGGCAAGTGCTAAGGGCAAGACTATCTTGTCTTGTGTAACAGATTGTTTTAAAACTTTGCAAAAAAATGAAGTTGATCAAAAAAGCTCAAGTTTTTTAGTTAAGAATATAAAATTTCTTTTGAATTTTTTTGGTCTTCTTTCTATCTTATTGCAAACTGCTTATCTTATTTTGAAATGTACTTTTGTGCACTWGAGAAATATAACTTATTGTAAATGTTACATTAAAAGACTCATTTCTCAGGCAGTTGGAATTAGATTTTTTCAGAGACAAATGTTTTCTATGCACATTGCATAATCATTAGATTAAAAACCCAATTTCTCTAGCTTCTAAAACAAACCATTTCTTTTGCATATTGAAAAGTTTTTAAGGGGTAACATCTTAATAAGTGCATGTTCATATTATATTGCTTCTGAAATAGCTGGGAACATATAGTGATGGCAAATCACTAAACTAGAAAGGATCACTTGTGAAATGCACAGCACCTTACCATAAAGAGGAAGAATAAACAACTTTTTCAGTGGCCTGCATGTAGGGCCAGTTTGCAAGGGTGTGATGGTGGTGCTGCTTGATGGGTCAGGCATAGCTTAATTACTGAATTTCTACTCTGCAGAGGTTGCAACAGGAAAACATTTTTGGAGTTGTCTGTTTTTGCTTGTYTCTCCTATAGAAAATTAAATACTTTTTCTGTATATGTGAGCTATCCATGGTATGATGGCTTGTACCTCCCTRCTACAGCAGCCACTGCAAAGTGATTTTATTGTCCTCTAGTCTACTGGAATAGTTTTTAATGTCTTTTCCTTTACCAGCCTTTTTGCAGGCCAACAAGTACATCAGTGTTAATTTAGAATCTATGAGTGAAATGTGGGCATTTAGCAGTATTAGAATTTCCAAGCTGGAGTCAAAATTTGTTTCTTGACATGTTAATTGACAGTGCTTTTATTTAATAAGGAAGAAACCACACACTTTRGGAAATGGCAATCTTTATTTACGGCTATGATGGGAAAATGCAAATGAAGTGGTGAATTTTGTGATTAGTATTTTACAGAGCAGTCACTTACTATAATTATATGTTTTAGATCAGTGGAATTATCATGTTCTATTAACCAGATTGTTTCCTGACTTCTTGTAGGATTCTGAGTAACAACAAGATCTTGGGGTTGAAGAATGGCTCTTTCTTCGGGCTGAGATCCCTGGAGAGACTGTGAGTAACTGATCAGCCTTGCTCCACCTTCAATTAAAAGTCTTTGTACTTTAAATATAGAAACGAACATCAGATAAGGAAGTTGAGATGTTCTGAGCTGTATTGCACAGTAGAGTTTCAAGGCAGTCATCAGGTTAAGAAACAGCATAAGAATGAGTGCATGGGGATGGATGTGGAACATGCAGGAAAGCACTGCCATCAATTTGGAACTAAAATAAACATCCAGTCAAAGCCTTGTACTCCACTATGTGCACTATCACAGCAAAGATATGTAGTGGTAACACTAATATACCTGACACGTAGTTTGGGTTATTTAACTTGTTGGTCTCCAATACTTTTATTTTAGATCTATATTAATTTTAATTTTTTCTATATTTTTATTATAATATCAACAACTTGGACAGAATTTATCATAGGAGCAAACAACGACTTTGATAAAGCTCTATGGCCATGTATTTTTAGCCAATATTTGAAGGGGGGAAGAGGAGTTCAGGAGCAGCTAATCAGTTAGGAAGAAAATATTTGGAAACTTCAATGGAAATAAATAAGTAGTAATAGCTACACTATAATAACACTACTTTCTGTATATATAGGTCAGTCATTTGAGAATAATTGTGAACAAGCCTAAAGGGCTATTTTTTATATCTATAGGCAACTTCTGGTACCAGTACATCTAAAATGAGTAATTATGTTATGCCTATCTTACAGTATCTCCTGCAGCTTAAGCTAAATTACTTTTATACTGCTTTCTAAGAGTAGCTTTGTTATGTAGAACTATTGATATAAAATTGTTGCTACATTCATGAATGTATTCTGTGAGGTGTGAATATTTCCCTTTGCAAAGAAATGATGTATTAAAATCAACCTTAGCTAATATTTTTACTATAGATGTGTGTGATATGCATGCTTGTCAATGGTTGTGGAATAAAGTGGGTAAGTATACCATACTGAGTTGAGTGTCCTAAATGTGGTTTTAAAATAAACAACCTTGTTCAAGGTCTACAGCAATCCTTTTGAAGGATTTGGGCAAAGTGACTGTCAGAACATTTCTACTGAGTAGCATTACATTGTCTCTGCATACAGTTATAGTTGTATCAAATAGTTTCATTAATGTTAAATATTAATGTATTAAACAATATGGAATATTAAGTAGTACGGAATAGAGAGTGAGGTATTACTTACTAACCGGTTTAATATTAGGATTAACAGTGATATGAGGTTTGTAAAAAAGTCTAMAAATATTTTAGACAAAACAAAACCAGTTTAGAACACAGAATAGAATTACAAATTTATTGCAAGAGAAATTAGTAAGTTAAATTCTCATGTAATGTAAGTAAATGTAATTAATGTAGTGTTTAGAACTAAAGGAAAACATTTCCTCTGAGGTTTTTCTTATGTTTAATTTACATTGGAGAATTATACTGAGCATGTAGTTTTAAGAATTTTATTAAATAGTGAGAGAAATACTTGAACCTGAAAAGACATTGCAAACAAAACTAAGAGCAATGAGAAAACAGAAAAACTGCTTTAGGTGTGTAGCCTCAAGTACCATCACAATCCAAACCATTTTATTTTCCTGTACTGATTTTTCACAACAGTACAGATAAAATGAATATCATCTTCTCTGTTTATAATTCTATTTGGCTATGGTGTTAATACAAAATCCATGAGTGGTCTGTGAATTGAAGRCTGGCATTCAAGTGATGACATTGTCATGATTCAGCTGCTCTGTTTCAGTTTCATTTGGGGCCACTCTGGCYGGCCCCATATGCTTCTTATCAATATCTGTGAAATCCCAGTTTCAGCTGTAGGGGTGAGAACAGCTGGAATAGTCTACTAGGAGGTGAGTGTGAATGAATTACAGCTGGATGAGTGCTCCTAGCTCTTGGACAAAGGTTTCCCCAGATTTGCCTTTTGGACAGAACCTGATTCAGAGCAGTACTTCAGGTGCTCAGAATGGAGAACTGTGGCAGCAGCTGCTGTTGATATTCGTGACTTACCAAAATGGRCCAAGAACTTTCATTCCTTGCCTGAAAGGAAGGACTGTAGCAGGAAAATCCAGCTTCCCTTAAAATAATGTTAAGTTTACAAGATTAGGTGCTTAGGAACATGGGTATGCTGGAGTTAGGAATTACTCACTTAATTTGGCTTTGCACTCCTTGTGGTCTTGTTCAAAAGAAAAAATAATGTGAGTGCCATASAGGAAAGAATCATGTAAGTCAGGTTTTTTGTTGGTGTTTTTTTTTGTGGTTACCATGAGATCATGAGCTAGAAGAGTGTAAGCTTACATGGAAAATGAAATCATTCAATGTCAAACTGGAAAAGATTAGAGAAGTAAAATTTCAGGTGGAATTGAATGACTTGTGTGTTCTGGCTCTTCCCTGTTCTGGAGTGCTTAAACCCTCTTTTTGCATAAAAAATGATCTGAAGCACTACCCCAATAAATGAGTGACAACTTTCCCCCTATTATTTTGTTTTTCAATGCATGTCACAACAGGAATTGGATTACAGAAGTGTCAGTCTTCTCAGGTTCTGGTGATTTCTCAAGAGCAAGTTACACAAGTGAGGTCCCTCACTGAGCAGTTGTCTCAAAGCGGGACTCTCATTCTATCAAGCAAAAAAAAAAGATGTTTTACCCCTTAACTGCCAATTCTAAGAGTAAGACAAAATTGATTTCTCTAAAACTAAGGCTACTGTAGAATTCTAATATTATACATGGAATATTTTTTCAAAATGTTTTTCAGAAAATTGCAGGTTTTTTTCAACCATAACATTAGAATAACAATGTTAGCATTTCAGATTTTCTCAAACTGTGTTGCTGCTATAGGAAACCTGATACTACATTTTCAGAGGATAGAGCCAACAAACCAGGGAAAAATATGTTTGGAGAAACAGTTACTTCCTGTTTAATAATTTAAATACAGTACTATGTTTAATAATAATCCATTAATATTAAAAAATGAAATATAATGTCTATTAAAAATAGCGATCAAAAGAAATTTATTAAATACTAATTGTTTTACTGGGCATTTTGTAAAAATGCTTTGAAAAACACTGATTCACAGAGGTGCACTTTCAGTTTTATATATATGTATGAACAGTGATCATGAGTGATCTGTAGAGGTGGCAATCCCTTTCTATAGTTACAGTTTTCTGAAATTAAGAAATTGCCATGTGCTGGTTTGGAAGTGTTGGCTCACAAATGTGACATGGCAGCTGGATCATGATGTGCCCCTGTGCCACTGAGCTTACCCTGTAGGGRCAAGAGGCATTTAGAAGTGAAGATCATAACTTAAATACTGTGAGAGAGCAAAAGTTTTCTGTAAACTTTTATTTTATACAGATATTATATGCTGTCCAGTTATATGGTCCCTGAGATGGAATAAATCAGAAGTGTAGATAAGAATATAAATAAGCTTTTTTTGAAGCAAGTGTGGTAATGGAATTGTTTGTTAAAATATGAAGAGCTATGTGGAATTTAACCAGAGGAGATCTACAGGCCATAAATTCTTTAAATGAGAATGCACACCTTGAACCCATTTCTGTGATACACCCTGTGGAGATGGCTGGCTTCACATTCAGGAGGCTGAGAATTCAGTTTGGGTCTGAAGCTGAGGGCAAAGACTCGACAGCTTGTAATGATTTCAGTTTCAGTGCCTTCCCTGTCTGCAGCCAGTGTTCTGCCTTCCCAGAACAGCAGGAGTTATAACAGAGATTTAAATAAGTTTTACTTAGGCTCTAGGTACCATAAAAGAAAGGAAAATGAAAGAGTGAAGTAGCCCTTTCAAGTAAGTCTCRGCAATCTCTCATTTAGTGAAATATTTGGAGGGATCTGAACAACTGAATTGCCTGTGTGATTTGGTGGTGGAATTATTGCATAAATCGGAACAATATATTACATGGAAAAATCTGTGACAGTTTTCWTCTTTAAGAATTATTTTAATTAATTTATTTTTATTTTCTCAACATGGAGTTGACCATGCTATTACCCAAAGAATCGCAGGCTAGTGCAGGTTACCAAGCTACTTGCAGATACCTTGTCATGACAGTGTGGGGTCTGGATGCTGCTGTGAAGCATTGCCATCCCCCTCAGTGTGCAGCAGTGAGAGTATTAGTGCCAGCTGTGGCAAGGCTTTTTATGCTTGAGGGTATTTGTCCAGCCACAGTCCATGGGATGCTTCTGGGGACAAAGACTGAGGTGACTGGGCCAGGTGCTCCAGCTGTGCTGGACCTTAAGCCAAGATCCAGACTAGGAAAAGAAATCTTTTGCCCTCATCCTGGTGCCAGCTGGTGCAAAACAATATGTCCTGCAGCTATTATCCACACTGCTAATTTTCTTATTGCACAGCAGCCACTGCACCACAGTGGCCTGGACAGCCCTGCCCTGAGCTCTCTCCCCACGTTAATCCTCCTGTTGTGGCTTCCCTGCCATGGGCTCCTGGTGCTCTGGGATTGATTGTGTGCTCAGGATTTTCAGAAGTGGGTGTATGAGGTTGCTCTCTCTCTCTTTCATAACCAAATGTACTTTTTCATTAGGTTTATAGGAGCATTATACCTCTGAGACTGTTGCTCCTTTGTCCCAGTGACTGAACCTCTGACGGGTTCAGAAGCTATTGGGAGGGAACCAGCAAATACAAATAAAGAAACATACACAAACAGACTGTGGTTGCATAAGCAGTTTCCTTGGGAAATCAGGATGAAAGATCACTAAGCAAGATTACACATATTTTTCCCAGTTGAGCCAGAAGAAAAGCATGCCAGGCACTAATAAGCAGCCATGACTGTTTTACAGAAACTTGCTTTGTTGCATTTTCTAGACGAAGAAAAATTGCTCTAAAATATCTCCAAGAATTTAGCAATGAGTTTATTTTTTGTTTTGATTTTATTTTTTAGCACTATACATGAGTCTTACTCTTCCAGGCCTCACTTAGATTGTGTGTAGTTTTATTAAGTGCTGCTGTACCATCAAGTTCCAATCACATGTCAGTGCTGCACAGCCACATGTTGTCCTCAGTTATTATCAGGCAAGATTGCCTAAAAGCCACTTCCAATAGTTTTCAGTGGGACATTCTGCACCTATGTGTTGTAGTGTGCAACAGAAGTGATAACACACTAAGTTGAGGGATGAAAAGGAATAAAAAGGCAAGCATAAAAAATTAGACCATAGAGAAAACATGCTGTTAAGTAGTTGTTACAAAAACATGATATTTATAATTTCTTTAGCAAAATTCAAGTAATGGAAGTGTAAAACATAAAGGTTTGTMATTTTTAACRTGCAATTTACATTTTCTAAAAACTGTCCTCCTCATTTTTTCCCTGCCCATACATTTGAAATGTGCATGCGCACACACACCCATGAAGAAACAGATGCTCTTCCTAGGTACTGTGAAGAATTGGAAATATGCTCCAAGAAACTGTTAACAATTTTGCTTTCAACACATTGCGTATGACATCTTTAAAGTTAGGAACTTCATAGATTAAATTTAGAATATGTGTTCTTTTTTGGATTGTTGTAAAAATAGAAAAATACTGGTTATTATGAAMTTACAATATTTCTGACTGACAGCCAGAATCCAGCTGTGCAACGTTTTTGGCTTTTTTTTTTTTCCCTTGAAGATCTTGCAGCTGAGGAGTGTGCCCCTAACTTYGTGCAAGCAGTTTTAGCAGAAAATAAATTTATAAGCTTGGAGACCTCAAATGCCACTGAGCTGAGTGTTTAGAGAAATGCTGTGATGGTATTCAAGGAAAGGGCAATCTAAAAATCTGTTTCTTAGGGCTGTTTGTTGTGTAAATAGTCATAGAATGAATAAAACGGTTCCATTTTATCAGGTTGTTGTATTTGGAGAAATATTGAGAAAGAAAATTCTCAAGCATCTGAAGTTGTCTTGCAACAACTTCTTACGTTTGAAATCCTGCATGGATTTAGTGAATTTTCTAGGTCCACTTAATAATGATAGCAAACAAGTTATTTCTTTATTCTCAAAGAACAAAAGTACAGATCCTGCAACTATTATTTTTTCTTGTTTAGTAATGTGTCTAGGACACCTGAGGAATTCCAAGCAGTTTTACATGTAAATTTTCTTACTGTGTTGGCTTGCAATTGTTTACAAAAGCTCATTATGCTGCATTACTGTTTGAAGTGATTGATCATATTCTGCTAGATGCAGAAGGATGGGAATAGTTATGGGGAAGGATTTTTCTCCAGGAGCAAGACTCTGCTTTGTGCCTGTACTCTAAAATATACTGAAGATAATTCATGTTCCTCTTGGCAGTCATTGAACTTTGAGTTACCCTTTTGGTTTCAGTGTCAGAGGAAGGGTTTGTCTTTGTAATTATGATGATGCCAGTGTTTGCATGAGGCAGGAGAGTTCCCTTTGTCAGTCCTAAACACAGCTGATGTAGCTGGCAGGTTGATAGTAATTGATAGATATGTTTGCCTGCACTATGGTCTGTACAAAGGTACTTGTAAATGCTGACCTTAAAAAACAAAGTTCTGAAAATTTCTGAATTACGGAAGTGAAGGTACCTGTTCATTCAGAGACATGTCTATTGCAGATAGTTGGTTTTGAGGGTTGGAGATACTCAGGAGATAAAGAGCTTTACAAATGCTGAAGGGAAAACAAACCCAGTGAATTTGGCAGTGGACAGATCGGAAAGAGAATTGTTGTGCATATAATAATCATTTATCACCTAAAATTAGAATAGCTTCCTGTGAAATGAAAGGTTTTTAAGGCTCATCCTAGAGCATGGAGAAAAGCAATTTCTAACAAGAAAATTAGTGTTAAGCTAGTGAATTGGACTGTATTCTTCAGAGCCTAATACACACACCTCCTTAGCCATCTCATTTTTTCAGTGGTAGTAAATGCCATGGTCAGCTGCTGTAAGTTATTTCCCTCTGCCCCCCTCCCAGGTTTTTTTATCGTATCCCTGGTTTAGAACCAGATTCCTTGCCCATCCTGGGACTCCTGCTGCATTTCCTTAGACCAGTCTATCTTTGTGGTGGCTGCAGCCCAGGGATTTTGCCTCTCTTTAGTGCTTGGTTCTTTGTCATTGTGATAATTTTGGTCATCTTRCTCCATAATGCCAATGTCAGATATATTCTGGTACAGACAGAAGATAGAGATGTTCACTTATATGAATGTGCTCTTTAAATATCTGACTTCGTGTACCTGTCAATGAAGATTGTAATGTATTACTGAATTACTGAAAAATAATTAAATGTGTGTCAAAAAAAGAGTATTTCTTCAATAAAATCAGTTTATTTCTACAAAATACATTTTCTATAAAAYAATTTTAATATTTTAAAATATTAATGGCATGGATTGGTGAGATTGGTATGAGCCTGATRAGAGACTGAAAGGAGATAGGAAAATGATCCTCATAGCACCAGAGTACCTTCAGTTCCTCACTGCCAGGGKTTTTTTTTAGCATCAAACAAGAGTTCCTCATTAACATTTACAATAYTTGAATTATATCTTGTAAATCATTCAAAACCTCAAATTTAGTAATTGCAAATAAAATTTAATGTAACAATGCAAAGTTTSCCTTATCACTTAATTAGCTAGGATGATCTAATTATTTCTGACTGTTTAAGTCAAACAATGTTTTTACCCGACCATATTTATTTATTGACAGATTTCATTTGTCATTATCTGATGACAAAGATAAGTTGTTATATTTTAGGCATTGCATTCAATTAAAAATACAACTTTTTATTTTCTATGTCTTTTACTTGAAAACAGTTCTTCTTATTCATAAAGGATTTCGTATAAATAGAGAGTTGTATGCACACTGTAGCAAGTACATAATGGTTAGGTAATACAATATTTATATGTTGATGTTAAACAAGAGAGTCTTTAGAAAGGAGATCTGTGAACAAAAAGGCTTTTATTTGAGAGAAGTGATTGGAAATCAAGGACTGTCTCATTTTAGAGTTTTTTAAAATTTTCATTCGATTTTTGTCTCATCACTTGATCTTTCTCTATCTCTCTCATTTTTATCTGTGTTGCCTATTTAATATCTCCAAATCCAGTGATACTGAGAGATCTCAGGTTATCARGAAAGAGAAAGCAAGAAAAAGTACATTGGTGTTTCTGTAACGCCAATTATTTTACATTTCTACCTTATGTGAAGTCATTTATGTACATTCCTGCCCTGAGTGGGAAGAAACCTTAATGGGCACTAATACAAAAGTGCAGATAGAGGTTACAGATGCTTGTTGAAAATACCTGCCCATAAGCAGGAAAAGACAGCAAGAGGCAACAGCAGACCTAAGGAACCTTGGAAAATATCATGGGTCTGGACTTGGCAAAGCCACTGTTGTTCCTCACTGTTGGTTGAAGGAGTACAGGGTGAATTGCTTTTCAAAGTAAGTATTATTTTGCTGCAGGCAGTGTTTTAATGAATTGCACAGGAGGAGAATATCTAATTTGCYATCATTGTATAGAAATTTTGAGAAACTAGAGAAGGAGAAACATCAATGTCACAAGTCAAACTGGGCAAACTTAATTAAAAATTGTTTTTTCCTTTTAATTCTGTGGTCCTTAATGGATCTCTTTATTCTGTTCTATGACTGACAATAAGTTACTCATTTAGTAGTGCAAAAACTGAGTATTTTTTGAMAATGGCCTCCCTAAAAGCAAATTAGAAGAAAAACCACCAACTAAAAAAAGTCCCCAAACTCTCTAAATGCCAGAATCCATTATGTTCTAGTGTGCAGTATCAGAGAGAGATGTAGCATCCTACCAGGAATTGTAATTTGCTGTTCTTAATATGACTGTCAGAAACAGAGGAGTTAGAAATTAAAAGTAAAATTACATTACCCTCTTTCTAACAGGTTGTATGTACTGTAAGTCTTACAACCATGAAGTATCTATCAAAGCACTTGTAATGCAGTGTGACAGAAAGGTAATGCGTTTTTTTCCTCTATTYATTTGTTATTTACCAGTACCAAGTCCCAATACAAACTATTAGATGTCACATGCATTATATTTTACAGGATGAGACAACAGGAAAATAACCTGTATGTCTATTGCTGTAGAGTTGCTATGCTGTAATGTGCAAAAAACCCCAGTAATTTTAGAAAAAGAGGATGTTTCCTTTGGGATATTACAGTGCTGTTTAAAAATAGCGGTAATGAACTCTGAAAAACAGATTAGTAAATCAATCCCATTGTTCCTAGTGCAAGGGTCCAGAACCAAGTGTGATTTTCATMTTTTCTTTATACCTTAAGCCTGTTTTTTGTTTGCCTCCTAAACTGCCACATTTATTTGTCTGTTTCTGTGGTATATTTGTTCCCCCTGGAAACAGCATGGGCTACCAGGCCACGTCTTTGCTGTTAATTCCATGGTTTGTAGTGASGTCTGAGAGCTGCTCAGTGCTGCGTTCCCTCGCAGGTGCTGCTCGTGGGGTGACAGGCCTTGTGTCATTCCGAATGCGCTGCTGAGATCACCTTCCTCTGCTTCTGACATGGAACTGTGCTTTCAGCTTGGGCACAAAATTGCCAGCTGCTGGCACAGACACGGCATAGCAGCAGTATTTCAGATGTCAGTGGTTTGCCAGGCTGCATCGATGGCCTTTTGAGTGTAACTGTTTGCAAAACAGATTTCTGTTGGAAATGTGAGCGTGGCAAAATAAAAATGTTCAGCAGGGGACACGGCAGCTTCACAGGATCATTTTTAATCGTAGACACCGGTGTTTCATTTGAACTGCTTTATAGTTACAAAATATAGAATCTTTTTTGATTGACAAAGCTAAACTATACCACTTAGGAATGGTGCAGGCTGTGTTTCTATAAAGAAACACAGACTGGTTGAAACAGCAGGAAAAACAGAAATGTGGTGTTAGGGCAGTTTGTATGAAGTCAAAAAGAAGCATTCTGGGAAGCCAAGCTGATAAAAATTTGTGTTAGTTCATCAGCARCTCAGCTAATCTTGTGAAGGAAACTGTGAGGTGAATTGGTAGCTGAATCCTTTTATTCAATATGTGGTTTTGATTACTCAGCTGTAGGCTATTGGTGGAATAACCCTCTCAAACTCCAGAAAATACTGTATATTAGTTGTATTCAGATGCAAAGTGGTCTTTAACGTGTTTACGTTAAAGAAGACCAAAACATTGTCTCACTGGTAGTATCCATACATAAAATGTGAGACACCTMAAGTTCTGACTAGGGACATCTCAGCATCGTGGTGGTGTTGGGTAACAGTGAGTATCCAAAGAGGAACTCCAAACTCAATCCTTCCCTCCCAGAGAGTTTTTTGGGCCCTACTGATAACTTTTCTTTTTGTGTCTCCACCTCTGACTTGATATCAMTTGACAGACAATTTTCAATTGCTTACTTATAAGGACAAAACCCCCTGTGTATATAAGTTATTGTCTGCCAAAAGTGCACGTCTGTAGACGAGGCTGGGAGATCTCAGATGAAAACATGCTATTTCTCATTCATATCATGCTAGTCTGTAAATGCTCTAAGGGTACCAATGACCCTGGGAGCTTGCTGCCCTCCAAACTTCTGGGGATGCCTGCAGAAAGCACGGCTTGTTCTCTGGAYGCTTGTGCTTCGCCAGTAATCTCTGAGAAGGCAAAAAAAAAGTGGAATTGAAAAGGAATGGAAAGAAGGGCTATGGTTTATGCCAGTTGAGTTTGAAGAAAAAAAATCCCCAAAATGAGTTGTCTGAAGTAGTTAGTAAAGCTGATGTAATATAACAGCTGTGGGCAGTTTTTCTCCCCACTTCTTAATATAGACAGAATTGATTAGTTGAGTGTAGTGTAGTGCTGCGTGTGTCAAGTAGGTACAAAATGGTTGTTCTCACGAGAAAATTGCATGCAGACTTAGCACATGATAAGCTGTCTTGTGTTAACACAAATTGCCTCGTTCTTGAAATGGAAAGTGACTGGGAGAGCTATAGAGGATGTTTGTATAGTCTGAGCTATGCACATATTCTGTGAAAAAAAAAAGAATTACAAAATTCCACTATGTGCTGCTTTTGAAAGTGTTTTGCTGAGGAGAATACYGAGAGAAACATAGTGCTGAAATAAAAGGGATATTTTTGTTTGCTTGTTAACTTGAAAAAATGAAATAAAATTGCTATGTGCAATGGTAATGAGATTCATCTGATAAAAATAAGTGGTTTAAGTTAAAAATAAGCCACTTGAGTTAGCATAATGCAAGAAACTTGTTGAAGCAGTAGTAAAATGTATTTATCATGCTTTTATAACCCAGGAAACTGCTAAAGGGGCAACTTGAATCTCTTAAAGTCAATTAATCTCTGTCTATGAAAAATATGAAAGATATTAAATCAGGAAAAATGTTAACTGTAGGTGCCTGYGAAACCCAAATTTATTAAAAAGCATACCCTCAGCCATAACTGTAGCACTTCTGCCATGATGCTGTAATTAATGGCCAATGAAAGAAAGTTTTACAGCTAGTGTGTGTACTCAGACACATGGTACATTTATTACTTTCACCAATTGTGTTTTACCTTTTTTTTTTGCATTCAGTATTCCCATTTGTTTGTTCATGCAAAGTAAGTTAATACTTTTTTAAAGACCTTAAAGACATGCTTTTCAGCTGAAAGGGCAGTTTAAAGTCCATAGTGTTCAGAACAAAACAGTGTTTTATGTACTATGTCAGCAGCTAAATTGAGAATTTGATGCTTTTTTCCTTTTTGAGCCATTAATTGCTTTTAGGTATTTCTGAGAAGTGCGAGTGCCTCACCCAGGGACAATTCTCCCATTTGAGTGAAGTTTAAATACTGTATTAAGCTTTCCWACTGTACAGAGTTATGTGAACTTACAAAAATATTTAGGAATGTAAGRCCAGAATGGGTTGCAGCCAGCCTGAACTTCCAGGGATAAAAAGGAAATTTGTTCAGCTCTCCCTCTCATCATATACACCACAAACGAGCCAGTCCATTAACAGCTTTGCYGCTCTCCATTAAGAACACTGGAACTTCAGTTTAATATAATGGCTCTGAAACTTATAATGTGTCACAAAGGAAGAAATTGTACTGGGACACAGGTTGGGTTTTTTGCTTTTTCTTTTGTGTGTCTTTGCCACTGTAACCAATAAATCCTCATCGGCCATTCTGACAGTTCCCTTAGCCATGACTGTGCCAGCAAGGGACGCCAACACAGGCACTGATTTTTCAGTACTGGACTAGAGCAGGTCACCAGTGTAAACTATCCAATACACTCTCATTTAGCCGTTTTTAGCAAAACAGGAGGAGCAGGGGAAACTCCTGAAACCATGTTCTGCATCAAGCAATAAATAAATAAATGTTGCTGGTCCTGGAAGATGCCTGGGGAGGGTTCAGCTCCGGATATGCAAAAATTCATGTCACAGTCTTCAGTTTCTAACTCTAATAAGTTATATTCATGCATAAACAATATCAAACTGAGCAAATATTTCAAGGCTGCTCCAAATACTTATTTCTTCTTTTTTGTATCTATGATCTAAATGTACTCATAGCCTATTTTTATCCATATGATTTTATAGTATTGTTATCCTTTAACTTATACTAATCCTTTTCTCTTTGTAGGGTTCACCATTTATAAACAGTGATGTAATACTCACTTTCCTCATCTAAGCAAGCCAAAAATATGATAATCTCTTAGTGACATCATGAAAATAACCATGAATTGTACATATCTTTAAAAAAAATTATGGGCACAACGCCTGAAGTATGTAAAAGTGAGATTATTATCTGCAAAGATTTATTTTATACGTAATGACAATGTACTCTCTTTATAGTCTAAAAAACTGATTTTAATCCAGTTAATTGAATACTCAGATAAATACAATTTCAGCTTAGTTTAGCATTCAGAAATGATGTTCATGTTGTAAAACTGATACAGTTCAATATAGAAAAGACTCCTCTGCACCCATTTACATGAAGTAAATAAATATCCTTGGGAAATTCACTATGACTTTAGGGCTTAGGAGGTCTGTACAAAGCTGCTTCCTCTGCTCTTGAACAACAAACCAGTGCTGACCAAATGATTACTTAAAGAAGCCCAGTGAAAATTTAAAGCTTCCTGCTGAGGACATTGAATCGATTCCTACTTTCCATCCTATTTTTATTTCTGTTGTTCCTGTTTTCAGGTTGAGTGCTAGATGGGTGGGGGTGTTCCTTTTCTTTTTGCCCTCTTGAGAACTGAGAATTCAGTAAATTGAACTTTTTTTTTCTTTTTTTTCTAAGCTCAGTCATCTGCACAGAGTAAAATACAGACATTTTGTTACAGATCTTCTCTCCTGATTTCCTTGCATTCAGGTGTTTGCGTAGCAGTCTGTGATGATTACTTAGTATTTTATTTGTGTAAGTCAAATTAAATGTCTTTCACTTGGAACAGAAATGAGACATTTCACTCATTTTTCCCCACTAACTGTGTTATTGCACAACAGCTGCTCCCTGGTTTCATAGAGCTATCTACTCGTGTATTCACTCTGTATTACTGTAAGATGAGAAAATTCATCTTTGCTAATGGCTCTGACATAACTTCTCACTTCATTCATTAATTTCCTACCTTTCTACTTGCTTTGCTCAAATCTTTGATAAGCAATGACAATGAAAGGAAAAACATAGAACAAAAGAGCGTGAGCGAGTGTGAGTCGTGTGTGAGGGTGTGGGGGGTGTGAGTAGGGTGTGAGCAAGTGTGTGTGAGTGTGCCCGGGTGTGCAGTAGTGTGCAAGAGTGTGCATGGGTGTGCCCAGGTGTGCAAGAGTGTGCATGGGTGTGCCCGAGTTCAGTTTTAACAGGGAGTCCCTAGATTCAGATCTATGTCTGTATGCACAGTGTTCCTGTAGTGAGTGCACAGATCTGTGACTTTCTTAGCAGAACTAACTCATGGTGTGTGTTCTGAGTGCACATTAGGAAGAAAAAATAGACTGTGGAAAAATGTATTAGGCATTAAATAGGTCAATAATATATAATGTGCATTTCTGTTAATTGATGTMGCCAATGTACAGTGTGTAATAGCTGCARAGGAGCTGTTGTGGTGTGCATATGGTGCCTGCTGTGAAGACWTATTAAAACAATACAGAATAGTAATTTAAATTCTAATAAGTCCTTTAACATACAGCAGTACTGGATCCAAGAGTATCTCTAAGATTTCCCTGTCTCAAAGGGACAAGCTGTATGGTTTCATTTCTACAATATTAGAAGCCCAGCTACTTCTAGTGTATGGACTTAACGATGTGTATACATCATGTTTTGGTGTCATGTAACTCCAGTTTATTTTAGGTTAAAGAAGATTGAATAATGTTTRTGCTTTTAGTAGGAGCATCTAAATAGCAGGTCCTGATAGTACAGTGCTGATAACTACTTTAAAGGGTCTTTGCKGAYTAAAAAGCAGTTGTGCATGATTCTTTTGAACAACTCTATACTTACTTGCCTGTGYAATCTAATGACTTTTGGTCCGTTTCCCCCACAAATCTGTAAAAGCTTTTTCATATGACGATTCTTCAATAAAAGAACGAGGGTTTACTGCTCACAAAGGTGAGCTAAGCCAAGTTTCATTTCTTCAGCCCACCTAATGTCTCTCAGCAGCACTTGTGGCTCTGCTGTGTCTCCATGTTGTTACAGAGGTGCTGTTCCCCAATATTCATCTCTTTTTCACAGGAGCAGCCAATGTCTCTGGAGAAAATACAGCATTCCACTRAGTAGCTATTTCATTAGCAGGCATTTTAGGGAAAAAAAGTAGGTGCAGGCTGGGAAATGAAACTCAGCCTGATGCCTACAAAGAATGTAGAGGCATAATTTATGAAGGCTGTGTGCTGGACACATGGAGCTGAGCACAMGCCAGCAGCGAGTGTGAACCCTTGGGGCGCTGGGCTCAGGCCAACTTACACAAAAGCTGGTACAGGTATGGCATTGTTGCTGCTCTGCTACAGCTCATGGAACTTGGGCTGTGCCAGGCTTTCTTTTGCTAAATGAACCTGGGGAATTCATTTCTTTAAATACTTGGTGTGTCATAGTGAGGTTGAGGTTCAGTTGGCTAAAACCCTAGCATTTTWAATGAACTGTAGAGCATTAGCTGTGTGATTTCTATTTATTTATTTATCTGCTTGCGTGTATTAGAGTTTTTGCATATGTTGCTGTAGTGTGCTGTTTAAGCCACTGGTGGTACGTACACTATGAAGACCCATTGATTGCCCCATTTTCTTGGTATGTCAGTTGCATCTAAAAGCAGATGTGGATACTGTTTTCATTAACTRGGTTTAAAGAAAACTTACTATTTACAAAAGTGCTGGGAAGGATAAACAACATTTACACTATTTTGTGATCCTCAGTCAGATTTCCATGAAATGCACATTTTCTGAATCCAAAGCTTTTCTAATGACCTACTAAGTAATTGTGTAGTTCCACATTTAAAAGATGATATATGAAAAACAARCCCTAATGAAGCGTGGTGAGCCAGCAAAAAGCAGATGGGATCATGCACAGTATTACTGGTCTTGCAGAATGACTGAATGAACCTTTTATACTAGTTACAGATTTTACTGTCAAACTTAGTACTGGGCTAATGTTAGAAAAGTAAACTGTGAGAGCAGCTGCTGCTCACTTTCCTACTTCARTCAGGCTGGAGTGAAACTAGAAATGGTATTTCTCTTGTTTCAATATTGAGATAGTAGTAGATTTCTAACTTAGAGCTACACAAGTGCACTGTTTATATTGGTTGCTAGGATAAATTAACATAAAAATTAACTGATAGAACAATACTGGCAGTTTGGCAGTGTTGGTTCTACATGCAATTACCTTTCATTTCCCATTGAATTTTCTGGCTCCTGTGTGAGACAGAGAGTATGGGTTCAAAGAAATTAAAAGAGAGAGCGCATGTGTGAGTATGTAAAATATCAGTGCCAATATGCCAGCAGTGAGCCTGAAGGAAAGCAGCCTCACTGCTCCACCACTCACCCAGAAAGTTAGCAGAACAGTCAATCAGCCAATTACCCAGCAAGCTATCTACATCCTCCAGTGCTAAAAGGCAAAGCAATTTGGTTTTGTTCTTTACTGACCTTTCTCTTTTGCATGTCAGCTATTTTGTGCATTTTTTGTATGTTAAATTTGGGATTGCGTAAGCTTTATTTTTCTGGCTTATTTGCTTGTATCTTCCTAAACATATATTTATTTCATTTTATTATATTGCTGAAAACAAAGAATTTCTAGGTGTTAGTACTGTTATACCTAAGTGTACCCATAAGTACTTTAAAGTACTTTAAAGAAGACTTTATGCAATTAAATTGAATGTGACTGCCTTGCTTCTTGGTTTTTCATCCYAACCACATCACAGAAAGGACTTCAGGGAACAGTCTAAGAAAAGAGTGATAGAAACAAAATATGAGGCACTGCTGCAGGTCTTTATCCTCTGTCCCCTCTTTGCTCTCTTCTCTGCTCCCAGAGACGGAGGCAAAGGAAATGATTTGAGCTTTCCATGCCTTGTGCAKGAAGGCTGCAGTTCTGCCAAGGAAAATATCCCTATACATTCACCTCCCCCTGATGATTTGGGCTGCCTGTTTCCAGGTAACGTTTAATTAGTGATTGTCATAGTGAAATTGATTAACTGTTGCCAGGCCCAAATAATTACCATTTTTTTTAATCCTAAAGAAACTTCTCTGGAGTCCAGTCTATTCTTGGTATAACATGATTTTCATCAGCAGAAAGTACATCAGGAATCATTTGATCTGCATGATTTTTGCTTGGAATAATRCTCAGCAGTTCAGTTTCTACACAGCTCCCATACTTTTGGATTACTTTTCTCTTTTTTTATGGATAATTTGTACCATTATAAATCTGAGTATCCATTCTTGGTTTTCTTGGTTGAAAGATGAGTACAGGTTGTAAATTTTTTTTGAGGAAAAATGATCTAATTTGCTGCACCACAGAACTCTTTCTAAATATGTTTTATGCCCTATTTTTATGGCTGTTTGATAGAATTGTATATTTTATTTTCCTAGGATGGAATAGATATTGTCATTAAAATAATAGTGTTGCCACTTCAGGCAAATGTAGCATCATAAAGATTATTTGTACAAAAATTTTCTTTAAAATCTTCTAAAATGTGGACTTATTTTTCCAATGAAACACTTAAAAGGTTGAAAGTTTAATTTTGTGGGGTTTTTTTTCTTGCCATAAGCAGAAATCTCTTCTTAGAGCTTAGTACAGATTTGTTCTAATTCTGTGTTTTTAATCTCTGGTGTGAATAGTTTCATTAGATCTTTTGGTTATTGCGTGATTCATTTTAGGTTAAGCCAGGGGTTAACTTCTTACAGMGGTTCGTTAAAAAGCAGATGGGTTCTTTCTGAGGACAAATGTGCTGTGGCCAAGATTTTGAGGAAATCATGCAAAATTGGGATTTGCATCCATTCCCATCTCCTCCCTGAACACTTATGTTRAGATTTGAAATATTCAAACTTGAAATCTGGCAGAAATTTGTCCRCATTTCAGATGGGGTCTTGGACAGTTCAGTAATCTGTTTCCATTTGGCTGAGATGCAAGTTTTTAAACAAAGTGCACTTGGTATATTATTTGTGTTTGTATGATGTATAAACTGTGAAAATTCCCAGTAAAAGTCTTTATTGYAGTACATTGCTGGATTCATGTGGATAAAGAAAGTGAGAGAAAGGAGTTCAAAGATATTTACAGGGCTCAGGACCATAATTAACATAGTCCAAGTGAATGAAATCATGGATGGAAGAATTCTAACTGCATTCATTGGGGACTGAATATGAGAATTCTGATTACCAGGTCTGTGTTCATGATGATGGAGTTACAAATCAGTGGCTTAGTRTGCCTAAAAGTGATTATCTAAAAGYTGTACAGTGAACTAAATATAAAACAATAAAAAAGCTTCACCTGAAATGCTAATATCTAGTGTCACTTAAAAAAGGGGAATTTTGCAAAAGTATAAAAACTTTGAAGGTAGCCAATCAGGCCAAAAATTATTATTGTTAAGATTTATAAAAATGAGGACAGAAAGGTAAAAAAACAGAAACATAAAATAATGTTGTATGTCAGATTTTAGTCWTATGGAATGACCAAAGTTTCTGTTTTGGTTCTGAATGACCTATTAGACTTAGCAAAACAAATATTAATTGCTAAAAGAATTATTTTACTACAAGGAATTTGGATTAGGTGATCTTAGCAGAATGAATTGAAAAATACTATGCATTAGCTGAGAGAAAAAAAAAATATAATTGGACTGTAGATTTATCTGCCTTTTCATATTTATTTTACTTGTTAAAAAATAATGTTTTAAGGGTTACCATGGCTGTCGGCTATAGAATGTCACCATTAAGAATCCAGACATTTTCCTTATGGTGGTGTATCAAATACCTGATAGCGACAAATATCAAATACGCTCCCTTCTTTTTCTCTGAAATCCAGGTGTCATAATGGCATTGCTGTTACTGTTTCCAGAATGTTTCAGTATAGCTGTCAACTTGATGGTCTTTGCACATGTTAGATTTGGGCATGAGCATGTCAATAAATTTTGTATAATCCTGTGGAATACTTAATAATAGAATAGATTTATGAAGCAAAGTAATCTTAAATTGAGTCAGAGTTTGAGGTACATTATTGAACAAACTTAAATTGGTCCAATTTGCATTTTGACTGTTTTCCCTGTTGCTGCTAAGTTGCATGYTTTTGAGACTGATATTTATTGTGTATGGTCAATCTCAATGTAGCTGTAAGATACTGTGAGTGTGAAAATTTGTAGGCAGATTCATAGTAGCCATTATTAGTCTCTAACTAAGCCTGACATGGCACAGATGTGGTCATTTGGTAAAAAATGTTTTATCTTCCTGAGGCCAATAGTGACATAATTATCTAAGGATATAGAGAACTTTCTTGACAAACAGTTCTGAGGAATGAAAGTCAAACAGAGAACATGAAATATTTTACTAATAAAGGGACATTAGCTTTGAATTTATTATAATAATCTTGACAGAATTAGAAATGAATGTCTAGGAAGACTGCCTATTTTATCAGGGTTTGCAGAGCAATACCTTTTGAGCCTCTCAGCTGCACTGAAGTGTCACAGCACTGAGCCAAGCAGCACATTACCCAGTCTGAGGGAACCGTGCGTGCTCAGCTGAGCTGGAGAGGAAGGGGATCTTTGGAGATGGTAATAATAACACTTACAGCTCTCTGGCTAGGGTCCCTGCTTCTAAAAAAGATTATTGGAAATGGTAAAAAGGAAGATGAATGTAGGAGAAGGAAAAATGGAGTATGAAATTAAATAAAAATCCAGGTGGAGAAAGCAGGGTTGGAAAATTTCTGTYGGTACCGCAGTGGACGTGAGTTGGGAAGATGCAAATACATCAGCTGTGTGGAGTTGTACAGATATGACCAAATGCTGGGATGGTGGTGCTTCCACAGCACAGGTGGAGAGTACCAAAGAGGTGCTGAAAAAGGAGGAAAATTGATTGTTCTGACCTGCTCAAACCATCGGGCATGTGGTGTTACTTGGAGGGCTGGCTAGGCCTGGCTGAGGACACTGGTGGACACCTGTGTTTATGTGTTTGTTTTRTGTTCCTTATCCCTGGAATGGCTGGTGGATCCTGCAGAGGGAGTAATGTGCTCCTCACAGTGAAGAGGAAAAAGGAATAATTCACATTGCTTAAAAATAACATTCTTCAGCTACACATTGCAGGGCACCTTTGGGGGAAACTGGCAATGAGTGAATGGTCTGGGCCGTATTGGAAAAAATTATTTTGGAGTGTCTTGGGGGCAAAAAATCAAACTAAAACCTGTACTTCCTCTGCAGGATAAAGCTTACACAATTTGCTGCTTCATTGCAAAACATTTCTTTTGCACAAYTATGCCAGAGGTATGTCTTTCATACTAATACATGTAGCTCAGTCCTCCCTCAGTCTGATACCAGCTTGGGTAGGTCGTTTGCTGAGGGTTTGCTGATGACTGCCAGTCTTCTGTATAAAATCTGTGATTTTTCCCAGGCAAAGGGACCCCCTGGAAAGTCAAGTGGGTCTTTCTGACCACAGAAGAAAACAAAAAAAAAAAAAAAAGAAAAGAGCAGCAAAAAGCCCTTCACCTTTCCAGTGAAAATAAAGTAATAGAATGGGAGATGCCAACATCACCCAGTTTCTGAGACATCCCCATTATGCCTGCTCTGAAAGAGAGGTCTCCACCTTTGAAATACAGCAGCCTCTAGCAAATCTGGAGTATAATCTGCACCAGAAAAACTGATAATAAAGGAAAAATTCAATTAATTCTTAAACAGTGAGTAGATCCTACTGAAGTTGTGAGATCCTGGACTGACCTACAGAAGTCCAAAGCTGAGTTTTCCATGTTCAAGCCTTCAACTGAATACAGAGAGGGCTCTTCTTTCCCTTCCCTAATTATTTTCTCAATTTTTCTGCCTTATTATCCTTTGTAGCTAAGGAGCCATTCAAGGTACTCCTTACAGACATCTTGCTAATTGTTAAAAAAGGACATGATTTCATCCCTTTTGGGGCCAGAAAATGCAGGAATGCAGAAGTAGGAAAAGGGCAGTGGTTGTGAATATGAATTACAACAGAAATATTGATTTGGTTTTCATTTGTTCAGATCTTTCTTAGAATGATAGGCTTTTGCAGCAACTGTGCTTTGGTGTTTAAAAAGGAGATTTCTATCTCCCTTGAAAAGAAAGTCAGTTTAAAGAAATAAAGTACCTTTTTTTCTTTTTTTTGTTCTGTTTTTTTTTAGTTGTTTTGTTTTTTGATTTTTTTTTTGTTTCCTTTTTAAGAGTTCTGGCTATTGAACTGTAACACCGGCCACATGTGCATTAAAACTCTAAAGTTCTTATGAATCTTTAATGAGTAAATGTTCATGTGTGTACAAAGTAGATGGTTTTAACAGAGGCACCTCAGTCACTTTTAATTTTGTTCCCTCACCATCCCCCATATACCTCAAGGGCTCCGTTCTGCATTCCTTACACATTTTGCTTGCTCTGGAAAGACTCGCATTCACGTTAATTGGAAGACCATCACCCCCTTCSTCCCCTCAAAACCCACATAACAAAACCAAAATTCCATTGCAAAATCATTTTGATCTCAGAAAAGAGGAKGCTTTTTTTTTCCTTGATTATTTTCAGAAGTTTTTATTATGGGCTGGGGAACAGAATTATTGTAACTGCAAGGAGGGAAACCTTTTGGAAGTGCTCATGTGTTGTGGTGGATCTGGGCAGCAATGTTATTATGTTCCATTAGAGTTTCTGCTGTAATTGGGGCAGGGGAAGTGAGGACAGTCTCAGAGCAGGCAAGAGGAGCTTGGATCCTTGGCAAGAAGTTGGGTCTCATTCTCAGAACTCAGTGRCATGGCAGACAAGGATCTTTGACTCTGTGTGAGACCCCATGTAGCAGCCACCTAGTTTTGATGCAMTATTGGAAATAATAAAGGTCAATGTCATTAAAAATGGTGTATGAGTAAAATGCTTATCTTGCAAGAGAATCTCAAAACCTACTAAATATGGCTTAGTTTAGTAAAATATTGATAAATGTTTTATCCTTGCTTTCAGAASTATGGGGTGACATCAGTCAACAGCCATAGGACTGTATAAAGTCCCATCCTTTCTATTAATTTGCTTTCTCAGGAAGGTTGTCCTTGCTTCCTTGTCTACATTTTGAGAAGTTATTCACCTTCAATTATGTTTCTGCTTTTAAGGAAAGGAAACTGAATAGAGGAATTAATGTTTTGAAATGGAATAAGAAACATGTTTTAGTTCATGGGTTTTTTTTGTCCTAAGGCTTCACAGCAATAAACCTAGTAGYGTTTGTGAAGATGGAGATAAAGTACAATGGAATGTAAGAAAAAACCACTTAAGCTTTCTTTTAACACCAGAGAGGACAAGAAATGGTTGTTTCACAAGTACTTGTTTGTCATAGTACCACTGTGAATCATTCCCACTGTCTCAAAATGAACCTTGACAATGGAATTGCTCCTCTATCACTATTTTWAAAATCAGATTCAGGAATTTGAGGTCAGCTGTATGTATGCAGTTTCAAACTTCAGCGTTTTAGGAGGAAATACAATACTAGGAGCAATACAGCTTATGAGCACACTGGTGTCCCATAGAGGTACRGCAGATTGAATGGTAATGGAGGGAAGCAGGCCAGTTTTGCCATTGTGACTATGGGATGAGGAGATCTGCAGCCTGACCCTGTCTGCAGGGACCCACCTCAGCAGTCAGGACACCAGGGGTGGGCTGCTTGTGCCTGTGGGAGGTAATGGGGCACCTTGGCTTTAACAGAGTAGGCATTGRCAAAGTAATAACCTTTGTTTCTTCATATATATGCTTGCCTCTGATCATATTATGTTCTCTTTGGTATCCTTCAAATGCATCATTGGGTGACACTTCCAGGACACAGAGAGGACACAGAGAGGCTGGATGTGGGACAGGATTATATGTCTTTGCGGAATTATGATTAGGTGGCATCCCAAAAATGCTTTCAGGAGACTACCCTGAGTTTCTACTGATCTTCCAGGGATTATTTCAGTTCTTGCAGCAATCTGAAAGCCAGGAAATACAAAAACATGAAACTTCATTTGCCCACAAGGTGCCATTTAGCTGCATCTTTGGACCATCTTTTCCCCAAATCTTGTCATGTACAATTCCACAGTGTGGAGGGAYAAGAGAATTTAATTTGCTTATAAGTTTATTTTTATGAAATTTATGTAAAACTAGAATTCATAAGGYCTAGATTGACTATGACTTAAAGAAATCAGTACAATCAGTACTTTGCATGAAGTTCCAAGACTTAAAAAAGGGTAAACATGGAGCTTATCATGTCACAATACTGGCYATGGACAAACAGCATGACACCACAAAGTAATGTAATGTGCCAGCTGGAAGTGCTAGCAGGTAACTTAATTCAGTCATCAAATTGTAACTGAGGCTAATCGTGGAAAAACCACCAGGCCWTGCAGCTGCTGCTGTCTGTGGAAATTTGTCATGTGTCAGTAGGTTGCCTTTTAACTATTTTGAGATGCCAGAGTTTGGCATATCACAAACTCTCTCAGCTGTGTGTTGTGCCAGTTTGTATGCAGTGTTTTACAATCTGTTCAAATATAACTTAGAATTCAGGAAAGACTTGATAGTCCATGTAGTCCTCCACAAAGGTCTGAGAACTTTTTTTTACAAAACTTCTTCATTTTCTTTTGCTAGTGCATACTTGGCCACCCAGAAGATAAAGTCCATCCTGTATAAGTAATAAAAGTAGCTTCACTTACAGTTTTAAGGGTTTTGAGGGAAATATTTATTTTTGTTGCYATGCTAGACAGAAGGTTTTTGCTCAGACAGTGTCCTGTTTTTCTCATATCATCAAATGTTTAATGTACGGAGCTGTTTGCAATGGGAATTGTGAATAGGAAGCTTGTGAAATCCTTCATTATAGCATGCTAAGGTTGTATTTCTAAATCTTTTCAGCTTAGTGGGTAGCTTTATATTCAATTTGGGTTTTCTGTTACTTATGAGCCACACAGCTATGTTGGTATCAACTGGCATGATATTGAACACTTGCATTGCCTTGGCAAAAAGGCATTTGAACAGTTAACTTGCCAAGATAATTTCTCATCTCTATATATGCTTTATTACAGAGCATTTTTATAAGGTGAAAATTTATAAAAAGACCCTAAGAAATAATTCGCTTTGGATTTTTTTTTAAAATGTCGTGGTGGTGCTCTGAATTCAAGGCAACAAAATCMGGAATTTGTGAACCACTGTAACAGGAAGTTACATGTTTTCCCATTCAAGCAGCTGCTTAACTGTTCAAAACATTGCAGTCAAACATGTGTTTAAAAGTTAATTGTATAAGTTTTGATGATATGAGCACTGAACTGCCTGGCTACAGCTTTCAGGTACACRTCTAGTAAGGTAATATAAAATTATTAATAGCATTCCTTGTGTATATGATAAAGAATGTAATGTATAAAATGCAATATGTTAATATTGTCTAACARTGCCTGTAAATGCCTGTGAGGCCGTGGTTTTATAGATAAAATACACCAGCCCACAATTTCCCTTTCGCCTACCATTTCCCTTTCCCTGGTTTCCCAACAGAAGCAAGATTTCCACTGACAAAGACTGCTGTTCATTATTAAACTTGCAAATACAATTCCCAGAAATTCATATGCTTAAAATGTTATCATTGGACTAATTTTTTTTCTTCTGTTTAGCATTTTCTCACAAGGAAATTCACCAATCATAATGCAATAAAAAACCCCTTTATTTGCGCTCATGGGTCAATTTATCGCAGACATTAGGAGAGATGTTCACTTACAAGCAAAACCAACCTCCAGCAAAATATTCTGAATGACAGAAGCAGCTGTCTACTGTTCAGGCAGGAATGCATTGTTCAAGTGAGGAATTTTAAATTAGCCCTAGCCAGCTATATGTACAGACCCACAAAAGAATGTAATTGGAGAAGCATATGGGAAGAGAGGGTGTGGCAAAGTTTGTACCACCTTTGTGCTCCCAGCCACCCTCTTTTATTCCTCACTGCATGCACCTTCTAATTTTAGTCCCAGGGGAGAAAAAGTCAAAGGTTTTGCAGCTTGAAAATGAGGAAAACCTGCTGGTATTACTTCACATGATTGTGAAATTACCACTTTGGATAGATTTTTCACTGCACAACCTTTTGTTGTTTTACTGGTCAAATTTAATTTGGAAGTAATGGAAAAGATCTGTCCTAAATTAGGAGAGGGAAAGAAGGGAAAGTCTCTTCACAGAACCTCAGACCTGAACAAGTGCGTGCCTGTTTTCCTGTAGTTGCCAGTGGGGTGATGAATGTAATGCAGATTCAGTTATAGTTAAAGTTGCTGAAAGATTCTTCTGCTCCARCCATACTCAAACCACAGGAAAGCATTATTTACTGAAGCAGTATATGTCATCTGTTCTTTTACTGATTCTGTTTTGTTGCAGCTAACTCTCCTGGCATCATGTATTCCAAATCAGATGTATAGTTGCCATGCTAACAATTAAAAGTTTGTCCTTTACCCTTTACTTTTCTTCTGCTCARTCTTTGAAGAAAATTAAACTTCTGGCATTAATAAGGGCTGCTGTAATGCCAGCTTTACTTTACCTATTTTATTTTGCATTGCTTCTAAATATAGGTATTYCTTATTAATTCCCTTGGGGAATGTTCCTCTGTTAATGCACTAAGGAACATTGTGGTATTCACATTAATTTTCATTGGTATTAATGATGTCAATCTCAAAGAATACTTCCCACATATAATTGGAAAGTTTATTGAGATAGTCCTGGTTATGTAAGTTAATATATCATTAATAGTATTTTATATGGGAAAACAAATTGAATTTTATGCTCATTTCCTCAATTTATGAAATCTGTCATGTTACCTTGCAACTGGAGGGGGAACCTCCCACCTCCTATTCCTTAAAGAAATAACTCTTCAGTGCTAGTGTRCTTCCATCCCTTGACAAAGTTATATCTTAAGAAAACAAAATAATTTTAGGGAAAAGGATTTGAGTTTTTCAAAAGCCTACAGGTAAAAAAGGCACTAAGTATTGCTTTAAGGTGAGTTCCCCACTTCTATAAGGAAACAGTGTAACAATCACCCTGTTCACTGGGCTGGTGTTTTATCTATAATGGAAATTCCTACTTTTAACATAAAAGGTATATTCTGCTTCCTGCATTTCCAGAAAATCCTACTTCAAATGCATACTATGAATGTTTAAGTAAATGAGAAAATAGCTGTTCTTGTCTTTCAGCCTTTTCCATTTTAAATATTTTAAATATGAGACTTTGGTCATTTSAACTCCTTTTTCCTTCTTTGGGACKCCTGTAGAATTTATTAATCCCTGAAATGCTCCTCCCTTCAAATATGGACAACTTTTGTTTATCTGTGTGTAGATAATCTGAGTTGCAGATTCTTTGTGCAATACACAGTACTTTGATCAGAGYAGTGTACCTGTGTATGGCTTTGACAGCTGTGAATTCAGAAGCAGAACAAGAAGAGTTTTGTGTGGCACAAGGCTGGAGTTCAAAATGTGTGCTCGACCTGAGCTTGATGTGAGAGCGCTCAGAAATGTGAGATAATAAATGTTTAGGTGAGTGACAACAAAGTAAATGTGCACAGGGATGAGTACAATACTGCACATAGGCTCCTCTGAAAACCATCCTGGGAAGGATGTTACAAGGATGATCCAATCCAACTTGATGGAATTGGATTTCTTTGTATGAGCTACACATTATCTCACTTATTAACCAAAATTTCCTGTCATGTAGGCTCTGCTGTCTCCTTTGCCCTGGATTATAGACTGAACTGGRTTTGATGAGCCATGGAGGTCAGATGGATATTTACAGGAGAAGGGATGGGATGTGGCAGCCTATTCAAACTCTTCCTTTCTTAGAGATGATTTTGCTTGATAACAAGTCTTTCCATTCTACTGAATGTTTACCCAGGAAATCTTCTTGTGAGACCAAGGTGCAGTTAACTTTTAAAATATATCACATATTCTGTTTTCCATATGGACAGGAATTCCTGATGTTTTCCAAAAAGGTATAAAAACTTTTGTATATTTTACAGCCCATGAATTGATAGACAGTTTAGGATTGTAAGCATAAAAAAAAATACCGGAGTATCCTGTATTTCTTGAAGTGTTTCAGCTGATGAAGGTAACACCATAGTTAGTGTAGAATACTCATGATGGTTTCAATATTTTTTTTCTCAGTTGACCCAAATGGAAGAAAAGCAAGTAGGTTACTGGTTAAGGTACAGGGTTGTTTTCTCTGTGGTGTGCATGCACAGTAGTAAAGCAGTGGAGATGCATATTTAAGTCGTMCCTTAAAAAGGTGTGTTGAAACATGCTCCTGAGAACAGTTAACAAGATTGCTTTAAAAAAAGTAATTCCATTCATATAAAATTAGTATTTTAAAACTCTAAAAATAGAGGAAGACAATGCAATGGTCAGATTATATGGTCTGTTTTATGGTCATTATTGYTTTTAGAAGTTAAAACTATGTCAACATAAAAAATAAAAATGTGATTTGTGGCTTTTCTCCCCCCAGTATGTAAAATTCAGCTGGTATTTTGTTTCATGCAAGTTGATATATAGTAAATTTGTATTGTATTGTGTGYAGCTTTATCCATTTTTGTGTCAAATACCATTGCCACAGATGCCATAACTGGGGGTTGGGCAGCTGCATGGAAAACTTCAGAAGTGACCAAAGAGTCAGTGAGCACTTTGGAAAAGATGCACTACTAGGGCAACATTGCATGGCTCTGTAAATTTTTTCTGATAGGGAAAAAAATGGATCCATGCACTGGATGGGCAAGTGCTTTGTTTTTGGTGTGTGTCTGTGATCCTATGGGCCAGGTTTCTGCACACAGACTGATCTCTGTGCAAGCCCAGCACGGCCGGGCTCAGTGTGTCCCTGCAGTGTCAGCTCCCTCAGGTGCACCCGCAGCTGTCAGAACACTTGTGACAAAATAATATTCTARACAATGACATGGTCAGGCTAAAATACTTGATGTGGTTCTTCTCTGTCTTCTGTTTCTATCATCTTTATGGAATTTTCAACAACTATTTGTATTCCCTGACTAGCCAAGAAAAAAAATTATAGAAGTAGACCTTACATACAGTGCTCAGCGTGGCAATACATCTCATCTATGTGCATCAAGGACAGCTATCATYGAGCCTAAAACAGAGCTATAAATTTATTCTGGAGCTAAACTCTTCTAAGAGATTGAAACATTTTATTTTTTTTGCCATTCACTAGCTCTAATCTTATTGAAGTGTTGTAGATGCCAGGTTTTCCATTGTGTCAGGAAACTGTGTATGTATGGGTTGTTAAAGTAAAGAAGAAAAACTGTGTGGGAAATAATTCTTGATAGTATGTAATATGGAAAGTATTACAAAAGTGCTATTAGACTGATTTGTGCTTCCTGACCTTTATACAACTTTGTATCCCATTTCCTGGTAGTGACAGATATGAATTCATTATGCTCTATGGTAATACAGAATATTTCAGGCTTTTGAATTTTAATCTTTTGACTGTGGTTCAGACTTACTGCATCTCACTGATTTAACTCATTTAAAGTTGACAACCTGATGCTAGCTGGGTAATGTTTATTTACCTTCTCCTCTTAAACCTCTACTTAGGAAGCTCTTCCTTCATTTCCAGTCCACTCCTCTTTTGGGAAATTTGGATTCAACTCCTTTCACTTTAGATAATAATTTTATGCCTGCACATTTTCAGACAAACTGAAGGGCAGCTGCTAGTTTCCCTATATGGATTCAGCCTTTCAATTGAAATTATGTTTTCTGTATCTTGCTTTAATAACCTTCAGCACACTGGTTTTCAGATAATATGAGGTTTTCAGATAATATGATAATATATGTGGTTCATGCAACATGCTTTGTGTTTCTTCCTTAATAAAAACTTGACCAAACAGTAGTTTCCCTACCACCATGATTTTCATCTGTACTATACATTTTAGATTTAAAATTTGCCTCTGGTTTTTCTAAAATAAAAAATTAAACATATTTGAAATGTTTTCCTCCTGTCCTGTGATTACAGCAGAGATATAAAAGGCCAAGACCAAGGGCAATGTTGTTTTTTGCACTGAATGCCACAGGTGTCATGGCTTGTCTAAGTCATGTTCAGCCACATCTAAATGGGAGTTAATGGAGAAATCTTTATCAGGGTTTTGTTTTGATTAATACTTGTAGTACAATCCTGGATGTTTCAACACTGTGCATGGTGGTTGTTAAGAATACCAGTGAAATATTAATTTTGTACTATGTAAAATTATAGTTTTCAATGAGAAAATGGCATACAAATATCAGTCTACTATGTAAATGTACACTAATATAGAAAATTTTTAAGTCCACAAACAAGCTGAGAAACACCATGGAGTTAGGAAATAGCAGTAACATCTGTAAATATCTGTGAATAAGGTGATAGATCTGTGTCACAGTATCTGTGACAACAGCAGACATTGCATTAGATGTTCCATGTATCCACTCTACTGCCTATTACGTTTTGCATTTAGCTTTGTACTGATCTAAATGTATTTATAAAAATTATTTTGCATAAGTGCTGTATAAATTATTAATTATTATTTATTAATTTTATTAATAAAGTAATATTTTGATACATGTTATTGGATCATGTTGAGAAAGAAAGAAAGAGAAGCCAAACAAACTGTGTTGCCTGTGACTAATAGTAATGCCTAAAGGTAGCAATTAATTTGAAACCCAGCTAATGTGATTAAGGCATGAAAATACTTTCAAATTATCTGTTCTGCTAAGTAATAAGCATGGCCTGATTAAATAAAAAGAAGTGAGAACATCTGTAAAAATTTCAGAGGTCTGCGGGGTGTAACCCTCTCTATTATGTGAGCTTACAAAAATGCCTGAAACCACAATACTTTGAATGCTTTTGGTACTTTTTACTGGTGTTACTGTGAAAGCACCTACTAACCAGTCAACAGATAAATGTCAAGCTTGCTATGTAAATTTTCAGTTTTCCATTGTAGAATAGCCTGGTTGGCTCTTTCAAAATAGGTAAAATTGAGAAGATGTGCATAGCGTGCCATTCTATTTGATAAGTGTAGACTTTCATTTTAGACAGCTGGTTCTTGAAAATGATGTGCAGCAMTTAGATGTGCTGCACTGTTGTGTATCATTCTAGAAGAGAGATCCAAGTCTTGGAGTGTGCCTCCCTAGGCAGAGCCACTGCAGGGACCAGCTGTGTAAATCCCTTTCTGGTCCTTATATTGCTCCAATCTGCTGCTTGCTAAGGTTTTGGACATGGCAGAATTACTGTTTGTAGGTGCATGACTTCAGATTGCTCAGCTCATAGAGATGAGATGTTGTCAATGAAAACATTTCAATTTAATAGCCTCTTGTCAATCATTATTTAACCTTTAGTCTCTCCTAACTAGCCTAAATTCTGAATCTGTTTTGATGTTACTGATATATTTGAGCAGAACAATTCTACTACTTTCAATATTTACAAAAAACTCAGAGGTATGTAAATGTATTTCTGGTTTGTGCTCATGGTGGTGAGGTCTGAGTGGAAGGGGCACAGAAGGGGCAATCACACAGCTCTGTGTGATAAAACAAAAAGTGCTGGCTTTCTTTTGGGCTCTGAGTGAGTGAAAGTCTAGAAGGCTCTTCAGAGGGCAGTGTTGGTAAGGAGCACAGAGGATGCCATCTAAAGACATTATTGATTAAAGCAGAAATAGTTTGAGCCCCCTTTTCCTTTCTCTCATGGCTGGCTGGAAAGAAACAATGGATGTTGCCTTTTTGTGCCAGTAGGTTTATTTTAATAGGATCAATTTTGCCAATGTGAAATTGAATTCAGTTGAGGATGACAGTCTTTTACTCTCAGCTGAAAGCCCATAAATGGCTATCAATGACAGCAAAATAAAATTTAGATAATTTTTGCTGCTCTTCTATTATGATTTATATTTGTATTTATAATGGATCATCTTCTGTATATTTGTATATAAATATATTATTATTCAGTCTTTTAAAAAGTAATTATAAATACTTGGAAAATAAAAGGTCATAAAATCCCTTCATGGCTATTTAATTAATTGGCCTCTAGCAGTTTATTCCCTAGACACTGCTGCTGTATGACTGAGGCACTGAAGCCTACTCCTTCCAATAAAACATCTGAATTAAACAAAGCTCATTTGCTGCCCTTCAATTACTGTGATGAACCTATTTACTTCTTTACTTTGTCACAGTGATAAATGTTCCAGGCCTGTTGTATAAATACTTCATATTACAGATTTTTAAAATAGAGAGCAAATTTCTGTAGAAAAATAATGAACAGTGGTTTTAGTAACAAAGAGAAAAGTACAGTTCAAGGGAAATAATGAAGGCAGAGTTGCTGTGCTGGGCTCTCTAGTTGGTTTTGTTTCCTCTTCATGGGTTGTATTAGGTAAGGGTTATGTTTTTCCAAGCCATGTGCAAGTTTGATGTGTGCAATCATCAACACTGAGATGTTAATTCAAAGAATTTACTGTCCTACCAATGTGTCTGTGACAAGTGAGATACAAAAACTTTTGGTTTTGTGAGATTTGTTTGAACAGATGAATTTGAACAAGTTCCTGGGGGGAAAAGGAAAAAAAGAGAAATTTAAACTCTTGTCATACATCACGTGTTTATTGTTCCTGTGCCTATGTGCCTAAAATCTTGTATTTTTGACAATATTTTATTTTGCCTAAATATGCAACTTAGTTGAGGGTATCCATTAAATGTTTGCAATAGTGTCTTAACTGATGTTAAACAAAAATTACCTCCTTGCTGAGTTAGGCTAGTTAGCTGTTTCTCATCCTGAGAAAGTATCTATGTTTATAATTACATCTAGGTTTATATATTTTTAGATTTAATTGATAATTTTTTTATACATATGTATATGTACACACTGATGCTGCATCCTTATTTGTGTTGGATATGGGGATATGGTTTAGCAACTTTTTTCTTATCTTTTCAATTTTATATTAACCAGCAAGTAGAGCTAGTTTTAGAGCTAGTTTCAGCTTTCTGCAATGAAAGCTTACAAAAAAGCCCCCAAAAACCAAAAAATACCCAATCAAATTAAAAATTCTAATAACTTCCTTTAAAGACTTAAAATGAATGCCTGTAAAAGAGAAGGCTCTGGAGAGTTCTTAGAGGATCTTCCAGTACCTAAAGGGGCATGCAAGAAAGCTGGAGAGGGGATTCTTACAAGGGCAAATAGTGATCAAGCATAGGAAAATTACTTCAAACCTTAAAAGGGTAGGTTGTATAAAAGCAGGAAATTCTTCATTGTGTGCCTCCCAGAGAAGTTGTGCATGCCCCATCCCTGAAAGCATTCAAGGCCAGGTGGGATGGGGCTTTGAGCAACCAGGTCTAGTAAAGGATGTCCMTGCTCGTGGCAGGGCGGCTGGAATGAGATCATCCTTAGGGGTCCCTTCCAACCCCGACCATTCTTTGAAATATAGATTTATATTAATGATATACAGAGCTGTTGAGCCAGTTGATGGAGAATCTGCTGTAAGATAAATGTGCTTGTCATGTACTTTTTAATATAAAAAGGCAGTTAAATATTAACAATTATTTCTAAGCTTTTTTTCTAGTTTTAGAGATACTCTCTTGCAAAATAGAGGCAATTTATAACCTTAAGACTTTGACTTGTGCAAGTCAGGAAATGCTGTTGAATACATCACAAATATAGGTGTGACTTATTTATTTTTCATTTGATAAAGAGTCTCTTAATTCTGGAGTGAATAACTTTAGTGTCAGGGATCTAGGAAGTCAATGAGGAGGATAACAAATACCTGGCTCAGGAGGATATTTGGAAGGTTGGTGACAATTCAGATATTACATATCGGAAATAGGTGTCAGTTTCCTAAATGAGAGTTCATCACTGTCTCCATCTTTCCTTTGGAAAAAGCTGTGCATTAAAGGCCACAAATGGAGGAAGTACCTTTCCTGTATGAGAGAAGATTGTCATAATAGTAAATGGCATTATTTATAAATAATCAAAAGTATTTGTCCCCTGTACAAGCAGACTTTTGAGGAATCTTGTACAGATTGTGGGTACCAACCAATTTGAGTATTTCCTCACTTTTCACTATGCCTGAAATCCAGAAGCAATTTTCACCCAAATATGTCAACACTTGGTGTCTAATTTGCTAGAGTCAAACTGCTGGGTCAAATTTTGGTCACCGGTTTTGATAGCCCTTGCCAGTAGGTTGCAAAAAATGCCTTTAAAGAACTGCTAAAGCCTCTCTTATCTATGAACCTTATACCTGAAAGCTGGAGAAGTTCCTTTTGCAGCTTCATGTTTATGGGAGGTCTGAAATGACCGTTTTGGTGGGGCAATGTAGCTTCTACCTGCTGTGGCTGCTGCCCCACCTCTGACCTCCCAGGGCCCCTGACAAAAGCTAAAGCAGCCTGGCATTGCATYAGCCTGCTCTGTTCCACTGTGTCAGCATTCTGCCCGTGTCAGGCCCTGCTGCTGTCTCCTCCCAGGGATTACATGATGATGAAATACCCGTGGTGTGTCCAGCTCGTGGGAGAGAACATGAGGGAGGTGTCACACTGTTCCTCAGAAGCATTTATTGTGAGTTTCCACTGCTGGCCACAGCTGGCTACGGGACTCTTGGCTGGATGGACTTTCAGTCTGGTCTGGTAGTTCCTGTGCTTCTAATGTGTAGGAAGCCAAAGAGCTCACTGGAGACTCTGGCTGCAGCCAGGCTTTTACAGCCTCAGCATTTGCCTTCGTAGATCAAACCCACAAGGTCCCAAAAAAGCAGGAGGACGCTTGCTGGCAAATCTAATAATATCTTTCAGAAAACTGTGTCCAGCATGCCAAATGCTATAAATATGCTGTAAATACGAGGTTCCAAGTCCTCTGTCTTTTTCTTTTGGTTTTTCAAATGTCACTGTTGCTCATGAAGAGAGTGAAAATGAATGAGAACACAATGAAACAAATTGCAGTTCTAGAGGAACACACTCATCTGGGACCAGGAGGCAGAATTTTCAAAATGGAAATATAGACAAATGATATCTAATGAGAAAATTATGTAAGAATAATACTGTGGCTTTAGAATTTTCTGTTTTTCATGAGCAGTTGGATTTATATATATATTTTTTTAATTTATTATTTTTCAATGGGGAAATGACCAATTCTCCCATTTTGTTCAGCGTTTTAAATGCAGTTGAAAGTTTATGCCTGGCCCAGTTCATAGAAGACTCATGCATCAATAATGTGGGATTTTCATGCACTTGGAAGAATGCATTCTATGTGCTTCCAACAGAAAGCAGCCTCTTTAGTATGTACAATATGTTCATTAAATACTTTTCTCTGTTTATACAAGTGCTCATGTCTCCATTATTCATTCAAGCAGAAACTAATACAAAATGTGGCACATCTGCTGTAGCACGTAAAAGTAACTATAGAAAAGAAAAAGATTTTTACTTAGGAGGAGGTAATTCTGCTCACTTAAGAGGAATTCTGCTGCATGTTTTTTTCCACAGCTGGAATGTCATCTAATTTCTGATGGATATCAGGTGACATTAGAGTCCTACGTTTGTTTTAAAAACAGGGGGAGGGGTATTTTCTCTAATTCAAAGCTGAAGATTTTTGTGTTAATGCATTGGTGATGCTTTCAGTGGGAGGAGTGGCTGGAACTCAGGGACTTTCTGGGGCTCAGGGCTGTACCCTTACTAAGGCACTTAACAGTGTTTTCTGTTGAACCAGGTAGTGTTTATTTTATACTTGCAAAAAAGAACAGTTTTGAGAATTAAAACTGACCAAGACATTCACTAAGATTGAAATGTTTGCTCCATATTGTGCAACAATGGCCRTTCCCTGTCACAAGACATCTGCTTGCTGGGCTCTCAGCCACTCTCCTATTTCCTTCAAAACCACTAAGAAAGTGATTTCTTTTATTAGTGTTGAATGAGAAAATAATACCAAGCCTCCAGTTTTCGTGAAATTGAAATGTTTTTGGGCCCTTCCTGTTATTACAATATTGGTTATCACTACTGAGAAGAGATTCCCTAACACAGCGTCCACCCAGATATGCTTCTCATTAAAGTAGTGACATCTGGTTTCATACTCACAGAAACACTGGTGTGTAATTTTGCAGATACTCCTTTAAGGTTTGAGAATGAGGACTTGATCTTTCTGCATACTTAGAAAGATGGCTATTTTTTTAGAGGAATACTTCTCCATCCTGGTTTTACGAGGCAGCATCTTGGTCTTTGTGTGCTAGGGAGATCTTAAAAGATCTGAGGGATTTGGAAATTGATGCTGGCTCCTTTATACTGGGGAAAGTGTTATAATTCCCAGGGAGCTAATTTGAGAGGGCAAAGGATGCAGGGATCATGCACAAGCAAGTGTATGTCCAGTCTCTCACCAAAAGGCTCCCATGCTATTTAAAGATTATTTGCGGCAGGTACACGGCAGTGTAAGAGCCTTCTTGCTGGAGTAGACAGTTTTTTTGCATTAATTCATGCTGTAACAATTGCTATAGGCATTTAGATAAACCAGTAAAGTCTTGCAGTATCCTTGAGCCATGATTTATTCTTTTCTTTTGGGGGGATATAATTAGGTAAATTGAGAAGCTCATTGTGTAAATGCAGCTTTAAAATAACACTCTGCTTTGCCATTCCATTATGTATATCTGCTGTCAACAGTTTATTTATTTTAATGGGAGTTTCTGAAAAGTTTGGAAGTTTTCTAAATCCTGATACTTTAATGGAGACTGTAGATGAAATATAATCCTCATCTATTCATAACCAGTCAAAAATAAACAATTTTTTCAAGCCATTAGAACGTACAGAGGAAAAGTTCATGAACCAATCATTTGGGGCTTTTGGCAGACCATACGGAACTTTTCTAACAGCTATTTATAAGGTCCTAATGTGTTTATTTTCACAATAAATCTGACTTATTGCTGAATGTGTTGGTTTCATAGTAAAATAAACACTGAAGATTACAAACACATCCTTTCGTGAAGTCTTCTGAAAGTCCAAGGCTTAATTTAATAAATGTGATATTCTCTGTATTAGTTGGGAAATGAGTGCTGACTCTGAGAAAAAAAAAAAGGAAGGAAAAAAAGGACAGCCCAAACCCTTGCTTTAAATTACAAAATCAATTGTCATCAAGTTTACATTGTAGCGGAGCCATTTGACATGTAAAAAGTATTAACAATTGATAGGTTGATAAGAACTAAGAACAAGCAAAAGAAGGAAGAGTTGTGCTTTAGTGCTGTTGAAGGGTTGAGTGGAAATATGCTGTCTGTTTCTAAATACACAAACTTAATTTACAGATTGTTTAAATTTGCTTAGCTTAATTCTCTAAATTAGGAACAAACTTACATGTAGTTAGGCTGCTTTAAAGTGCTCTGAAAGTTTTTGCATTGTGGCTTTTACTGGTTTAATTAGAAGAATTTGTCATCATGCTGTAAATCAAACTATTTGTGYAATTTCTCCAGTATTTTGTCCATTGCCAGTACCTGAGGTGAGCATCCTACTCTACTRAAGTTAGTGCCTTTGTTACCCATGTTGTTGAGTCATATTTTAGCTCAGATAGATAGTAAAATTATCAAATCTTCAGAAAGAATAATCAGTCATCAAAAACTTTTCTTTTCTTACAACGTATCTTCAGAAACCCTGCCTGATGTGTGTGTGAATGTCCTCACGAGGCATATAATTCCTAATTCTTTCAGTGAATCTTGCTAAGCTCTTGACCTCAGTGATGTGTTTCAGTAATGAGGCTGTAGGTTAATTGTGTATTGTGTTAGAGGACTTCCTTCTGTCAGCTTTAAATGTATTGCTTTTGTACTTCATTAGATATTCCCATCTTCTTGTAAGATGAAAACGTATCACTGCCAAACCATCAAGTAGACTTTTGTGTTGGTTTCATTACTTGTTTGTTGCTAAACTAACTTTATCTTTTCTTCATGGTAAAGTCCCTTCAGACTTCAGCCAATTGCTTTAGGTTCCACATAATGCAAAACTGCTTTATGTAAGTTTTATTGTGCTTCGTGTATGTCCAGTTGCAAGGGTGGGAATTGAACTTGGCTGGGATTTGGTGTAATGCTGAGCATCCAGTGTCAGACCAYTTTATGTAACATAGCATTGTTTCAATATATCATTTATTTTCAAAAGAACTTGAATCGTGGCCATAGAATGTGCTTTATGTGCACGCTTTGTTSTCAAATAGAAGCCTGCAGGATCTCAGACAATTAAAAAGAAGTTGTCATTCCAGTTGCTGAAATGCTAGTGCTTTGGGGATAGTTTGGGARCAGCTCCAAGGGACATGCCTGGGAGGGTGGACCTGGATAGCAGATTGTTTTTAAGAAAACATCCTTCTTCTGAGTGATTTTGTGTAAAAGAAGAAAGAGACCATTGAAATCCATTAAAAATACTTTGTATTTTTTGAAATGGTTTTTAAAGCTTAGAGAAAAATGGACCAGCTGGACTAAGGATCTTAATACACTGCACAGTAGTTATCTGTTTTCTGGGTGACACAGTGGACATTTATAAATACCAGAAATGTTGGCCTGTGCCAGGTTTGGGTTCGTGAGTTTTTGTTTTGGTGGGGTTTTTTCAGCAATGGGACAGCCTTTTTCTGCTACTCAGAAAGCTGCAGATTTTTGATATTCCTATCAGGAATTACTGTCCTGTAGAGCTTTTATGAATATTTTGTCTTCCCAGTAAATTATTTAAGCTGTCTTTGATTAGTTCAAAAGAAAAAAAGGTTATAACAATAAAAATGGTCATCACATTCCCCATTTTTCTGAAAGTAATTAAGAGTCTACTGGCATGAGTTCATGCTGTGGTAGCCTGTAAATCTTGTGCAGATCCTTAACACTGGTGTCACATATATTAGTTAAATCAGAATGAACAGATTAGTTGGGAAGGAGGATTTTTGTGTAACCAGTATTGTGAAGAGACTGTGCCCAAAAAAATGCTCACCGTTTATTGAATTAGCTTCAAATAAACTCCAACATCAGAGCAATCTGGGACACTTTCCTTTATGTAAATAATTTATTATTTAAGTTTTGTTTCAGCTTCTAYCTTGTATTTCTGTTGTGTTTGAAATAATTGTAAGACGAGAGTTTCTTTGACACTTCTGATTTTTCTTAGTCTCTCAGAAGTCAGTGACAAAACTTGTATGAATTTTRCCTGATCTCTTTAGGGGAGTGAACATAAGGTTTTTGGCTGATCCTGCAGATGATTGTATATGGGTGAGCTCATGACCTGTCATTCTATATATATCCAGAATAGGAAAAAAATGTGTTTGCACAGCACAAAAGAGCTCCAGCCTTGACTGGGGCCTTCTGGAGTTTTCTGTATTTTCTTTTGTTGCTGTTGTTGTTCCTGGAAACAAGGGATTCAGCCAAAAATATAAAAAAGTACAAGAATACTTTTAGTTCTAGTTGATGCAACCATGGATATCAGCTTCTGTATTTTATTTAACGTGTAAATGGCCAGATTTTTTAGCTTAGTGGAATGTAGCAGTACTTGGACATGTCTAGTGGTTCTACAACCCTGTGGTTCTAGATAGTTAACATGTCCTGTACTACCCCAGCCTCTCAGTGAATCAAGAGTAACAACTTAACCAAAATGCTTACCAGATTTCTAGATGAATTGCAGTACTATAACATCTGACAAATTCCAATATTGAAGATACAGTAAAATTACAAAAGTGGCAAATTAATCACCCATACAAATGTTTAAATTGTAATATCTTGCCATGAAACAGTTCAAATCCCTACTGAAATGGGTGCACAGTTCAGTAYATAGTCTCTCAGAATCTTTGGTATATGAAAATTACTTTTTTGAATTACCTAATTCTCTTTTGTTCTCTGCACTTTTAGGTACTGTGTCACGGAAAAAAATTAATTCATGCCACCTATGTAATGTGGCTTTGGATCAGCCACCCACACATTGCATAGAGTCAAAGTTAGAGTGACTATATTTAGCTCAACAAGAGGAGCCTTCATTCAAAACAAAGCCAAAAAACCCTACCTGTCATCTGTCAACATTTCCAACACTCATATTTTTTTAATAGCAGCCTTCACCAAGCCAACACTTAAAAGCAATAAAATGAATAGTTAAATACATTTTCTATTGTATAAATACAATACATTTTCTATTTCATACATAAAAAAMCAAATGTGTTGTCATCATCAGTTATGGAGAAATACATACATGACTGCACCTAAAACTGCTGAATTTGTCTAATGATGATGGATTTTCCTGGATTTTTAACTTGTAGATTTTGACTTTATCTGCAAAATATTTTTGAAACCTGCATAAAAATTCCATTATCACTTTCATTATTGACTATTAATGTTTTGATAAATGACTTACATTTAAATTTCTTTAAAACCATATAGAATACTGTAAGTTATCAGGAGAGTTTGTGGTTAGAGAGGGAGATAAGCTTCTCATTTTTTGGTCCTGTGTGCAATAGATGTCTGCATACTTTTTTTTTAGAATGCTGAAAATTTCAAAATCAAGATATTTTWAATATACTTTTCTTGAGCTGAAAAACTTATTTTCAAAGTAAGTGAAAGAGTCATAACTGCTCTCTACTCTTTTGATTATTGTATGAGTTCTATTTCTCTTGAGGATGATTGAAATGCTGTGTAATGTTTATCTTATTTCATACACTATTTGGCAGGAATTTGTTGGTGTAGTTACTTTCACAAAGTCAAAATCAGCCTCTTACCTTCTCTCCCTCGTGCTTGAATGTGCTCAAAACAGAGACAAGTGAGTGATGAAATTTGGGCCTATGTGCATGCCTTAATATACATCTTTTCAAATCAAAAGACTGCTGAAAAAATTTCATAGCAGGACTGTTTTCCTTCTAGGACACTCCTCTTGTTAATGAGTCTGTGTCCAAACAATGACAACATTTCTTTTCTTTGTGTTTTTAATTACATTGCCTAGGTAAGAGCATAATTACTTCGGCGTTGTATTTGATTTTCACACAAATTTTCGAAATTGACATTGTAAAAACAAATTATCTTTAGTTTCTTGATGTGAAAAATACTATATATTGACKGATGAGCATGTAATCTGTGTGAAAAATGTTTTGTTAAATCATTAACACTAGGTTGTTTGTCTGTCGAATCAACGACCTTTTGATGGCAACAGAGATTTCACTGTAATAGTTTTTAATATTCTTCTTTTCCCATTAGGGCAAGGAGCACCAGTTTTTAAGCARCCTCTCTTTCACTTTGATATGAATAGATAAATTGTCAAAGCTGCCAACAAGAATGCTTCCTAACTACAGGGTACGTTGTAAGCAACACTGCATACAGTGTTCTTGCTGGTAAACACAAACTGTGCACAGTTAGTGCTGCAGCTTCGTTCTCATCCTTCCCATCCTGAATTTAATGAGCTGAACGCTGATGAGGTTTTTGAGAATTGGGTTAGTATGTGCTGAGTGGGAGACAGATAGGGGATGACATTTTTTCTGAGTTGCCCTTTCCCACCACTTATCAGCAGAGGGGAAAGGATAAGAGTGGAATATGTGCATAGTGTATATTGTTCCAGAGGAAAATGCTGTTCTTCAGAATTAACCCTTTTAAAAGTGCTCTATGTGGAAAAAGAAACACAAAATCATATTTAGCCTCATGATCCATGTCTTTATGAAATTATAAATTGGTTTTAGAAGTATTGCCTGCAGTGTTYCTTATGGGTATTGCACTGTGCCATTACTTAGAAATCGGAGTTGCAATCCTAAGCATGTACCTTAGCACTCTGCATTGGAAAGGAGCAAGTGTCACATTAATTATGCTCTCTGCTCTGCTTTCCCACCCCTGTCTTGGGTTTTCTTGCTGGATTGAAGAAAAAGTTGATTCTTGTCTTGGCCTATTTCAAAGCCATCTGAAAACAGCTAAAAACAAACTAAACCCAGCCAAATGGGTAGTAAATAATATATACAGCCCTTAAACAGAAAGTTTAGCAGCTTACTAGCTGAGGAAGTTGCGAAGGCTCCCATCAGCAACCAGATGTAGTAGACTTAGTGCTTCTCAACACTGYCATGTGTAGAACAGCTATCTAGCTTTCAAAATGTAGTTCTCAGCTATTCTTTGGAGGCCTAAGCTCTTTACACAGTGAAAATTAGGTCTGTAAGAAGAGAATCCAAACCAGCCATCATGGCTGAGGGACTGAACRAGCATTGAGCCTTTCAGAAGTGCTGAAGCCTGACAAGTTGTTTTCCTGGGACTGGGATTTGCAACCTAATACATCTACTGAAACCATTCCTCTTTATAGGCATGACTGACTCCATATTTTATTTGAAATATGGTCATAAAAGAAGGTAACTGTGCTTTCTGAACCGGCCTGATGGTTGGWGTATCTACTTTGGAAGAGAAGGACTCAGGTTCAGCCTCTTCAGCCTGAGCACATCACGCATTCACTTGCCTCTGTGAGAAAGGCCTTAACCAGGATGTAGGTCTTGTTGAAATGGAGCTGTGCCAGTATGTATTCTAGTGTTCAAGATTTATGGGGCCAGAAAGAAAAGAACAGAAGCAGATAAGTGCCAAGGGTATTTCTTCAACAAGGAGATAATTGGTTTTGCTGTAAGCAATTGTTCGATAACATATAAAAATACTGTTTTAGGGAACAGAGAYCCCAGCCAGTTTCTTTAGCTCCTGTGTATTTCAAATGTAGTTATCCATCCCTTCTGGGTGAGGATGGTACCACAACAATGTCTTCCATGTCTCCAGCTGTAATTGGTTCCTGTAGGAGTGCTGCATGGCAATATTTTGCCATTCCCTTGGATGCTGGGCTGTGCTTTGCTTTCATGGCTTTGCTGGTGGCATCATCTCAGCCTGCCTGGCCCTGCAGAGAGCCATGGTGTCTGCAGGTCTTGCCTGCGAATCCCGAAAGGGCTCTTGTGTGTCACCAAGCTCTGAGGTGTTGGGCATGCCCAGCACCCTTTCTGAAATTTGAGGAGTTGAAAAGTGGAGGCTGAAGTAACTGCAGCCATTGGGACACGTAGGAGGTGAAGTGGGGGTTGTGAATTGCACTCTGGGACTTAGAACCAATGCTCCACTCAAGTTTTACTTTAGTTGTCTAAGTGCTTTTTTGGACCTGGGCCAATGCTTTCCCTGCCGTGCTCCGGGTGACCAGTGTGTATTGTCATGGCCCTGCTAGGCATTAAGTCCTTTCTGAGTTTGATATGCTTTGAGTACTTGAAAGTGTTGAAAATTATTTCTGCCATTCAGGGCAATTGATTTGAAGAAAAGATTATCCAGTCCTGCTTTTCGTCTCAGCAATGTTTGTGTGCCAGTTTGTGAGTTCTTTACACAACTTGACTGGCTGTACCCCAGCATTCTTTACTGATGCTGTTTGTATGAATTTAAGAAGTATTTTATGTTTCAATATTGGCTAAATGAAAATAACTTAGAAAAGGAAGACTCTCTAAATGATGTGTGCATTATTTATGGAGCTCTATGCCAGCTGTTGCTAATCTATTGAGGTGAGTTATAGTAACAGGAATTCTCTCTCGAAATTTCAAAATAGAAATTAAATTCAAAATAGGAAAGTTGGAGTGACCTGCTCCCCAGCAAGCCAGTTTTACATACGGCCATCTCTTAGGGAGATTTCCAGTCATCTTCTCATAAAACAGTTGGATTCTGCTAGTGTACAAATAGATATAAAGAACTTTAATTCACAATTACCTGGAATTGAAATCAGCATCACAGAGCTAGAGTTCAGCTGAGAAGGTTTGAGATCACTTGAAAGAAATGACAACATAGAAAGGAAATGTCACTTTGAAACAGCCTTGTTTCCTCATTAATAAATGTCTCCTAAAGAGAGAAATATTTTAGTGGTTTTGAATAAGGAGASGTGGCAGGGTTCAGGGTCAAGTTTAATTTTCTTGGAGTAAAATAGCTGTGAGGAGAGTTGCTTTTGCAGAARATCAGTTGGGAGGCTGATGTACCGCAACCTAAACTGCATACTGAGCAGTTAATATTGTTTCAAATGAAAGAACATAGTTTCATTATTAAAACAATAAAGAGTAATAAAAGCTGTAGTGCTTTGTAATTTTTCCATTGGTGGATGTTCTGTTCTCTTATCAGTCTTTGGAGGAATAACAAAGTGTAGCCCTACTGATGTTTAGTATTATAAAGCTTAGTTTATGAATGACTAGTGAAGCCTCATCTGTGCAAGTTTCCTTCATTAAGAGATGYGGGAGATGTTTGAAATACAAGATGTAATTTAACTTGATCATTAATTATTACTTACATATTTACTACCACTACTACTACTGTTATTTTATAAAATTATCAAAATTGTATGTATTATGTAATGTAAGTACTTTGAAACGTTCTTTATGCTGTTGTATTTTGCTGGTACAATATTCATTATCTTTATGCTCCATATGTCTCATATAATCAAGATATTTTTGCTTTTATATACATGATTTAATATATTATGACTTTAATAATAATAATATATATCTTTATATATCACATTAATTATCCTAATATCTAAAAGTTTCATAGGAAGACTAAAGAAGAATTAATACAATTACATTTTTTAGTAAGAATGAAGTTTGCAAATGATGATCATAAATCATAATTCAATAGTTCATTTTGCTGGACAATAATGTCAAGAAGCTGTTTTTATTTTTTGTCTAAAAACATTTAGATCCCAGTCTRGTACTGTGAAGTGTTTTATGAGTAGGCACTGGATCCACCACCTTTTAAAAGTACAAAACATGGTGTGTTTCTTTTCAGGTGTAAAAGATTAAAATGTTTCAAAATGGGAGGAATGAATATAAGACTCATATTTTTGTTAAATGTAATCCCAGGGAAATTGTTTAGTGGAAATACATCTTCAAAATTACTACAGTTGTTGCGTGAATAGAAAACAGTCAGAACATGACAAAASCCAGGAATTTCTTCTTGAAATTGAGAGGATAGGAATGTAAGCAAAGGGTATGAAATACAGGGCAAATTACTACTGGTTGAAAGTGAGAGAATTGATTAGAAACAGAATGAAAGAAAGTTGTGTTAGACAACTACAGGCTGGAATGAAAGGTTATAATTTGCAGATCACTTTTGGTGTCAATTTAGAATTAAAAGCATCTTTCCTGTTGTTAGTGCAAAGCACTTACACAATTAAATAAAATGCCAGTTCCRCAGGGTCAGCTGTAGCAGCATTCCTGACCCAGAGCAGTCTAATGGTGTACAGGTTTAGATACATTTATTTGATGTAAGAGTTGTTATTCCAAGGAATTATTTTTATATGCCTTTCAAATATAGGTATGTAAGACTACTTGGCAGGGTTTCTTAGGAGTTTTGGTTGAACTCTTGTTGTTGAGTCATAGTTTTCCTGCAGTATAAATTTTTACTTTATGGAACAGTTGATTAGACACCAAAAGTGTTCTTGCCTTAGCACAAACATTAAGAGTTTTATCAGGGCATTGTATATTGGGACAAATTTAAAAGATGTTCYATATAAAAATTGAATATTGTGGTAAGTGACAGGAATATAAAATAAACTCAGYTGTAAAGTTAGTTTATAGGGCTGTCTAAATAATGAACGATTTCTTTTTCCTGGGATTTTTTTTGAAATGTACGTAGCATAGTTTAGCTGTATTTCAGCACATCACTTAATTAAATTTATGAATATCTCGGCTTCTGTTTCCTGTTAGGACCACAAATAGTTCTCTTAGTCTGATGTGCAGTCAGCCAAGGTCAGCCCACCCCAGTGATCTATCCATCTGAAATGTTATATAGTGATGTCATTAAGATAACACATGATTTGTGTCAGATGCTGTCATCCTTTAAGAAGWTGTAGCAAGAGCAGATTTATAAATACACGTGTTAAAGTAGCCACCACGAAGTCCCTTTTCTTCCACCAGATTCTTGCTCAGTAATGTAGCTCTCCCTGAGCTCCAGCAGCCCTGGGATTTGTTAAGAGGGCTGTTCATATCTAACCACCAGCTTTTGTGTGCCCCCCATGCCTGGAGGAGGGTTTGATGAGTAAACTGAATTATTTGTGGRAGAGAATAGCTGGATCCCAGGCCTGACCTAGGAAACCTGTGGAAATAAAGCACTATTTCTGAGGGCCTGAGGGAGAGGCAATGTGAGGAAAGTAGAAGAGATGCCATGAAATAAGGTATGAGTAAATAAGCTGGGAAAAGTTCTGTTACTCTGTGTGGTAAGAAGGATTGATAAGGAGGGGATGCCTGACTGAACAAAACATGCCAACAGCTTTCAGCAATAATGATCTCCAACAATAACATACTCCTTCTTTCCCTGCATCCTTTTTTTGTGTTTCCTTTCCCATTTCTTCCATTTTTTTTTGTGTTCTTTCAGGCTATGAAGACCTGTGAGTGTTCCTGTGGCCCCAGCTACTATTGTTKGTTATTATGTCTATGTTGATTTTTGTTTGGCTTTTCAATAATCTTTGCATATCCTAAGGCTGAGTAACTGAAACTTTTATATAAACAAAAGAAAATTTATTTTAAAACCCTATGATTTTGCCTAAAACCCTAGTGATGAAACAAGGCATGAAAATCATTGAAAAAGAACATTTTAAGTGGGACCAGCAGAGACAGGTTAAGTATGTGCCAACTTATTTATAATAGAGTATATTTTGGCTTGAAATAATTATTGGTAGTTCTGAGATAGAAGAAATAAGATTTTTTAGTTTCTTTAAAATAATTTTTACTTGAAAATCTCAACATAYACATTGTATAGAATATAATGTATATGCCACTGAGTTTAAATAATGGGGAGAAATTATACATTCACATAGAACMTCTGGTCTTATTTTTCAGCTCATCTGTAGTTTGCTCATCTGTATTTTACATGAAATCTTAGCAAAAAGTATTTTAAAAGTGCAGGAAAGTACAAATTTGTAAACTGTGCACTGAAAATACTCAAGGAGGTTCTGCAGAGGGCTCACATTAACCTTCATTTCTGCAGAAGACAATTCTGCACGCYTTGTCATTAGCACACGTGGTTGGTTTTTGAAAAACTAAAATTTGTCTGTGTTTTTACCAAAGACCCAGTTTATATAAAACAGGGCCTTCTGGGGAAGGATTCTCAGACCAGTCTTCCAGCAAGATTTAATTCCTCTGAGTTAAACTGCTTATAGGAACTCTTGCCTGTAATCCTTAAACTACTTACTGGCAGTTAAGGATTTCTGTGCAATTAATGTTGCCTCTAACACTGACTGAATGAAGTGTTCAAATGGTTCCTGTATTTGTTTCCCCTCTSCTATTCTGAAAAGGGCTTTCTTCTCTATATGATGTTGGAATGTATCTGGGCACTGCCATATTCCCAGGTAAATAGGAAGACCTGGARATGGGTGGAGATCACTGCAGTGTTGCCTTGTCCCCAGTGTTGCTCATGTCTCCCATCATGAGCTGAATAATTACTGCAGGTCCCTGGACTCAGTGTCTGTGTCAGTGTCCCTGTTCCTTGTGATACTGTTAATTAAGATTCTTTCTCTTTTGATGAAACTGTGAAGCAAAAGTAAGTAGGAAGAAAGATGGACATGCTCCTTGACATTTTTTAATTGATTCAACTTGGGTTTAGAAATGTTCTACTTCTCTATTATGAAAACAGTACAATGAAATAAATRTTGTAGGAAAGATGATTCCTAATTTCTTGATCTACACTGAGCAATAAACTATCCTAATTTTGGCTCAAAAGTACTTCTAGATTAATCTGTGTGCCATCTGCAGGTACTTAACTATCCTTTACATCTCAGGCTAAAATTCATTCCTTTTTTCTTTGGATGTTTTAAGTCCTGAAATCTCAAATTGAAATTCARTAACTAACCACTTGTGGTTTTCCAGCTCAATCTTGATACAGTAACAGAAAAAGAATCAAATATTTCCTTAAAAAAAGCCCCACCCAAAGCTCCATGATACGATGGATGTATATTTTAAGGTTCTCTTATCTAACAAAAAGCCACATTTTCATTGCACTGATACCTCTGATACTTTGGTATAAAAATTAAAATCTCCATATTTTATTATAGAAGATTAATTCAGATGCACTTTTGAAAATTCTGGATAAATTTCCAGTATTTTGTGCTATTTTTGTACTATAATTCCAGAGTTTGAAATTTGACCTMGGAATGTTGAATACGCAGTGCTGGAAATCTGTAAAGCCAAAGCAATGCAGTCTCAAAATGTGGCATAACTACTCCTTTCTCAGTAGAAAGTGTATTTTACCCACTTTCTATGTGTCTGTTTTACATTTTATTTGGTCTGTGTGTTTTGTTTAAAAAAAAAAAAGGTTGAGGATACTTTTCCCCTTTTTCTTTACAGTTTTTTCACAGGCTGGAATTAATCTCTGAACTCATTTATTTTTCTTTTTTTTTTTTTCTTTCTTCCCCCAACGATTAGCTTTTTTGCAAGAGGTGTGGGGCACATGTCAAGAAACGTAAGCTGTGCTGAACTGCCTTCTAGGCATGAACCCACAGAGAAGTCCCAGTAGGTGTAGAATTTAAGGAAGCCTCTGGCTCTTTGCAGCTACCAAAGGTTTCTGTGTTCCTCATGTCTCTCCACAGTTACGGACAGACATGAGTTCTGCCATTGTAATCAGCATAATGCCAGATSTGTCGCTGTACACCAAGGCCTTGTYGCCAGCAGGGAGGCATTTTCTGCTGGCACTGCAGAGTTATGGACCCTGAAACCCACTTTATCTGCTCTCAGCATTTATTTYTTCTGACCTTTCAGTCTTGATTGAGCCCCATACAACTGCTCCAAGTGACCTCTCCTTGGGGGCTGGGTGGCACAGCCACTCTGTCTTCAGTCCCCAGGTTACAAGTGACAAGCATCTGCTTCTGTGCCTAACATGATCTCACCACATATGTCTGGGTTTGTGGCATAAAAAAGAAAACATATAGGGACACTTGCATATGTTTGGAATGCTGAATTTTTATTTCTTAAAACATGCCAAAGTAGAAGAATCCGGATAGCTTAGATGATTTTTCTTTATTTGAAAATGCATTTAAATCTGAGTGATCAATAACAAAATGCTGAAAGTAGAGGCAGGTGCCAAACATCTTTGCACCTGTATTCTGGTTGGTCAATGCTATATTTAKAATATAGCATTGAATAAACTGCATTAATTAATCTTTTAAAATGTTATTTTCTATCATATGCATTATAAAAATGTATCAACAAATTTGTACCGATAGTCTATATCTTTTTATCTTGTTTTACCAAGCTTTTTAGTCATTCTTTTCTTATTTGGCATGCTGCTCCTTCAGTTCAAATACCCTGTCTTACATTCTTGCTCTAGAACTATTACTGTGAAAATGAAATAACTYGTAAGATTCTATGGGATTCTTTGAGCAAGCAAACTGCCATAAAGCCTCTCTCTGTTTTGTTTCAGCTGCCATTATTAGTACTTTGTTTTACCCTTTTAAGCATGTTCCTAAATAATGAATAACTGCCAAATTACCACAGCACATTTGATGTGAATGAGTCATCAGCCTTAAATTAAAAACCAAAGTGTGATGACCTTTCTGTTGTTCTGCATGTCATAATTGCCGTCAAGTGATGGGTCTGAAACCTCCAATCAGTCATTAGCACCTTGAGTAGACAACAGTCATATTTTTGTCTAGTCCTTAGGGTCTATTGTTTTAGGGAATCCAACCAGTAATGGCTTGGATTAAAAAGGGGAAATTAAAGGAAAATGCATCATCAGCATGCTAAGCAAACAAAAGACCTATAGCCTCTGTGTCTGGAAATGCAGACCATTATTGGACAGTTATTGTCCATATTACTGTGCATGTTTATGTTTATTATCTGATATTTCTAACTGAAAAGMGTTTTGTCTTTATCTCTTGGAATTTAACTGAGATGTAACCATAACTCTGATTCTGGAAAGTAGGTGAAATATCTACTCTCATAATTAAAAAAAAAATTAAAATAAAGAGAACAAATGAGCTCTGGAGTTCCRTGGGAGCACTTTAGTTAATTTAGTTACTGATGATGGTACCAGGTAACTGATGTTACTTAATCTGCTTGTTTAATGAGATATGTTTGTTCAACAATGGATTTATCAACAATGGAGATGAAAATAWGTTTTGATTATATCTATGCCACCASAGTACAAGAAAGGTAATGGCTCCTGTACAGATGGGTACCTTTGAAATGTTTTCAAAACACATTTTGCCAATATCAACCTAATTCTTGTTTCTTGTATTCAGGAGTGCCAGTCCTGTCTGTCTCTGTCATGATGGCGGAATAGGTTCTGACTCTTGTCTGTCATCACTGGCTATGCCTCTTTCCTACTGCAGTGACCATAATCTTTTCTTCACAGATCTCAAGTCTGCATTCATTTCTGCATTCATTTCTTGGGCAAAGGTGACATTTAGTTTAGCTGTAATATTTCACATGAGAAAGAAGTGGAAGATGTGACCTTATTTTATTTTTTTTTGTCTGTTGTTGTTGTTTCATAGTAGTATGCAAAATGTGGAAAGTCAGTCATATTTCATTGGTATTTGGCATCTGCTCAACAACTGATTGCTCTTCTCAGAGCTTTTTTGGAAAGTTTGCAGCACCATAATGACAACTTTCTAAACACAGATGTCCTCTTGGTACAACCTATAATTTTTTATGAAAGATGTATCAATGTCAGGAATTTGAACAAAGCACTGGAATTAGTTGAATATTCTTGTTATGAATATATATTCAAAATATCTACAGTACTTATATTGTAAGTTGGAGAAAGAATATGCAATGTCTGAAGGCAAAGATGTTGGTACAAAACATCAGACTATAGTTTAAGATAAAGTGATTCCTTTGTTAATGGACYGTCTATGCTTCAGTGAACTTTTCCCCACTATGTTCCATACTGTGTTAGTGCACACAGTGACCTTGAAGCATCAAGAGTCTCAGGAATACATTCAGAAAATCAGGGWTTTTGCCATGGAAGATGTCTAACAGCTGAGAGGCCTGGAGTAGTTACTAAATGTTCTCATGATATCCCATTAGTAGCCTGTTCCTCTTGTTTCATTTACCTCTCAGTTAAGCCATCAAGAAGTGGATACTTCAAACACAAATTCCCCCTCCTCAAGTCAGCTATTTTTCTTAAGGTTTCTCTTAAGAAAGTAAAAGTCAGTTGAAAGCTTAATGCGTAAATTGGTAAACTTCCAGCAGCCTGGTTCTTAGTGGTTCTTWGTAAAGAAATCCTTGATTGTATTTACCTGTGGGCCTATTATTTGCAAATACCTACAAATAAGAAGACAGTGCTTAATGGTTGTTGTATGTAATTTATGTCAGTTCAGACTTGCAGGTGAAAAAAAAAGTCTCGTCTGTAATCATTTGAGATTGTTTTTAAGTGATAACACAGTCCATGCTATATTGTTCTTCTACCTATTTAGGTCAAGTTAAGATCAGACTATCCTGCAGGAAGTTTATCTAGCAACTCTAATGATATTAGGGGAAACGTAATTCAATAAATATTTGCCTATTTTGATTTTGTTCAGCTCTGCAGCCAGGATATAAATGCTGCAGTTTTTATGACTATGGCTAACTTCATGCAGCTTCCCTCTATCTGTACTTGTACATGGCACTTGGTTTTGATTTATTTTCAGGTCTATACTCCCACACCACTAATGACACGTCATTCAGATTCAGAATAGATACTTTAAAGTTAGAATACAGCATCAGAAATGATGGAAAATCATAACTGTTAGTTAGAAAATGCATTCTTTTTGGATTTCAACTGGGTCACRCTGTGGTCATTCAATATTATGATACTGGGGTTCTTTCTCTTCTCTCTTGCTTTTGGTTGGTGATAAAATCACTTGTCTGGTATATGTGCATGTGTGTGGTCCAGCCTGGGCTGCTCTTTGGCTTCTCTTGGATCATGACCTTTTGCCAAACCTCAGCAGTAGCTCTGGGGGAAAAAATGTAAACATACAACCAAATTTACCCTGGTTTCTTTATTTAGCTCAGTGCAAGTTAATTCTAATTGCTATAAGGCTTCAATATGACAAACTTTTTCCTAAATCAGAAAATGGGAGAAGCGAATTTAATATTTTAATTATAGTAATTTAGTAAAAAATACAAGTGGCTGGGAAGAAAATGGGATCTCCTAATGCAGAAGTATGAATTTTTGGTTTTTAGCAGTTGTAATAATTTTATTTGTTAATTTTAATCCCATTAAAAGAAATGTTCAAGAATCACAAGGAATAAAACACCTATTTTGTTAGGCCAGAATTATGTGGGAACATTATGCAATAATACTGATTGCTAAGAAAGTGCTAGAATTGTGGGCAGTRTAATTATCTACAATTTTCTGGGAACATCCTTACAAAAATGACCTACCTATTTTAAGGGTAATTTCCAAAATAAGGAAGCCAGATGTCTTGTTTGTGATTGTGTAAGTGGTGGACACTTTTCCATGTAATGACCTACCTTCTACTAACATTAAATGACCTTTTTTTTCCTGTAGGTGATAGTTGAGGGTTATGCTGTTTTTTCCAATGTGGTTACAAGTTATGGGGAAACAGGGCAGTTTCCATAAACAAGAACATAGAAGATTTCAGTAAATGGAAGGYATTTTGTCTACTTGGTTATTTTGAATGTCTTTAAAACTCTCCTGTCAACAGTTTACCACTTACCTTGACTATGTTATATTTGTTCTGAGCTGTTACCACTGTTGGCTACAAGAGCTGATCACTTTGCCTGATTGCAACTTTCAGAACATTTAGATGAGTTGGCAGTTAACACAATGTATGTAATTGTTATGAAGGTTAATTATTAAAACTGGCAGTTTCCCCTGCCTAAAATGCACGTATTTGCATATGCACTATGCCTCTTTAAGCTGTTTACAAGTGTGTAAACACTTCAGTGTAAAGCTTGAGATAGATTTTTGCTTTGTCTTATGAGTTACAAGAATATGGCTGTTCCATGATGAAAACAGTATTCTTCCAGTCTTTTTTATATGGATTTCCTTCTGCAAGTTAAATAACTTCTTTGACTTGAGTAGTTACATATTTAACATACTGTACAAGCAAAAGGAGTAGACACAAATGTTTAGTATTGAATATTTGAATGTTAAAAAAAATGAGGCTTTGACTCACCCACAGAACAAAAACCCTAAATCATCAAAGGAAAAAACACTTGTGTAGAATAATTTTTGCCAAACAAAAGACTCATCCTTGCTAGCTGACTCTGGAAAAAGGTGTGCAGAACTTTTATTTAAACAGTTTTATTTATGATAAGGTGTGGAGAACTCACAGTTAAAGAAATGGTCAGAACTTCTTGAGTGAATGAAGACAAAGAAAGATAAATCTAGTAGCTGCTGCTGATACCAGGGAACTAAGATAAAAATGTTTGRCCACAAAGTATTTTAAAAAAACCAACTAAATCTGTTTCCAGTTCTTAAAGACGTCTTAAAGACTGTTAGTGTTTCAGGCTGAAAGCTGAACTTGACTCTTAAAGAGTCCAATTCAGATCTTAGTTAGGGACAAATCACTCATCGACATTGTTTCTATAATAGAATGAGTGTGAGACACAAGTTTTTGGAACTGTATTCAACAGATTTGCAAAAATGACTAGAAAAGTGCAGAAATACTTATTTATGATTTTGACTTTGAAAATAAAATATCTCGTTCTGTGAAATAAACATTTGGGATGAAATCTTGCCATATTCAGGCCAATCACAGGGAGTAAACTCAAGCTTTCAGCTGGAGTGCATTTTATCTGAAGTAAAATAAAAAGTCATAAACAAGATTATTCCTGTGTCTGTTGATCCATCCATGCTTTGGCAGAGTCAAACCGTGTATGTGCTGTAATTTCGGAAAGTGGCCAGCCTGAGAATCAGCACTGAAATTAGTGAGCACCAGTTGCTCCCTATGAATTGCAAATTGTCAGAAGATGAACACTGCCTACAAGAATTTACAGCATTTGTCTCCTAGGCCTGCTTATCTAGTTGCACTGAAGGCGCTTCCTCAGGGTTCACATCACAAAGTCTTTGAGACAGTTCAGTAGTGAATCTCTGTAGAGACTGAGCTGAGAGCAGTGTCATGGCCCCAAGCTCTGTGTCAAGAGCAGACAAGATTGCTAATGCCAGTGAAATATTCTTTATCTGTAAAACAGCCAGTGCTCTGGATTGTCAGCAAGTGCAAAATGAAGCACTGATCTGCCAAATAGGAGAAGCTGCCTGTATTTCAGAACAGAAACCTGACCTGTCTGTTTGTCTCACATGCCAACTGCTTTGCCTACACGAGGTGGAAACGAGAAATTTATTAAGTGTAAAGTGCACAGTACAATGAATAAGCAAGCTAAAAGGTTCTTGTTTTGCTGACTACTTATTTCATTCACTCATTGATTAAAACATTTTTTCCTGTGGTGAGAATGGCTGGTAAGCTTGTTTTGAAAAGAATAAATAGGAAAAGAAGAATTAAAGCAAACAGATTTTTTTTAAACATCTAATCTTATACATCTTACTTGGAAAAATATGTTTTTATAAACTGTGGAAGATGTTTTTGATGCTACTAGTTAAATTCTTAGTTTTAGCTAAGATAAAGGTTGGAATTGCACTGCATTTCACACTCCACATGTATAACAGTGGTAAAGTAGGTAAAATGATAATTAACTGCTCCTCCTATTATGTCTCTCTAGAGATCTGAAGAATAATTTGATCAGCACAATTGAGCCAGGGGCTTTCTATGGGCTTTCAGAACTGAAGCGCCTGTAAGTATTAATTCCATTTGAATTATTCTGAAAATTGTGTTTGTATCGACATTTCTATCCTTGGGCAACTCAAATATGCCACCAGGCAAGAATCAAATAAGGGCACTGGCTGTAAAATAGAAAATCACACACACTGCTTTTTACATTTACCATGCCTTTTTTCCCTTCTTCCCCTTCTTTCTTTMTTTTCTTCTTCTTTTTTATCTTTTGCCATTTAAAATCATCAGTTTAATCTCAGTTAAGTGTGCTAACAAATACACCTACAAAGGTAAAAAACATGCCTAATTAATGACTAAGCCGATGATATATCACTGGAGACATTAATCAGAAGTAAACAGAAATAAACAGAAATAAACACTAAACAGTTCAGATGTGTGTGAACAATGGTTTTTGCTACACTAACTTTTTTTTTTACTTTTATCATACATCGGCTCTATCAAATACATTATTAGAAAAGAAACTTTGTYGTACTGTAGAGTTTGTCTACCATTTTCCATACCATCAACCTTGACTTTGCTTGATATTTTTTRCTTTTATAATGGTTTTCTAAGGAAACATGATCTTACACAGTATATTACCTGTCCATCATTCTTGCAATTCTATCTTGGAAAAGGCTCTCATAGTACTTTCAGAAGCACTGRCTGATTTTTAAACTACATTTTAGAGGGTAAAAATACCTAAGTTAGTAGGATTCTACAGCTGGCCATTTTTCTTTTAATTAACAAGGACTACAGACCCTCCTTAGCTGTACTCAGCCTAAGGAAAAGTGAGATGAACCCTTTTTTAATTATAATTTTCCAAGTGACAGCTTCCAAATATCCATGCACTGGCTAACTAGGCCATCAGCACATGCCAGGCATTTTCCAAGCCATCATGTATGCTGTCTTATGAGAAAACCTATAAGAAAACAGGGATTATTTTAATGGGATGGGAATATTTAGACAAGAAGGAGAAGGATTGCAAATCCACAGAAAAATAATTTTACAAATCCTCTGCTTTTCTGCTGTGTGGTAGTCTCGAGCCACCGTGTGCTGGGGGCATTGCAGAAGGTTTCTCTCACTGATCTTGCTGTAGCTGTGTTTTCTAATACCAGCCTCTCAGTTCTAGTGTGTTGCCTAATAATGATGAAGCCAGAGCAGCATATACATTTTTAACACAAATAAGAGCATTAGGTTTGAAGCTTTCGTGCTGGCTCTGTGTGCAGGGGTAGCGGTAGGATGCAACAATAAAAATGAACGCTAATTGTTGCTTTGGCCACGCACTCTAAAACACAACCCTGACCTCTTGTGGGAAAACCAGGAAACCTGTGCAAGTCTGGGCTGCTCATCYGCAGACTGCACAGGTGGAGCCTTTAGGTCAGCCAGGAGAAAGGAATAAAGGGAAAGGAACTCATCAGGCATTGGACGAGAGAGTAGAAAAGACTCTTCAGCGCAATAGAATTGGCAATGTTGAGTTTTGTCATGCYAAATCTCAAAAAACCCCATTGCTGATTTGAACAAGTAACACTGGGAGCAATCTAGAGACAGAATTGTTTAATTGCTGGACTACCACATGTGATACAAATCTGTGTAGTTCCATGGTAAATAAGAAAATATCTTCCCTYCTTCAGTGTGCAACTGTTGGGAAGGAGACAGTAGAGCAAAAGGAATAAATAGTGTAAACTCCTGTTGAATACTGAATACTGTAATTACTTTAACACTATACATTCACATCTTTTTATTTCCCATGTAAAAATATAAATGATGCTGAGAAAAGCAGAAGCTGATGTAATGTGGGCAGCTGCAAGAGAAATGGCTATGGCAAGTCAGACAGACAAGCCACAGGCTGTCAGAATGTTTTCTGTGAATGATTTAGAGATCTGTTATTATTTGTATTTGAATGACAAACTGAATTATTTCCAGGGTTTATTCAAAAAGGTACACACAAAATTAATGGAAATTGAAAGTTTAAGAATCACTAAAATTATGGCATTTGGTTATTCAACACAGAAGAGTTCTTTTCTCTAACATAACTTTGTGAGTSAGTATTAGTAAGTTAAATGTTTAACTCCTGAAAAGGAGCACCAGCTTTGTACATTATGGACTGAATTGTGTTTAATGTAACAGGTAGTRGTCTGGAGAGAAGTGTAGCAAGTTGCCTTTTCTTTTTGCCTTTTTTTTTTTTTTGGAAAACGTGTTTTACGATTCAGAAATTTCAGTCACTGCTATATAACTTCYTATGAAAATAGCACTTATTGAAGTAAACTTTGAGAAAATAGTGTTTATTCTTTCATTTTTGCAAAAATAAGGTTTTAGTATGTGCTTCTCGTAAAGAAATATGTACCTGTATTGATTAGTATAGACAAAATCTGCTTTTGCTACCCAGATTATGCCCCACATTGTGATGCAATTCTTCCATATGTGTTCAGACTTTGCCTAGACAAAAGCAAAGCATTAGTCAACCAAGAATTCTGGGTAGGTTCTTTTCTTATATCTTCTAATAGAAAGATATCTAGATGCATCTATWTATGTATTTGTCTTAAACTTGCATTTTTAGAGTTCTTATGCAGCTTTTATTAGGAGAACTTGAAGAATAATGCTAACATGAAATTAATGCACTACATTATATCCTCGGTATTATTTCAGCTGTTCTCTACTTAATATCCTTGACAAGCATTTAAGAAATATTTTCMTTCGAATGTGAAGTTTCTTCATATACTTGCACAACAATATATGCTTTGTCTGATAGAAGACGACTTCATAGTGAACTCTAAAAAGATTGCCTTCATTTTCCAGCTAATTGAATGTGTTCCCATTAAAGCAGTAACTGTATTTGTCAAACTGCAACCTTTAGTCTTCTATTACTTTAGTATTCTCATGTATCAGTAGAAAAATATGGAATCTGCACAATGTAGTAAAGGAATCAGAAAACTACTTCTAATTCTAAAACAAAAAATTACATTCAGATCAATTTTAACATTTTTCCTGGCTGCATGATCACTTAAAATCCTTACGTATTTGCAATTATTTTTTTAAAAATGTACTTGGTGAAAAGGAAAATTTGGGTCAAGGTTGAAAACCAAATACATAAAAATCAAAATCTAATCTACCAAGGGGCATTATTCATGGCTTTATCCCAATATGATTGCTTATATCTCTTTTTGTCTCCTTCCTACAAGCATCCTGTACATTATGTTGCGTGTATGGCTTATACAGAAAACATTTCTTCACTTTCTGCTGGCAAAAATGTAATGCCTTTTACTGTTTGTGCTCTCAGAAAGCCACAGTGTTGCTCTTTTAAGAGCTTGCCAAGTGCTTATCAAAACTGACCTCACTAGCTCAAAAATTAATTGCCTTCTGGTTTCTGTGATTTCAGCAAGAAAGGCTGCTGTTAATGAGATGAAACATGAGTAAACAGTAAAAAAAAAAAGTCAGTTCTGGCTGAATATTGCATGGAACAAAATACATAGTATTCTTCCTAAGTTAAAAACTGCAGCTGCTAATAACTCTGATCAGGAAAATTCTGTATAGTTGTAATATTATTTTGCTTTTATTTATTACATATATATAAAACCCCATTTTAATGCAATTAGAAGTCACAGTATGATTTGTGGAATATTGCTCAATAGTGTTAATATAAAAGTTATTTTATCTATTTAATTCAGTTATGTTAAATTGTGGGAAAAGGTTTTATTTCTCATTTGTCTMTAACTTCTTAAGTACTAAAAATATGGATGTTTTGTGTGATAATGTAGGTGTGTATGACAGACTCAATGTTTTGTGGGATTTTTGTTTGTTTCAGGGATCTTTCAAATAACAGAATTGGTTGCCTAACACCAGAAATGTTTGTAGGACTTAATAATCTTCACAAACTGTGAGTATAACACCAGTTTTTTTCAAACAGAAGAAATCTCAACTGTCACTTTACTGACCTGAGTATAGTTGGCAAGAAAATTACATTATAAGAAAGTTGTAGGCTTTGTACTAAAAGGCCCCTGTCCTGAGCCTTTGATTGTGATGAGTTGAGATTTTAAATATTTTTTCTCTATTTGAATTGTAAAATCTATCAGAAATGCAAAGAATTAAATTTCATTTCCACATTAAAAAAAGGCTAAACATGAAATTTCTGTTTGCATGTCTAAGAAACAATTAAAGTAAGTTGGCTGTAAATTTCCTGGCTGGGAAAGAGAAAATTCATAGGAAGAATCCTGGTTTAAATGGACATTTGGCTGAGCCTAGGAGTGCCCTGTATCTTCATTCAGATCTGTCTTCATTCATGAATGAGAAATAAATTCCTATACTGCATCCCATGGTATAGTCATTCCTGTAGTATGTGACAAATCTCATACTTTCTTTTTGTCCTCTCCAGCCAGTTGTGGCATTTCCTTGGACAAATAGGGAAATCCTTCTAGAAGGATATGCCATGAGGTCAAGATAACACCAGGTAAAAGGCTGAAGTCTGGCACACTTACAGATCCCATTAATGAGAGTAACTATGCCAGGTCTTCTCTGATGGAAACAAATGAGAACAGRTGATGGGAAGAGCCTTGATAGCACATAATGAACAGGTGCAGCCTTCCCCTGTTTTTACTCATCTCAGATGATGTGCCAAATTAGGTAACTCACCTTTCGAGGGTTTCTATCTATCTCTGCTTCTGTTGTGCGCAGTGAACATGACTGTGGCTATCAAGTTAGATTACCTTGGAAGGTAAGTTTARTTCAAAATGCTGAAGTCACGTTATTAAGTGGAATGTGTTTCTAGTTGCTAGGAACAGACTCAATAGAAACTCTTCAAATCCATGCTCTCTCAGAAAGATCTGGAAATTTCCATTCACAAATCTGCAAGACCCCATTTTAAAAGTTAAATAGAAGTTCAGTACAGAACATTGGTCTCTTGGTGGCAAAGAACAGAAATTCATTCCCAGGGAGTGCACAGCAGTTGGTCTGTGACAGTGTTTGGCTGTACTATCCCTTTTCTCTGAAGCCCAGGAAAGAATGTGGCAGTGTATCTCCACACCCTTCACCGATGCCACAGATGCTGGGAAAAGGCACAATGTGCAGGCTGACTGCCCATGGTTGCTGGGCTGATCAAACCACAGCATTACAGTTTCTTTTTGTACAGATTTGCTATATACCTGCTGTTTATGGTAGCCCAAGTATCTGTCCCAGCATTGGCAATTTTTTTCTGAGCTGTAAGGACCAGAGAGACTCACCAGTTCCCTCTACAATGTCATTAACTTTGTATTTTCTTGCATCCACTCTTTYTGTGGGTCTAACTTTGACCCACATTTCATTTTGAAATGGCTGTGTTTCCAGAGCTTGCTGTATCATTTTCCTTCTGAGGCACCAGTTTATAGCAGAAATTTGAATGAGACATTTTTTTAAGTGTAGCTCCCAAGTGGCAGTCTAGTAACATTTTTCACTTTGCATAATGTTATTAAATTAATTACAAGTTCATGTTTAAGAAGGTTCTTCTTGTTCTCTTAATTTTGACCAAACGTTGGTTTTGTTTTTGCCAGATTTCATACTCACATTCTCTTAATGCTGTGAGGCAGAGTCATTGTTGAAAGCTCTAAATGCAACCACTCAAAAGACCATTTTGGCAGAGCATCAGTAATGTCTTACTCCCCTTCCTTCCATCTTGTCCATTATCTTACTTTGTTTTACAGTAAATGCACTTAACACCAGGTCCTTCACGCTTTTGTGGATATGATGTCCATGCTTCAGTGAAAAAATTATGATTCTGGTTACTGGAGACCTCTTAGTCTGGCCTTTTTCTATTTTATAAGTGAGTTTTGACAGAAAGAAAAATGGAAAAAAAATGGCAAATCAGAAATTGTCAAAAAATCAATATGTGGCTATAGATGGTTTATAATGTCATCATATAAAAAGATCTTTAATCTTAAAAATCATAGTAATATATATTTAGGCTGTCTTCAATAATCTCTTAGTTACAATAGAGTAGTATTGCTGAAGTGTCTTTTGCACCATGTCTTAGCATAMTTTCCAAATTTTAAATTCTTTCTTCTACTTTGCTAAGCTTTTCCTGCTGTCTTCTCTCCAGTTCTTTGATCTTTTAAAAATTTGAATTATTTTTTTCAAGATTTAAGATTTGGCTGTTAATCCATTTAGTCTATCTTCCATTTTTCTTATTTGGGTTTTAAATTGCCTTTCTACCACTGACCTAATAAATAGGTCCATCCTGCATTGTAGTCTGTGTGGCCTAGTGCTTTATTAATTACTTTGTTTGTTTTATTAGTAGTAGTATTTCAAAGGTCTGTCCTTAGGAAATCAGAGGCTTAGTAATAGTTTAGTCTACCTTATCCTTTCATCTGAAGTGAATCATTTCACAATTGCTGTGTCAAAAGCTACAGCTGCCTTGCAGGGATTGTCCTCCTTACCAAACCAAAGTCAAGAGTACCACCACTCTTGTTGGGTCACTGAGTATTTTGGGAAGAAATACAGCCACGGTCCCAGTCAAGGGGAACTGTCCCCTGCCATTCAGAGTATCACATGTTCCTTGATCTCAGAAATCTCATATAATGTTCTAATGCTGATAGTAATTGTTYGGACTGAGATCTCCATTTGCCTGTGGTGTAAGAAGTGGTCATTGTTAGTGGACTGCAAGCTGATGCTGCCTGGTACTTTTCTATCACTTTGTTGGCTTTGGAAGTTTATGAAGAACCATACTTTTTAAACATGTTTAAAARACAATAGGTCACCTTTCTGTTCCTACTGATACCTCTGAATTGTGTTTACTTGCCATTTGAGGGGTATGAGAAAACTGTTCTCTGGAAAGGTTATGGAGAAGCATTTACTCAGTGCAGCATCAGTGTTTGTAACAAGGAAAAGATGACAAGTTATTAAACATGGAACTGGTYTCATAGCCATTTACTGAAGGAGAAATATAATGATGCATAGATATGTGTTGATTTATGTACTTGTTGATTTGGTAATTAGAGCTCTCCTGTGTTATGTTAGCAGAGATGAAGTACACAAGCATCTTTGCAGGCTGTTATCAAAACCAGTAGGGAGAGCCATGAGTCCACTGGAGGGAGCAAAGGACATAAATCTTTTCATGTGCCTTCTGTGAAGTACAAATATGGGATTTTTCTTGTACTGTTTACAAGCACAAATGCTAGGTGAAACAAAATAACACAGTGTGTTTCACTCAATCTTGTAAATCTAATTCAGGTTGGAAAAAGATGGAGTTAGAGCTGAGAAATCAGCTCTAGGCCMAAACTAACACAGTGTGGTTTAGCCCAATGATGTGATGCATAAATCTAAACTGAGTACAGTAAAGGCATGTTCAAATACTTCACTAAGGGGTTTAGGGTTGCCTGGGCTTTCAGGGATAATGCAGACACCCTTCAGTGGGCTTGGTGGTTTTGTGCAGTCCAGTTTAGAACAGCACAACCTACAGAATTCTTGATTAAAGAAAAAATGAATTAGTAGTATCATCTGGTATTGTTTTTAAACAGGCAGACACACAGAAACCACAAGAGAGGGCAGGTTACATTCTGTATTTCCTTATTTGCTGAAATGRGGTCTGTGATTAACTGTGTTAGCATTTTTTATTTGATTTCTGGCACCATACAAAGTGGTGYAATGACATCAAGTCACACAAGATTTTGCAGTATAATATTATCACAAAGCTAGCTGCTGATGATGATTCAGAGACAGGATGAAGAGTAAATCAGATATAGTTTAATCAAACAATTGGAAGCCATGATAAAGTTTGGGTTTGAACCTCCAAAGGGAAGAACCAGCAGTAGCTACTTGTTGAAACRGATTTCAGGCTGCAACATTTTGAAACCTGAGAAGATAATTTACRAGGGACTAAATAAATGAAGTCTGGTGTATCAGCACAGTGGCATCATCCCAGTATTCCACAGCTCTTAATACTTAGATTAAATATAAACAGAATTAATGTAGATAGAAGCTCCATTACCTAGCCAAAATATATTTGCATACTTAATTCTGGAACAAAGCACTGAAACATTGGGTCCAAAGGAGATTTGGAAGATTTGTTGCWTTCAATTATGTCACTCCTAGTTAGGATACATGCACCTCATTACMGCATAAACACAGCCAAAGGACAATATATTAGCCAAAAGAGGTAAACTAGTATCTTAGAAGATATAATAAATCTACCCTCATACTGAGGCACTGCCAGCTGCATTTGTCCTATGACGTCAAAGCATTTTGAAATAATTTCACRGAGTAAAAATCATCAAATCCAGGAGGGTGTAAAAATTAGATCAATCTCAAGGAACATAATCAAAAGTTACTGGCTGCAGTAATTTTAGGGCCTGTATGAAATTTAAGGTTTCATTAGTAACTTTGAATTCAATTTCTGTTCCCTGACATACACCTCCTGATTGCAATAGAGTAAAAGTCTTCTCTACATCAAGAGGCTGACCATTTCTTGTGGTTTTGTCATTTATATTGTAACTTTTGGCAGAAGTGCTTTATTAATTTCTGCAAAAGCACAAGTATTGGTATATGAAAAAAGTTTAGGACTTTCAAAGTAAGACTGAAATGTTTTATCTCTGATAAAATTGAAAGCACATCTTTCTATTAATGGAGTGAGTTAATGGTGTAGTAAGTGCTATAAGCTTTGGAGTGCATCAATTTGTCATATTTGAAATATTTGCAAACGAGGTGTTACAGACATTTTTAGAATAAATACCCTCTTAAATCAAGCAAAAGTAGGGGTTTAGGATATCTGAAATGGAGGAATTTTACAACAGTATATATTTGACAATATTTTAATATTTAATGTAAATTATGTGCGCTAAAAAATAGSTATTTACAGAGTGCTGCATCAGCTCAGAAATGCATGAGTTATTTGGGTGATTTGAGAAGATTTCTGAAATTTTTGTTAAAGAACAATATATTTCCATTGGTGGACATCCAAATATTGTAATTATGTTTCTTGGACATAGAAATGTGTTGCATTTTGATTTATGTGGCCCTGTGAACATGATCCTAGTCTGCTAATTATTAGTAGTAATATGGAAACTTCAAACCAGGTCATTGCCAGAAGAATATGAAAAGCTGAATAGCTGGCTTTCTGCTGATGTCACTGTCAGCARCTCAATTATTCCAGCACTTGGTAAAAAGGAATTCTATAGGAATTCTACAATCTTCTGTGTATGTAAMACAAGTCAAGAATTTTTAGGTTAGTGCTATGTAGGTCAGGTCTGGCTCAATGTCTTGGTGAATTTGGCAGGACCTAAAAGCTCATGGATTCAGTCCACACCAAATGAGCACCTCTGGCAGGTGCTSAGGTACATCTGCTGAACCCTGCCATGTACACTGTGCAAGTGACTTGCACCATTTCCTAAAATATTGACCAGACATGAAACTTTCCTTCAGTCCAAATGGAATTACCAAACTTCAGTCTTGGTGCTATGGTTGTTTTGCCATATGAAGCCTGGCAAGCTGTTCAAGGGAGAGTGTGGGATTTGCATCAGGTTGGAAAACTTCCTGTACTGCAGGGGGCAATGCAAAGGGACAGGACTGGGCTTTCCCCATCCATCAGTTCAGCACTTACTGACTGCCCTCTGTCAGTGAGTTTATACTTGTGTAACTGCTTTCATATTGCTGGAACCACTTCTGATTTACTTCAGTGTGAGTGTCAGGGTTATCAGTTTCTGATCTAGTCTCTTGAATGCCTCAGTTCACTGAGCTGCTGCAGCATATGTCTTACAGCAAAAAACACATATGTAGGTCCATCTAATTTTAAGTAAAGAGGTTCARTGTGTCTGTGAAATGCTCAATAATTTTAGTTTCCTGTTAACAACTCAAAAAAAATTAAAGGTAGAGAAATATGTATCTACAAGCAAACATTCATTTCCACCTAAAGACATAACCACACTTGAAGAGGTACTTGAAAGTTCTTCCAAGAGCTTTGTACCACAAGTGTATAAAGGTGCACTGTTAAATGAAATCTTAAAAATTAGTTCCATTGTATCAACACATCTCATCATCACTCATAATTTCATTTTATGTTGCTGAGCCAGTTTATTTTTATACTCTATTACCAGAATTTTGTTTTAAACTACTAAGAAATTTTAAAGTGTTCAGTTGTATACAAAAATGAAATTAGTTATGTCTTCAGGARCATCTTAAACCAATTTATAAATTAGCACCATTTTCTCTTCTTACTTGAATCCATTGATCCACAGGTTTCTGGACAGGTTTCAGCAGACAGTAGGGTTCTTGGGTTTCATCTTTCTTACTTTGGTTCCTTGCCTGGTTCAGATCTCTTGCAGCTTAATAGGGCCCTCACTGTGAGCACATTGCTCCTGATCTGAATGTCACTCTTCAGTTAAGCTTACATTCTTTACTTTGTAGACAAAAGAGAATTAAAATTAATAATTGTAACTACATCCTTTTTATCGTGTGTAGTATTATTATTTGTTTTTGTATTATTAAAGAGAAAGTAATAAAAACATTTTCTTTGCCAGTCTACTATTTTTTTTCATATATCTGCGACATATCTCTAGTGAGGAGGTCTGAAATTTTCCTGATAATTGAGTTTTTGGAACAACTTTGAATTCAAACAGATAGTGTTCAGGCACTGGAGAGAAAGGAACAAATCTCAGTATTTCATAAGTAGGTAATTCATATGCTCTGAAATGTTAATCTTGGATATGCACTAACTTTTAAGTTTATGGGTAGAGAAAAAGACATTATTACTTGATAATTAAGCATTTAATTTTTGTATTACTAAGGCAGTGGCAGAGCAATACTGTTTAACTATGTAAAAGTGAATTGCCTCTGTTTGCAAGTATTCAGCCTGAGCCATTCAGCCATCAAGACAAGAAAGAGTAGAGCAGTAATTAAAATGGAAATGACCTAATTTAAGGATGGGAAAAATTGGTATGYTTAAAGTCCTTTGCAATAAAACTATTTGTGTAGTCACTTTGAAAACTCATTACTGTTTTAAGGAATTGCTTGAATTCTTTAGAACATTACTAAATTAAGACACTGTTTTTGTTTCTTTAACTTGAARTGACATTCTGTCTGTACAATAAAAATACAATATAGGTCTCACTGACTAATTATTTTATTAATATTTTCACTCAAACTCTGGAATATTCTCTTGTCAAATTCTGTTCTTTTAAATATGTAGAAGTGTTCCTCTATATGAGACCAAGTGAATTGTATGTATTTCTGCTATGAAAATAAGACAAACTTGTGAATTGATTTAAATATTACTGTCGCCTACCAAAACCAAAAAGCAATGCACCAAATTTAAATATGTTTTTACTATTGTCAAGAAAGCAACTTTTTAATTAGCACTGGGAAAATTATATTCTATAACAATTCTCTTTTCTTCTTGCATTTGTTATAACCAACAGTAAATTGCTTTMTTTTTTCCCTAGGAATTTGTCAGGGAATATTTTTTCAAGTCTCATGAATGGACTTTTTTCTGAGCTGCTAGCTCTGAAAGCCCTGTGAGTATCATTCCTTTTGTTTGTAATCTGAAGTACTTCAGAAACACATTAGAATAAACATAGCACAGTTGAATATGAATTCAAGCAGGATTGTTTCTAGAGATGCATTCTAAAAATAAAATCTGCAGTATTTTGTTACCCATGTCTGGCTCACTGTTGATGAGCTGCCRTCTTTACGTGTTGCAGGAAAATGGATAGCACTGATAATTCAACCCCATTCCTGACTAGCCCAGTCTGGTCCTCCTGACTAAAATCCCTTTTTTTTTTTTCCTTTTCMCTTTATGATCTTATACTTTTCCATGGTTTCATGCATTAAATTTTATTAGGCCTCTAATTGCACAAAACCAGTAATGTTAAATATTTTTCCTGGAATTATGCTAACATTTCCCAGTTATTGATATTAATTGTACTCACCTAATATTTCAAAGTGTGTACTGAATGTTTCTACTTAGAGGGGTTTTTAGTAAATTTAGGTATGTTATTGTTGCAGTTGGGTTATTTGTCCGGGCAGGGAAAACTCTACACTCAATATGAGTGTTCAGAAAGCTTCTGTTTATTTAGTTCGAGCACTAGACTTTATATGCAACAAGTAATAAGCTCATGCATATTCTAAAGCTAAGCAGTCTATTGGTTATACTATGACAACAACTCTTCCTCAGGCTTTCGGGCTCACATTTCGTTTTCCCACGTCTCTCTGCTTACTCGTTATCGGACTAAGCTGCTGCTCAAGGACACGATGTTTTGCAGGTGCAGAAACTCAGATTAGCTGGGTTTGGTATTTTTCCAGCTCTTGGTCAGCTGACAAGCAATGTCTCTGTGACCCCTGTCACGTAACTATTCCTCAACGTGTTATGGTATGATTTCTGCAGTAACACAGACTCAAAATTATTTCAGTAGTCAATTATATTGTCCCGGAACCAAACCCAGAATTTTTGCCTAATATTATGAAAGTAATAAACAGTGGGACAATGTGTATTGGTTGTCTCAGRCTATCTTTGAATTCATGCATCCATAGTTATGCATTAATCTAGAATTCTCTTTCAAATTAGATAATCTGAATCTAGCAGAAGAAAATATGTTCATGGAAACTGCATGTTTACCAATTGTGGTCATTCTTTGCCTTTGTAGACATTTCAACACYGATTCCCTGATTTGTGACTGTAACCTGAAATGGGTCTTGCAGTGGGCCAGAAATGCTTCAGTCCGAATAGCAGAGGAAACAGTTTGTGCTTACCCCAGTGCTTTACATGGACTGTCACTTTATAACCTGAAGGAAAACCAGCTGATCTGTGGTGAGTTGTACTCTCATTTAGCATTACAAATGGAAGTGGAATCCAGAAAAAATATAAAAAAAACCCCAGAATTCATCCAAAAAGCAAAATCAAAATTAATAAATCTGACAGGTGTTTGACACAGAARATACACTTGAGAATGAAAGAGAACAGAAAAAAATAGAAATTTCTTATTTCATATCTCAAGAACATCACTGTTCTGCAATGTATTCAGTAATAYGCAATTATGACATAGAACATTTAACTATTATGCTAGTTCTACATTGTATTCTTCATGAAAATGAGGATTCTTACATGAGTTTATATAATGTTTCTTTCAAGTTATGTATCTGAAAGAGTGATATTGATGTCAAATTTAATTCTTGTATTTTTTATTTTTATCAACCTGTAACTATATGTTTTATCTCTGCTTCCTGGGGGTGAACAGAGTTCTTASAGTGAGCTTCAGTTAGGTGAATTCTATACGAAGATGTGGAAGTGAAATGTTTTTTGGGTATTTTCTACCATAACAAACATGATAGATGTGGTGTGAGRGAGAAAGCAAAGAGGTAAAGAAAACTCATTTCACATTGGGCTTTGTCTATCAATGAGCAGATTAAACCAGAGATTTTTAAAAGTATCGCGCTGCAGAGAGAAGATCACTGCCTGAGATGGTGCCAGTGGGCTCCAGAATCAAAAGTCTAATTTCACACATGGTTGATGAATTTCAGAATCTTTGAATCTTTGCATGCTTGAATGACAGAAAATTGCTGAGATTGTGACTTTGCTAATGTCTTTTGCAAACAGAAGGAGAGTCRGACATTTCTCCTAATAACCACAAGAAGAGTGATGTGTGTTGTAACAAACATATTAATAGAAGGAGGGAGATCAGAAGTTGCCTGGAATGATAYAGAGAGTTAGTTTTAATGACAAATACAGATGTTTATAGGTTGGAAGAAATGTGAAAGGATGTGAATACTACCTACAGATGGTCCATCAGGTGAATTATTAAGGAAACACAGATAGGTATCTGGAGGCRAATATGGAATGAGCTCTTGTRAGTGCAAGGCAGAGACATTTCCAGYAGCCTGTGTTACCAAACATTTGAAATTCTGCAATGTTCTTCAAATATTAAGCTCCCATTTTATAGAGAGCCAGCATGGGCATCTTCAGAGAGATCCATTTCCCAGCAGGAAAAGTAGTTATTCTAAAAGTGCTGGAATGATCAGAAGAGTGATTAAGGACTGTTAATTGRTATTTCCAGGTAACAAGTGAATATAAATCTCTGAATTCTACAGAGGAAGTGAAAGCAATTTCTCAGAATTTCTTAATTTAATTCCTAGTAGGASTCCCTATCAGACCTTTGATACAGAATTTATAATGCCCGTCTAGTTCTCACTTCTATTTACAATCAAGGGCTGTAATGACTGCCAGTGGCTCGACTTTGCTTCCAATATCTGCAGAGAGTTTTACAGTGGTTGTAACTGCTGAGCCTTCCACCAGCTCTGTAATATCTGCCAGGTATTTCATGGTGCTCAGAGTATCTGCTGGGTAGCTCACAGTGCCCAGAACATTTAGCAATTTYACTTTCTGTAAGTTAATTTGAGCTTAGGCATAACAGAAGGCTGTCTGGCACCAAAATAATAATAGCTATTGAGTATGATTTATGAATATGATGTGTTGAAATGTGCACAGAGCYGATCAAATTAAACATATCTTAAAATAGTGAATGACTTAAAAATTAAAAACTCCTTCATATGAACATCATATGTACTGTCAGGTATTTATAGACACTGATCTTCCTTCTACATGCTAAAAGATGTCATGAGTTATCACAGTGASAAGATGAGCAAAAAAAGAAGAATGAAAGGGAAAAAATTAAAATAGGAGAGAAATGGACAAAGAGTTTTGCAGGAAATGAACCAAGAAGTCAAAGTATGTGGTCTCTGAATAGCTACAGGGAGAAGTTTGCCATCAGCTTTTTAGATTATTTTACATGTTGAGGTGAGAAAAAAAATAATCTTTTGGATTTCTTCCTGGCAAATCTTTCTCACACATTTACTTGCTCATGATAGCCAAGGTAGTAAGTTGCCTGTTGGAAACAGTTAAAAATCTGCTTTGGGGGTTTTAGGAGCTATGTAACWGCACAGTTTTAGAATTCCCAGGGTTCTGCTTGCATATTTCACTAACAGCTTTTAAGAGCTACTTAAATCGTTTTTAACAAAATTCTCCAACTGTCAGAAATGTTTGGTTATAAACCAATTCTTCCCAATGTTGGAAATAAGGCTGAAAAGCTGGTTGGATGACAAAGTATGGTTTTGCCCTTGTCTTCTGCGTTAATGATGAGACTGTGGTGAATTCATAATGGTGTGAACAGAGAATCTTTCTGAAAAATGGTTGTGAAATTGGCTTCATGCAGTGCCTTGTAATCTTTCTCCATGACTCCAAATACAAGTTACTCAATTTCCAGGAGGCAAATTATATTTTCCTGAATGCAAATACTATAAATTTCTAATTTTCCTTAATACGAGTGCTGAGGTCTGATAGGAGTCTGAGATTTTCTCTGCTCACATCACCAGCAGAGATGGATTCTCTAAGCCAAATTCTTCACTCAGGAAAGACCCGTATGTTTTTTTGTCTTAAGGGGATTATGCAAGGTTGCTCTTAAAGCTGGGTTTTGATTCTTTATACTGGTGAGTGAGATTTGAGAATTTAGTTTCTCAGTCTCAAAACTGTATTGATGTTACTGAACAGCATGAATAGGTAAAAATTCAGTTGTTCTGCAAATTACAATTGACATATAACTGTGATGGAGTACTTTTCTGTTAAAAAGCGTTGACTCATCAAAACAATGTTTGCAAAAGTGCTGACTTTCTTTTTTCCTCCAATTAGATTTTATTTAAAAGTTAGAAAGTAGTTGACATAATATCAATAATGTTTAAATAAATGTTTTGACTAAAATGCTGAAAATGTTTACTAAATGTTACAAAAAATATTGCAAAGGTCAAAGTACAGAAATAATTTTATGGTGCCTGAAGACATYTATTTATTTATTTATTTATTTATTCATTCATTTATTCATTTGTTTATTTACTTATACCGCAAAGAATATTATCTAATTCTACTGGGACAGAGTGCTGTTTCTCATACAGATCTTCTACAAATTAAAATCTTCAGTTTTGAATATATACATGCTCTGCTGATGTTTATAAATAAGTAATTGAGAACATATTATTCCCTTCTGTTAATTAAAAAGAAACTGCTTGAAAAGAAAATATAAAGGATAYTGAGAAATGTTTTTTTACTTACAGTTTATTGCATTAATACATAATAAATTGCATTTTTATTCTTTATCATTATGGATTTTTTTCATGCAGTTAGTAAAAAAGTTTTGTTCTTTTTTGGTGTCAGTAGCTTTTCTGGTTTCTGTGGTCTGCTGTTCTAATCTTGGTCATGATATGGTTGCATGGACCTGTAAAGCAGACAGGTTCAAAGAACTAGAGGTAGTATCTTGATTCTCAGGAAATCTAAATGCACAGAAGAGTCTACATTGTTTYCAAGTGATTTTGCTCTACTCAGCCAGATGGTTTGCTGTGTGTACATTCACATCATTGTATCACAGCACTCTCAGGCAAGCTCATTCTGCTCCATGACACCTTTCCCTGTAGCTGTCCTTACCTCTCTGAGCTGTGCTGTGGGGCAGTCTGCCAGAAAGCCCCATAAAAAAATCTTGCCCCATAAAGCAATCTTGCCCCATAAATCAGTCTTAAACAGTCCTGGGTGGCTCTCTGGCCACGTTAGCRGAGCTTGCTCTGGCTCTTTGCATCTGACCCCATATGAGATGCTGGCTAAAGGTAATCYCCAAAAACTGTGTTTGCCTTTTTTCTCTGTGTTGATGTAAAGCTATGCACAGCCCTTTTCCTTGGAAGAAACAAATCAATTGCTTCTCTCTTTATTATGCTTCTGCATTGAATGTTTCTGTTTCCCACTTCCTTATTATCTGTGTTGAATTGAGTGGGAGAAAATCTCTTTCCTTGTTGAGCTGATTCAACACAGGACTGTCGGACAAGATTTACAAGAAGTTCTAAGATACAGAATTATTTATTCACCTATAGTCTGCACATCTCTGAAAAACCCATGCTGTTGCAATAATAACAACAACTAGGAAATGGAGACAATTAACAAAGCTGGTATTAATGCATCTTCTCCTTATACCATCCTCAGCAAAGAAACTTCAAAGGTAAAGGAAACATGTATAAGCACAAATGTTAGATACATTCATTGAGGACACAGTCTCAGSGGAAAATATGGTAGAAGCAGAACTTGTAAAGCRCAGGGTAACAGCAAATTACAAGAAGAGTATCTCAGCTGAGTAATTTTCCYTTCTTGTATTGACATAGGTGAGATAGCATCTGGTTTTAGGTACCATCTCATCTACCATAAATGCTTCCTGGGTCACAGGAGCCTGTTTTTCAGAGATGGAGTATCCGGAGGCTTGATTTGAATTGTTGCTCTGTGTGCTTCGCATTTATGAAAATCAGCTGTAGGGTGTTTCGCAGAGGGGTTATTCCAGTAAATTATTTTGAAATATGTATTGTGCCAGAATGTGTGATCTGTCACCYGTTGCTTGTGATCCATAGAACTCTAAGTATTTACATCAAACTTACGGTGAGAAATTCTTTGGGTTGGTTCTTAATTTACTAGAAGCTTTCATAGTCAATTTGGACTTTCACCGGGGAGGACAAGGAGTGAGCACTCAAAATAGAGCTGGAGTTTTGTCTGTGTAGGATCTGTATGGTGAGGCTGCTGCCATGCCTTAGGGGGCTGGCTGCTGAGAAAAGTGTTAACACTGCAGTAGAATAAAAATCCATCCTATTGAATATAGAGATGAGAAGAGAAGATAATAGTTGTGACTTGTGAGTGTCCAACAGTGTTTGAATTATTACTCAGGCACTGAATTCTGTAAACTACCTTAGTTTAATCTGTTAACTCATGAATTAAATTAGCTAGTTCTGACTCATAAAATATTATTGAAATGTGGGGTTTGGGGAATGATAGACTCCCTACTTAGGATGGACGCTTCAAAGGGTGGAATAAAAGTCAAAGAAGTAAATCCTTTTCTGACTTCTGTATTCTGCAAKAAAATTCTTTAAATGTTTCATAGAAAATGTGAATTATTTATTGGAAGGGAGGAGATAAAGTTGTTAGGGAGTTGTTTGTACTTAACRAGCACCTTGTCTTTTGTAGTTTGCTTCACTTCACTGAGAATCAGGGTATCTGTTCCCCCAAAGGAGGAGAGTCAGGCTAAAATGTAGGTGCTTTTTGCTCTGATGCTCCATACCAGTTCACGTTAAAACTTGGTGCAAAGCAAAAAAAGAAAAAAACACAATTATATGCTTTATGCATTCATTCTACTTGTGTTGTTAGAGATTTCTTGTCCATTTTAAGATTCAATTTCTTACAAAGGAGCTACTTTCTTCATTAGCTATCTACTGTCACATTTTCTAATTTGCATTTCTCATGCTTAAATATCAGGAGAACATTAGGGTATATTTCTCTCAGGCTACGTGCCACTCCCTAGTCTATTTTTATAAGYTTGGTTTTTTTGCAATCTTACCTAAAATACAAAAAAAAAAAATTGAAACATTCAAGACACTTAAAATCAATTATAGTAATACCATTGGGAAAGAATAGAACATTTTCTTTTCTACGCTTCCTCTGTAAAGTACTTTTATTTTTTTCAAGTAGGTTTCTTTTTCCTTGACATAGATTCTTAAAAGAGAGTGGCGTTAAATGCTTACTCAGCAATGGTGGAATAGTGTTGTTTTAGATGCTGTATTTGTTGAAATGTCTTTCTAATTTTACCTGATGTAACTGCACATTGTTTCCCCATTGTTCCTAGCAGAGTAAGTTAGTATCCACTGTCCTATAGTAAGAACTTTGAAAGAAATACATACTTTTAAAATGCTGAAGAGGGAAAAAAACTATGTACTGGGGAATTTTGTCTTAGAAAGAACTTTTTCAACATTTAAATTTAAGCTGAAGTCAGCRGAATACAATCAGCCTTGATCTGTGTCAGTTTTTAAGAATGCTGTCAATTATCTTGTGTAAGGGATATGGTAAAGAAGTGAGATTTGAAATTCCTYTTTTCACATGGTGCCAAAAATTAAAGATCTACATTCCCATTCAAGTCTTAAAATCATAAATATCTGTATTTGCACATAGATTATTATTAAAAGTTTCCTTTTCTGCATAAAATATATTGCAAGAAAAAACACTAYCTTTAAATTACCAAGGAGTATTTTTTCTTCCTTTATTTTTTTCAGCGTACACAAAACATATTTTTGGTAACATTTGTTACTTAAACTTAGGGACAGGTTTGAGATTATTGTTTCAATCATTTCTTTATTAATTTACAAGTCATTCTTACTGCATTAACATAGTGTAAATATTGAACTGTGGGGGGGTTTCAGGATGTACTAACTGACTAAACTCAAAACCTCAAGCAGGAAGAATGATGGATTAATTATCTAGATTTAGATTTCAGTCCTGCAGTTTCTTGGCAGTCCACAGGTAGCTTGCTGCATTCATGCAGAGCATCATTGTCTTCCAGAATATGCAGGATCAAGACTTCAGCTCTAATTCTGCAGGGAGTGCCTAATCACATGAGTAGGTTTAATTATGTTAAAATAGGAATATTCACACTAATAACCTTTCACAGGATTAGGTTTTGCAAGATATGGATAGTGATACAATTAGCAGTATTTAAATCCTCTTCCAATTACTTTCGTTTTATAGTGTTAGCAATTCAAGATTTTATTTAATAAGAAAATACTCATAATAACAGAATGTATATAAATCAGATAATATAACTGTATATTTTGGTCTTTCAAAGATACATGGGGTAAGTTCATTTTATGTCAGAGCTCAGTGGCCATTTGTATATCAAAGTTGGTTTCCATACTATCGTTTGGTAGTATGAGATGAACAATGCTTTAACCTTTTGTCTCCAAATTCTAGATTTCTCATCTAATAGGATCAGTCTCAAAATGGGGGGAAAAGGACTATGTTGCTGTAAATTTAATCTTAAACATTATTATTTAATTTCTTTAGTGGCAGTCTAGAACATGGCTGCAAGATTGGGGACATAAAATTAGTAACAGTTAAATCCTAAAAATGTGAAATAGCAGAAATATTAAAACGTTCATTTGATGATGAAATTTTACTACAACATATTTTCTTGCATTTGTGCTCACATATGAAAATTCAGTTCAATAGAAATTTTCATCCCTGAAGTCTTACTGATTTAGATATAGGAAAGGTACCCAGTTGTTTGGGTTTTTTTCCATAGCTTACTCTTATATACTGCATTAGAGGTTTTTAATGTACACTTGTGTCTTATTTTCTACATTGTCTGACAATGCAAAATGACTGAAKGAAAATTTAACCAAGGTGGACTGAGAATGGCAGAGAAATTAGCCATTTTAATCTTCAAACTCCTGCCCTTGAACAATTCAAAAGCCAGTTGMATGTGAACAAAGAAATTTTAAAACAAACAATGTTAAAACAAACATACAATCAGTTGAGTATCTCTGAAGATATATTCTTTATTTATTATGGTAACATGAACATTATTAAAACACTAGGGTTAAATTTTATACTGGTGATTTCTAGGTAAAATTATATAAGCTTTTAAACAAACCTATGTTAATATTGTCCAATAACAATGCTTACTAGGGTTTGCTGTAATTAATCTTAATTGTTATCATAGGAAAATTCCCTATAAAGCTTTCGTSCTAACAATCTCTCTTTCATTTAAGTGGACTACACCATAGTGGCATTTCACATTTTTATAGCACATGTCAACATACAGCACTTTCTTTAATGTTTGTGTAAAAATGGCTGTTAAGAGCTTCTGACACTGTCAGCTGGGCTGAAAGGAGCTTGGAATGGAAAARTGTAATACTTCAACAGAACTGTCGCTTGTTCAGCATTTCTTTTAAGAATTTTTTCTTTTTTTTTTATGTTATGGCATAGATGAGAATTCAAGCAGCCCTCTGGACTCTGGGCAATTAGGGACAATCACTGACACTCTTGGGACCTTCCTGTTACCATCTTTCTGTGATCTGAGTGTGCAGTTATGATTTGAAAATAAAASAGGTTTAAGGTTTGGAAAGATGAGTGCTGCCACTGCACTTCCTGGTTAGATAAAGCTAATCAGTGTATTTGACTATACCTGTTGGACCTATTGGAGTGGATCCAGAGGAAAGCTACAAGGGTCACTGGGGACATGGAAYATCTTTCCTGTGAGGAAAGGCTGAGGGAGTTGTGGTTGCTCAGCTGCAGAGGTGAAGGCTCCAAGACCTCAGTGCGTCCTTTCAGTACCTAGAGAGGGTTTATAAGAAAAATGGGGACAGACTTTTTAGTAGAGGCTGTAGTAATAGAAGTAGGAGTAATGGTTTTAAACTAAAAGAGGATCTATTTACATTAAATATAAGGAAGAAATTTTTTACAATAAGGGTGGTGAGACACTGGCAATGGGCTATCCAGAGATGTGGTGGATGCACCACTCCTGGAAACATTCAAGATCAAGTTGGGTGGGACTCTGAGCAAATGYCCATGCTTATTCCAGGGGCAGTTTAAAGGTCACATTTAAAGGTCCATTCCAGCCCAAACCATTGTATGATTCTATGATTTTGTAAAGCTGGGTGCTTTACCTTTCCACTGCTCAGCCATTTTTATTAACTGCAAGCTGTAATGAATATGCAAAGCCATGAGCCAGCCAGTTCAGTTGCCATAAGGGTAATTGGAGTAATCAAAATCAGCTTTTTAACAGTGGGTTTCTGGCTGGTGCCAGGAGGAAATGTGTGTTGATGAATCTTCCAGTACCATAGCTGTCAATATGTCAATTTCAGCATATGGCAAATAATCAAACGCTCCCCAGCTTCTGAAATAGAGTTCTGGGASAATTTGAAAATAAAAAATTGAAAAGTTGCAGCAGTTTTATTTGATAGGAAAGAAATCAGTGATGCAAAAACTATTTGCCTGTTCTTTTAGATTTCTGTGCCAGTGCAAGACCAAGAAAATTTTTAATTGTTTAGCTGGAACAAAACCTTGAATTTCATATTGTGGAAATCTTTCAAGTAACTGTTAACATTTTACAAATTAAAATGTTATAGTATATACCATTTATAGTAAACAAAGTAGACAAAAGTTAAATAAATTTGTCATGGCTGGAAATGTCATCCATCTGCTGAGTGATGGATGAAACCTGTATTACCTGGATTTGCCAAAAGTGACTAGATTTGAATTGTACATTCCCTAGCTCAGCCTTTCTTATTTTCTATCTAGCTGTAAATTATTTTAAGTAAATAAATCAGATTAATTATATAATCCAAGTGAGTTTGAAGACTCATTCAAAACTGTGATTGTAGCTCATCTTGGCATATTTGTGCTCAATTTTAACTTCTGTTTTGTGTCWGTGGAATACCTCTATGAGGTCAGCTGACACAGGTAACTGCAGCGCCAGTTGCAGTGGACTGTGACAGCCTGGGTTCACTGTCCTTCTAACTTATGATAAATCCTGTTTACTACTTCTGCTAATATCCTTTGATGGCTTTACAGAAGTTTGCAGGAGTAAAATCGCAATAAAGATCTTGTAGGTAAAAACAGATGCATGTCAGAAATCTTGCTCTGTGGTTAGTGGCTACCATTTCAGTGCAGCACTTAGCATTACAAAAAAACCATAACCCCATAATTTAATTATAAGATACTGGGAAGAAAAAAAAACCCCAACAAACAAACCAAAGCAAAAGCACTGCTTGATATTCCTGTTTGAAAAGCATGTATGAGAGGGAAAGACACTGATAAAATGGTGTGCAATACCTCTTGCCATGCCAGTGTTATGAAGCTGGTGGAAATAAGAAGCTATTACATGAACAAAAGCTCTGCTTTTCCTGCAGTGAGTGGTAAATGAATGTGATACAAAGCTTTCTTGTCTCAAGCCCRGGAGACTTACCTTCTTCTGCTGTTTAATACATGTTGGCATCTGTATTTTCTTGATATTATGTTGAAATTGGAGCCAGGCACAGCTTTTATTAAAACTGAAGCTTGGCCTCAGTTCTGTATTCATTTTTGACTTCCTTGGCACGTGGTGTGGTCTGTGACCTTCTACATCAAACGTTTCGTTACTGCCAGCAAATTTTGCAACACAGAAACTGGCATTGGTGTGCTGGCACCTCCCTTTTTGGCAGAGATGACTCTTGGAGCAATTCRGATCACGCTCTTTTCTCCAGTTCCATTTGGTAAATATCAGATATAATTTGCACTGTCAGCAATTCAGATTTTTAACTAATGTATTTCAATTTGTTTTTCCTCATTTTCATCTGTCCTTTTTCTTGGATTGGTTCCTTTGCTTTGTCCTCACTTCCAGCTTTCYCCCACTGTGCTTTCCATGCACATTTCTTTCCCACTGAGACTGTATACAAATATTAGAGCTCTAACTCACACTTTTGTCAGCAGGATGTGCTGCACTCTGTAGGCACACTCAGTTGAAATAAAAAGCCCATTGGCAATACAATAAATCAAGTGATTAACAAGAAGCAAAATGCCAACCTCTGGCTTTTTTTCTGTCCCAGAAGCTTGTGGTACACTGTAGAAAACTGAATTTTCTACTAATAAACTGAAGTCAAAGGTGTATCCTGAGATGTGARCACTGTAGTGCTGAACTGATGTGTGGGCAGCCTGGAGAAACCTGTGGATTTTCCTATTTCTGGTTGTGTGAGAACTGTTGATAGCAACAAAGCCASTTAATGAGGACCAGAAAAAGTATAGCAGAAAATTGTTTCTGGTAGACTGCACACCAGAAGGTGYTGGTGTAGTACAGGTTTATGCACTTAGTAGCTGCAGAACTGAGCTGCCCAGATTAAAGCTTATGCAGCAGGAGATGCAACAAAGCTGGCCAGAGGTAGGACGGTTTCTCCACCACCTTGTGCTGGTCGTGTTGGCTAATGACTCGCCAACTTTCTGTAGAGTTTAGACAGTTCTGTTGCATGGGCCAGGTTTTGTACATACAGGTTTGCTTTTAGTCCTTCCCCCCAAAGACAGTAGTGTCACTCATTGGAAGTGAATATTACCTAAAGATAGTAATATGGTACTTAAAAATGTAACTAAAATATGGGTAAAGATGCACTTTGTCATCTTTTTACAAGCATTTTTGTTCCATGTATGCGAAGAAACAGCAGTATTYCATTCGTACTCTTCTCCTTTCCAACTTGTAAAACAAAGTAGAAGGCCAAAATTAGATATAAAATTGGAATACTTTTAAAATCTCAAGAACTGAATTGTAAGGAAAACCTGGTGTGTGTACATGTGTGTGAGGCAAATTCTTCCATAAATATATTAAGGGCATATGCATTGAAGCATTCCCATAGAGCTTCAGTGCACCTTGCTATTTTTCTATTTTTGCTAATTATTTAAAAAATAGTTTCTATTTTCTTTTTCAACATCTTGGGACACTGCGTGCATTAAAATAKGCAGGGGTGTACTCTATTTGAAAAAGACACAAGTGATCATATAAATTCAGTGGTTTTTGTGTAACCTGATTCCTTCTCTGTACGTCCTCAGTATTCTTGTCTAGATCTAATCTGAAATACAAGACTAGATGGCATAGAGAGTCTGGCCTTCAGTCAACAAAACCCTTTTCTGCTGAGAAGTGAAAGATAACGAAAAAAGATGTAATTACTGTAATGATGGGTTAGACCTTTAGATTCATGCTGCAATCAGTGATTCCTGTGGTGCTCTGCTGCAATCATGGTTTAGTGCTGACTGGAGAGACAAGACAGGTAAAGACTGTAAAACAYTCCATCAGCTCTTGATCTGAATGCCTGAGGGGAGTCACACCTCTCACTTGCAGRTGGGGTGCTGGCTCCAGGATCGAGGGCAGCGCAGTGAATTGTCTTGGAAGAAGCATCTTGGAATATTTTTCAAGTGTGTAAAGAGTAAATGAGATCCCTGTAAATTGCTCCCTCCCTTCTCAACACACAATAGTAAACATTTTGATTTTATGAGGCTGTTGTGTCTGCCATACATGCACACACATGCATAAATATGAGCATCAGAGATGATATATATTTAGTAATCCTGATTTAGTCTTTACTACCCACATAATCAAAGGAAAAAAGTCAACTGTATAGGGCTATGCTTACCAGAGGTGTTATATTTWAAGTGCTGTCAAATCAATACCAAAAGAATTCCAAATACTTTCAGAATTTCTTACTTTTTAATTTATTCTCAAAGTCAAGCTTGRAAATGTGTGTACAGCATTAATAGATACTTTTATTTTTATTCTGAATTTGAAAGATTGTTGGATTATAGATTTAAAATAGGTGTTTCCAGCTGATGCTGATGTAACTACAATAATTTTATGGCCATTTGGGATAAAGGTCGTAATTCTGAAACTCTTATTGGTGTGATTAATCCACATAACTGTGAGCTGTGTCACAGAAGTCAACTGGAACTTCTGCATGAGTAATGGTTGCAGAACCAGCCTCAGGCATTTAAATCATTACTATCCCTGGAAAAYAACTGAAGATTAGCTCTGGTATTAWTATTTTTGTGTGGACGTCACAGAGATTAAAAGCAGATATTTTCCAGGAGTACTTATGTTTACCTTCCACAGTCTGCAAATGTCATAATCCATAGAAATTTTATTATTTTTAATTTGAAAATGAGTCTTCAGCATTATTTGTCAGTTTGGCCAACCCAAATAGGTACATTCTCAAAGTTGGTCAGGAGGATATCCTAGCATAATGGTATGTTTAATTCCAAGGGTATGTTTAATTCATTTTGCATCTTTGTTGGCACTTAAAAGGATTTGCAAAGAAAAAGAAAATGAGTACACTGTTGATAGGACTGATAATTTTTTGACACGCTGAAGTAAAGAAAAGTTTTCATTCACTTCTGGTCATTAATTGGCAAAACCTGTAGAGAACACCTCATTCCCAGTGCATTTCTGGGTTTGGTGATCCCCGGGGCTGAACAATAGAAGGGGTTACGGGGGAGCCTTGGGCACCAACACTCAAGATAGAGATAAATTCAGAGTGATAGTGTTACACTTCATCCGTGTGCTCAGCAGGTTATTTAACTTGACTTAAAGATATTGATATTCTAGTTCACACTCTTCCTACTTCATAGCCTCACAGCACAATGTGTCACTCACTRTATGACCAAAATCATTTGACCAGATACAACATCCCCAGTTAAGAACTACTGTATGGATGAGAAAATTTTTTTCTGTGAGTAGTATCTATTGCTGTTGTACATGTCACAGTATGCTTAATTTTTCTGCATTTTGGTAGTAATTTAATTAATTTATGGATACATTTGTATTCCATATATTTCCTTATATTCCACAATTGATTTCATAATGCAACACAAAGATCACAACTTTTTAGAGAGAGATTCTTTCCATCTGCTAAAGACATTTAATATAAATGATTGAGACCAAGGCTGCAGCTATTGGGAGTGAGGCATTAATCTGGTTTACSTTCTCTTAATTAGAAGCCAAAAGTCATATAAAAATACTGTGTAAATTTCAAGGAATTTTTCATATCGGGTGCAATCAAAAGGTATATTACAGGATATGTACGCAGGTAAGGAGTGCTTTTTGAAGGATGCACTTTATAGTCAAAGCAGACTTAGAACATTTCAATAGAGAGCAGCTAGTCCCTTAATCCTCTGTGTGCTTCTCCCAAACAGCAGTAGCACGTATTCACTTGTAMTAATTTTGCATGCTGTGCTGGCCAACATTCTTCTTTGCATAAAAGTAGAACTGATCCCTCTCACTGTTTACTCAAAGCAGGTGATGAATGTACTGTTTAACAAAATAGTAACAAAGGCCCAAAGCTGGGTTTGTAAGTGCAGCTTCTCACAATTTATAAATTCTGAAGACAGCCCTTAAAGAAGTGTGTTAGGGTGGAATGCTGAGTAAGCGGAAGAACACTATTGGCTGTCCACAAATTTGAGCAGCTGTAGAACCAGTGATTATGGCTTGCAATCTGGATAGGCATGGCTAAGTTCATCTGTATTTGTTATGGGCAATGGAGGGCTTTGAGGAGCAAGTTTAAGGAAGATAAAATGGCAAGCAATGACATGGAAAAAAAAAAAAGGAACTTGTCAGAAAAATAGATGTTTGAGGTAGTTACTAGTGGTGCAAATGGTGGAAGGGCGACCTTTCAGCTGATGACTCTGTAGGATGGATTGATATAAATGATGAGAGGCCTCTAAATGAAAACAGAAGAAAAGAAGGGATAAGATCTAGCTTTAAAATTCTCTTTCCTCATCAAGGTAGAATGATAACCAAGGTGTGGGACTATAGGTCTTTTGTCTAAGGTGAGATTGCAGATTGAGGTTAAAAAGCAATCCAGGCTCAGTGAATTGATTTGGTGTTGGAGCCTGAGGTGAAAACGCTCTATTGTAGGAACTGTTGTGCACGATGTTCATGAGAATTTAGGACTGAGGAAAATAACCTTCAATCATTCTCAAATATATGAAATAGCAGACTTTCGTCAGAGCCAAAAATGTACATACCTTCCTTATTTACATTTTTTTAAACTATTTTTAGGCATTTGGATTTGTGATTACAAGAGCTGTTTTTTGTAATAGCCTGCTTAGGATGTGTAGTATTCTCATTATTGGGGTGTTTCTGCGAGAAGGCTTTGAGAGATAAAGTTCATTTAAAAAATATGGTAAAAAGTATTAATCTTTAAATAGATAAAAAGAGCTACTTAGATAAATATTTAATGTTAAGTAATTATCTAGASAGTAGAGATGACTTGTGGAATTGGCAGAAGGAATGAGAAATTAAAAGTCACGGGGACAGTTGAACTTAAGAGGAAAGTTTAACTATTATTAGTCTTATTATCCAAATTCCAGGCATATGAAGCAGCTTAGGCTCTCTAGGCAGTAAGTTTTGTTCTGGAACAAAGTGGGCATTTCCTCTACTGACAGTGAAGTGGTCTTGTAAAAGATAACTGAACCTATATTAATAGCTGTATTTTTTCTCTAATTGGAAGACTCACTTTTTTTATTCTGTACACTTGTGTAGTAAAGCATCCTGCCTTGAGAAGGAGGCTGGGTTGGAGCATCTCAAAAGATCCCTTCCAACCTCAACCATACTGTGACCTGTTTCATGAAACTCATTTTCTGTAGATATTCTGGTAATCCTGTGTTTACCTGGGCTCACACCAGTGGAAAAAAGTGATCTCTAGAGCTCACAACWTGATCAGACTGCAGTGGATGGTTAGTGGTCATATCTCTTATGTTAGCATTTTAACATGAAGATATAAGAAGCTAGAATGGTATACAATGAGTTCATGTTACAATATTCATAAGAGAGGAATTAATTGTGACTTTGCTTTCCTGTTTTTGTTTTGTTTTGCATTCCCTGCAGCTGGGCCTCTGGAACTTCCTCTCTTCGAGCTGATCCCATCACAAAGACAAGTGGTTTTCCATGGAGACCGCCTGCCCTTCCAGTGCACTGCAACTTACGTGGACAACAGCACCCAGGTGCAGTGGTACCACGCAGGGCGCCTGATCGAAACCGACGAGGAGAGCGGCATCTTCGTGGAGGACAGCATCATCCATGACTGCTGCCTGATCACACGGTAACACACACCACCTCTTGGCATAGCCAGGCTTGCAGGCAAGGGGAACAGATCTGACACTTGCAACAAGCCTCATTAAAACGTGCATCAGGAGTTGTTTAACTTGAAGCAACTCAATTGCATGCTYGAATCTGAGCACAGAGGCAGAGATTTTTCATCGCTATGATTGGCCATGGTTCCAAATTGTACATTTTGTGTCTAAGTATCCAGATTTGATCAGATMTTGGTTTGAACTACATAAAAACAGTTTCTTATGCAGTCAACCATGAGAAGAAACATGAAAAAGCAAGAAAAGAAGAAAAGTTTCAGTAGCATATGAGTGACTTATAGCCAAACTGCTTCTTCATGACACCATCTACAAATCTGAGTGGTGGACCTATGAAGAACTATCAATTRAAAATAAATAATTTTATTAGTTTTTGCAGGTTCCAATATACTAGATCCCATATTCTTTAGTCAAGTAATCTCATTTTTGTTTCTTATTTAATATTTCTCAATTTTCTGTGACTTCTRTCATCTCTGTCCCTGTGTGCTTGAGAGATACAGAGATCTACAGATGCATTTGCCGATATGAAAAGTGCAAGAGGAATGAATTAGAGTAGGCTTATATAAAAGAAGCAGAAACTAATATTTGGCAGTGACTGTAATGTTCCAGTTTTGCTTCAGYTTTCCTGTTAAACATTATTTAATAAATTATAAATTTCAGTGTTTATTTTTGGGTTTCATCACAGAGTTTTGGCTTGTCACTAAAAGTTGCTAAGTTGTTGCACACATCCTTTTGTCCTCTGCCAGTTTCCATCACTGATCAAAAAGAGAGTCTGATTCTGTGTGCATGTTCTGCCTTTCTCTTTGTAGAAGATGGAGTGAAAATAACTATGCTAATTAGCTCTGGATAATCATTAACGTCTTTTCACTCAAACAGTTTCTATTAATATAATTGACCTGAAATGGTTCTTGAACTATCAAATAGAAGTTATGAAGGGAGTCAAATTAAATCCTGTCCACTGGCGACTTTTGGCTTTATTAATTTCATCTACCCACTGATTATTTGACCCGTTTTGGAGTCCCATAGATCTAGAGGCATAGATCTGACCTATTCTCAGAGCTCCTGTCTTTATCATAATATCAATGAAAAGGACTATTAGACCAATTAGTACAGTAATGCCACGTGCATGAGCTATTATATAACTGCCAAGTCACTTAAATTAAAGCATGTTCTTCCTATTTCCATTATATCAAAATTAAAATACGTGCTGTTAATCACCTCATTATGTTTTCCAACTGAATTATATTTTGTGCTGTGTAAGTAATTTTTAACGCATAGTAATAAGCTAAAATAAATAGTCTAAAATTGTTTCCAAAATAGCTATCTTTTTTTAAAAAGCTCTAAGTAGCTTGACTGATTTTTACCTTACATTACTTCTTTTTTGCCAGACTGTAAAATAAAAACCATTGTCTACCATAACATATTTTAATAAGGATGGTTGATCTCCTGCCTATCTCGTTTACTGTGCCATTTAATAKGTGACCTTGATGCTGATGGTGCAGTATACACTGGAATGTGCAATATGCACATCTATTAAAAAAAATTTTCTTTAAGTACATCATCACATTTGCTGTTATAGACTGGAAAAATACTCTGACTTGCTAAGTTATGTGATAAAGACTGTTAAAATAAGACAAAATATTTTTGAATCAAACTCCAAGTCCTTAAACAGCTGTTGAAAAGCATTCAACATTTTAATTCCTCATTTATTTGCATTATACATGAGACTTTGTAAGATAGAAGGGCACTGACCATAGAGCATAATCCAGCCAAAAATGCTAATACTCAAGCAGCTGTGCCTCTGCCTTGATCTAGGTGCTGATCAGAACTAACTTATGAAAGATGTACTTTCAAACCTACTTTTAAAAACTGTACTATTTTAAAGTCAATTTTTAAAATGTAAAGACATGTATTGTTGAAAATAAGAAAAGATTTGCCATGTTGTGACTGTTAAAATTATCTTCAGCATTTCTTAATGTTAATCCCATCTTTATGACAATGTATATTACATCCTAATTTATATAATTATTATAATAAAAATTTGAAATAATATATAATAGCATGCTTGTTACATGTTACAATAGCATGTATTAGTATGCTTGTTACATGCTATTACRCACTAATTTGTGATAGTTCTTAAGGCTAAATCATGGTTGTACAAGGCACTGAAACATCAGAAAGACTATGCTTCCCTGAGGCTATCAAATGTTAAGTATATGATTTGGACTAAAAATAAAGGTAACTTGAAATCAGTTCTTACAGTATCATAKTTTGCCTTTGCATACCTAGTCTTTACACCAAATGTCCACTGTCTGTGGCTTTCTGTAATTGCACTAAAGGACAGACTYTGGCCTGTGCTACTTAGCAATTTAAAGATTTCTATAGCTGGTTTTGAACAAAGAGGTGTAGTCATATTCCAAAAGCTGCTTATTCAAACATTTTTAGGTGTTTTTTTATTGGGTAATTCCAGATATTTCTGGATGTGGATTTACAACACAAATATCATGCTAAACCCTTCTGTTTTATTAACTGGCACAGTAGAAGGATAAAATATCCAAATGTGTATTTTTTGTCTGCTATGATAAAGCAGAATCAACTAAAATAAATATTTTTGTTACAATAATTAAACTGAAGTTTTGAACTRTATTCCGGTCTGTGACATTTTACTTGGCAAGGAGTATTCCCTTACAGGAGATCTTGAAAAGGTGTTTTCAATTCTGCTGCTAGCTTGCATTTATCATTTCTTGCCAATGATAATAATATTTGATTTTGCTGGTGTTTAATCTTCTGTCATTATGCCTGTGTATAAATGTCATAGTCATATATGAAAATATACATATGATGTGGGACTAATTTCCTATCATTTGTGAATGGATCTAGCTGAATTTGTTAATGATGCTTCCATGAAGACAGCCTCATTTCTTTAGCCKGGAATATTATATCAGTTCAATTATAGCAGCAATTCTAACTCAATACATTCTGGTTCTCTGATATCCCTGAAGCCACATAGAAGGAAGGTCATGTAGGATTCCCTGCAGCACAGCATCTTTCCCAGCTTCCCCACTCTTCCCTTTCAGTGTTTGGAGAAGCTAGCAGGACAGTTATTAGAATATTAAACTAGAAAAAGAAACTATTTTAGTTCTATGAACCAAGAAACTCCAAGAAACCGAGAAACTCCACAGTGGCAGAGATACTTTAATTTTCAAGAAGTTTCTTATTTACCACAAAGAATATAATGACAATTTGGAAGTCTTTTTATTTCTAGTTTGCAAATCCTTGTGTAGAGTGTTTAACAGTGCTTATGCCCTGACATCTGTAATAGCTGCTCTGGGACCCTTACAGTCCACGAGTGCTCCTTCTGAAAACATTAAACTGTGAAGAAAGTTAAGAACCCATAAAAAGGAGAGCTACAGCTGGAGAAAMCAACATACTCTCAACTAAACCTAGGCTAACAGGTGCCAGGATCAAGAATTATTTTCAGATGTAATTTTTGTTGTGTAGATGKATTTGCCACTGGAAATACAGTCTCTTAGGACTGAATTTTGATCCCCTGAAAATTGTGTTTTTCTATTATACTCTGTGCTAAGTATCTCAGTCTCCTACAAATGGTTGAAAATCCACTTTATTTTGTGGGGGGTTTTAATTAAAAAAAAATATTAAGCATAAGAATCTGTTTAAAATCCTCTAACTGCTTCTTTACATTGTGACAGTAGACACTGCCAAGTAAATAATGAAATAATTAGTAGTGTTTGASATGAGAGGTATATGATTGTGTGAAAATCTCAAAAATGTGCAGAAGAAAGGAAGAATTTCAAATCAGGGTCCACTTGTAATAGCGAAGGTACAAAAAAAATTTCAAACATATTAAATGTTGTGGGTTGAAACTTTTGATCATAATTTACATTATCCAAACAGGAGGTTGAGTCCAATTAATACTTTTTTACTGTTTGAAATTATCACTGCAGATATTAGTAAAGAATTAGGAGCTTGATTAGGGCTGTTTCACTAGAAATTTAAAGATTATTTAAGATATGATTAGAGAAAGGAAATTGATTCCAGGAGTAGACAGGTGGGATCACGGCAAGTTTGAGATCCAGGCAGACACTTCCTATAAGAAAGAACAAAATGCTTCCAGGACCTCTGTGTGAGAGGCAGAAATTCAAGGCGTGTAATGACCCAGATGATCCCTAAACTTTGTTAACAGTTTGGGCAGGAATGCATCTGGAAAAGACATGAAACAAGCAGCAGTRGTTTGAACTGGTCCTAGGTAAAAAAACAGTCTGAAAATCCCTGATAAGGATGTTGATAGATTGGATACTTGACTGAAAGTTCTGATATGTACCAAATCATGGCAGAATATTGGAGATTGTGCAAGATTAACAAGATTAGAACGAATCCAAGTAACTTGATTCAGAAATGCAGATATTTTATAATCACTTTGTGTTCTGCTGCATGAGTATTTTGGAGATGAGCAGCTATGGGTCATACTGAGAAATCCAGGGAGATAAGCAGAAATTGTTCAGTGMTGGTGTTTTTGCTTTACCTAATTGACCCAGTTTGACCTTTATCTGTCAAGAAGTTAKGAAACAAATGAAGCAAAATAACAGTTTGAATTGTAAATCAATATTTCTGTATTATTTTGAGGTCACTTTAAACCCTGTWGGCAATGGTATACAACTCATTTCAGGCACTGGAGGCAGAAAAGAACTACTGGCAGATGYGACTGCACCAGCAGTCTTCTCCATATATCAGATAGGAAGATAATATTTTAAATTGTTGCAGAATATTATTAAATGCCCAGGGTAAGGATTTCATAATGYGAGATTAAGAGTACCTTCATGTGAATTAATTTGGAAGATTAATTAAACTTAGGTCTTTTATCTAAAAATATTTCAATTACCTGAATAAAATCAATGACAGTTTTATTACTAATCGGTGTGGGGAATATTTTAATATATAACCTGTGAAGAGACTGATACAATGAAAAGCAAAAGCAGCAACAATGATACCCTATGTCATTAAAGTAATAGACCATTACCTAAGAGTTCTGCTGTGTCATAAAACCTGTAGGCTTAATTTGGGTAAGTGCTTATTGAAAKATGTTTGAAAAATAGGTATTTACACACAAAAAAAAATAAAGTATTTTGGCTGCTAGAATGAAWATACACTAGAAATATAGTAAGTCAGAACTATAAAAACATTTTGATGGGGTCCTTGAAAAATGATACAAAAATATACTTTCTTTGGTGTTGAGACCAAATTAAGATGTCTTGCATTAAATTTTGACCTCTCACTTCCATCTCTGCTTATATCCAGCAGCTATATATGGGTCTGTCCAGCCACAGCTCTGAAATGTTCAGTAGTAAGAACAAAAATTGACGCTTTATCCCCCACAAGGGAGAATCAGAGGGTTTTGCTTTGACTTTTTAAGGCCAGAATGATTTTAATGTGGCCCTTCAAACAGCTGCAGCTACACAGCTGAGGACGTGCTGCACTGTAGCAGCAGCTGGGAGTCAACATCTCAGGGCTGGCTTTTTCCAAAGTACTTTTCCTGTCAACATCAGCGTTAGATATAATTATACATTTTCTCTGAGTCCAGGCAGTCGTTTGTAAATCTGTGAACCAAATGTGAGCATATCRGAGCATTTATGACATACATCCAGAATCCAGTGCCAGGTAAACCACCCTAAACATTGGTGGAGCAAACAATTTCTACAAAGAGACRCTTGTCAGAACTATTAAAACAACAACTGAATTGCTTTTTAATTTTCATGTATTTCAATCTGATCAACATTGAGTATGTATTGTAGGGCATATTCCCATTAATATGCTGGAATTCCATGAAAATAGCTCCTCTCCCCTCCCTTATCTCCCTGCAGGATAACACCCCCCTCTCCATATKTAATTGTTTATGGTATTTTGTTTGAGTGGCTCCTGGCCATTACAAAATAAAGTTTATACTGTAAGAGAGACACCAAATACTGAGAAAGAATAGAGATCTTTCCTGAAATTCTTATGTAGRAAGCTGGTGTCCTACCTTCTTTTTAGATCTTTCCAAATTTCTTCCAAGTGGGCAAGTAGAACAGGTCAGTATTCTAACCCTAATATATCAACCAGCCCATAAAATATTCATTATGTAATTTATTTCTGCATTTTTATCATGTCAAAGTAATATGCATTTGACAAATAATTTGAAATTGTAAAATTAATTTATTTTGGAAGTACGTTTTTATTTGGTTTGTTGTGGTTTTTTCCCTCTGGTTTTCTTCTGTCAATATATTGTTATTAAATCTAGGTCCTTTCCAGCTTTTGTCATGGTTCTAGRMTATGAACAAATTAGATGATAGTTAAATTATAGGGAAAAAAGTATGTTATAGCACATTACATTTCTTGGGTACTCGCAGATGGTATTAAATGGTAAGTTAGGCTTTGTCTTTATATGCAATCAAAAGRAAAAAAWAAAAGATGTATATTGCATTACCTCTGTGTATGAGAAATTGATTACACCTGAAAATACTTGCTAGACATCTCACATAAAATGAATACCAACTTTCATCTTCCTTTTTTTCTTGCTGTTGCCTGGACACAAGTTTACTTCAAAGGCCATCAGCCTTCTAAAGCTGTTTCTTTCAAGGGTAAATAACTAATTTTGTCAGAGAGATCAGACTAGCAATTTGAGTTCAGACAAGTGCCTTGATTTACAGATTCTCTCTTCATTTTCCATGTTTTAACCTTATGTCCCCTGTGAAAGGCTRTATTCCGAGCAGCAATGTACTCTGGAGACCAACACTCATTTTTTAAATTGCATGTTAGTATTAATAATTTAAGGTGGTATGGGTTGGAGGCATGTTGTGCAGACCTTCTGCCTGAACTGTGGGAACACATTAGCTATTTATCTGTCTGAAGAAGAATATGAGAAAACCTAAATGTCTCCTGAGTTAGAGTAAATAATTTTTATTTTCCTGGAGGAAGACCAGTTGGTTCTTCCTAAATCTTACAGAAACTCAAGTCAGACTTTAAAGTATTTATTGTGGAAAGCCAATCCAAACATGGTGTTAAAGTCTCCTCTTTATTTGTTACTTTGTTTCCTGGCATGCAAATGACTGCTGGGGCGTACAGTAAATGTCGCTATAGTACTTCTGCAGGACATGGCTGAGTAACTTTGCATAATGAGACCTACTTCTGATTGTCGAATTAGTTATGCATAGCTGTAGCAATGCAAAACTATGCCTCAAATAGAACTCTATTGTCATAGGTTACTTGATTACATGACTATGGCTTCCGTGTGTATTRTGGTTCCTCTGTTTAAAATGACAAATGCCACGGGCTTCAGTTGAATATCAGAGCAACTTTTTCATGCAATTGCATCAGCTGTACATTTTAATTAATTTTTCAATATGTCAGTCATCATATTTGTGAAAAGGAATTCTACCATGCATGAAATTTCCCAGTACAAAAAAGAATCATGTATATTCTCTTTCCTCTTTTCAATGGTTTTAATGAGAAGGTCACTGTAATTTCAAAGGAAAAGTTGAGAAAAGCCTGCTAGTCATCCTTTTTTCATCAGGCAGCAGTCTTTCTATTCAGTTAGCCTTGATACCAACTCATGAATATCTGACTTCATTTTATCATCATAGAATATCACAGAATTGTTAAGGTTTGAAAAATCCTCTAACATCATCAAGTCCAAGTGTTTAGCAACAAACCATATCCCCAGGTGCTGCATCCACATGGTATTTTGAACACTTCCTGGGAGATGATTCCACAGGTCTGCTGGGCAGCCTGTTCCAATGCTAGACCACCCTTTTCATAATGTCTGATCTAAACCTTCCCCCTGCTGCAACTTGAGGCCATTTCTTCTCATCCTGAAAGTCAAAATTTCCTTAAAAAGTGGCAAYTGTCACACTGCTGAGGAGTGGGATGTGATTGCTAATGCAGAGGGTGTAGGAATGCTTGTTGACTCATGTTCCATCCTTAGGAAAGCTACATAGCTGGGGCAAGATTGTTGGCACTTGTGGCCCGATGTTTATTAGCTCCTGTGAGATAGGATAGTCAAGAAAAGAATACAGCCAAAGGAGCCATCCTCTCTTAATTCTTTTGAGGTTTTGTTAAGCTCCTAAATCAGAGTCCTGCCATGTTYTCAGGTTATGGCAGAATTCTCATCTTTATCCAATACTTGTTGCCATTGCCAAGAGAAATCAAGAATGCCTTTTGACTATGARTGAGAGTCTCTGGGCATGGTAATGCAACCATGTCAAGACTTAAACTATGTAACCAACCTACTAGAAATAGAGTTTTAAAATTCTATAACCAGGAAAGGCCSACCCCTTCCTTCTGGTCTGCCAGGACTGTGAAGTCGAAGTCTCAAAGGATTATAAGCAGAGAGAAGGCTAAAGGATCAAGCTGACTGCTTTTTTTGAGTATTGAAAGACTTTTTTTTTTTTAATTCAGTCCCCCAAATTCTCCAGAGATATAAGATCAATTTATCATTTGTCATATCCAGATGGTAAGTAAATGAACAGTTTCACCATTGGGCTTGCTATCAAAATATTCCAAGAGGAATATAAATGAATGCATCATTTACAGTGGCCAGATGGCAATTCAGAAGACAATTTCATGATCTAGTCACTATATTGCATAAACCTATTCTGGCTTGTTTTTTATCACCATCTGAAGAAAGGGCAATAGAAGATTAAAAGTGTGAATGTGAGGAGTTTCTTGTCTTTTGAGWTAATTTGAACCAGAGTTCAAGTATTGTGTTTCTATCAGAAACAAGGCTGGTGTATCAGTAAATAGTTGTCTCTGAGTCTAGGAAACTTCATCTACTGAGGGGACACCTGTTAAGCAGCAGATACATTTACATCAGAACACATTTTAGCAGTTTAAATAAATGGAAAATGTACCCTTTATATTTATTTATCTGCATACTGATTACTTGTAAAATTTCTAGTAAGCTRAAATATGGTATTTACCTACCATCACCATCATAATTTTTTCCAATTTTATCACATTTTTATTATTAAMAATGGTTGTAGTTATTTTCTAGAAAATATATCAGAAGATCAGCACAATTATCATACATTCTTTTCATTTTTGAAGTCTCCACGTCTTGATGCTACAAGTGAATGTACCTGCTGCCTTTTCTTTCATCGAAAAAGCTTTATGCATAATTGTTTTTATAAGCTCTAGGAATATGATCTTTCTTRACTGTCTATAGTGATGTGAAATTGTTGTGACGTATGAAATATAATATTTAATTAAAATATTGTTAAACTGGCTAATTTCACTGAAGTACTTCTCCCTGAATGCAAAAAGGTGTATTAAAAATTAGCTGAGAGGCTGCTGTTACTGGGCTATTCACCTGAGACTTCTTAAGAGAACAATTGCTTCTTTTGACATTGAAATACTGAGCTACTCTCTGAGAACAGCTAGTAATGCTTTTTCTATATTTTTTGCTATAAAACTATGTTAGAATTCATTGTAAAAATGAAATAGGGAGTTACAAGGCACTTGGAGTTCAAAGCCATCATAAATAGGAATAATGTGATATTTTTAAAGTTACTRTTTAATAACAAATTTCACTGAATATCTGGAGAAATATCTGAAATTCTGAAACAACTATCTTAAAGGATATTTATCGTGGTTTACTTGTTTTCTRCGGCCCTAGATAACAGCCCCATAGAAGGTTCTTGAGAAAACCATCTTTCAAAATTTCAGGCTCTACAAAAAAAGTGCTAGAGGCAACAAGTAAAATTTTTAGGTTTTTTTTTAAATACAGATTTGAAATAAATTTATTAACTGTTAATTCATTCCTTCAATTTWATAGTGTGCATTCTCTCTCACCCCACTGCATTTCTTCCCGCATAATTTTTAATTGTCTAAATCACAAGGCATATTGAAAGACAAGCMATTTCTGTAAAGCAAAGTAAATATTTCAGATAAATGCTACTTCTTTTCTCCTCCCAACTACTTTCAAAAGCTGTAATTTGTTTAAAACTGTAGCAAAATTTATTTCTAGCCCCATGGCAGATTTAAGATATAACGTGTTACCTTCTTAAAATGCAGTAGTTAGCATTATTTTTGGTCTATGACATCTGTAGAGTTGGAGTAATTGAATAATGTTCTACCCCTGATAGCAGTGCCAGATTCTGGTGCTAAAATGCCTCAGGATCTGTAATCACAGCTGAAGGCAAACCCATTCTCTGTTGGTTGGTTGTGTGGTCCACTTGAAATGCCTTTTTGACTTCCAAGTGCTTGGTTAGGCAACAAACCAAATATTCTGTAATACCTGGGGAAAGCAGAATGGGTTTTGATAAATAGTTTATGTTCTTTTGTGATGATTTGTGTTATAGCCTGTTACAACCTGAGTAGTCAATTCAAATTGATGCTGCTAAGAGCTTACTACCACTTCCATACTGTCTGACCCTCTGATATCACAGACCAAACCCCATTCTGATATTATCATAAAAAAAGAAGTTAATGTCAGAAAACCAGTGACTTGATACCTGTATAATTAAGTGTATACAATGATGAATCTTTTATTTTTTAGTGAACTTATCCTATCCAGTATTGACATTGATGCAACTGGAGATTGGGAGTGTCTAGTCAAGAATTCCTATGGAAATAGCACTAAACAAGTAGAAATTGTGGTACTTGAAACAGCTGCTCCCTACTGCCCTGCAGAAAGAATTATTAACAACAAGGGAGATTTCAGGTATGACTTTCTGGGTTTGGAGTGTGTTTCATATATTAATGGAGGTACAGACCATATTCATGCTTGCATGACACTTCAGTCTCAGTTATAAGTCACTTATTTTAGTTGTCATTTTTATATAATATGGTAGRAAGGAGAGCACTGTATGATTTTGATGGGAAATGGGACCTAGTGCTTCAAGAGAAGCAGTGGTTTGTGAAAGTCAGGAAATCTTCTAATTCCTCAGTAYGCATTATGGAAATTTTTAAAGAAATTAGATAAATTAGAGAAGATTCAAAATTTTTCTTGGTCTTTGTAGAAGATGATAACACTGCATTAAAGCATTAGAAGATTAAATCTTCAGTRCTTTATTTTTTAAAATCTGTTCTGGTTCAGATGGCTTTGTTCAGCTGAGATTAGAGGTAACAAATGACATGAGACTGTTAGTAAAATATTTCACTGAAAAGGATCAAAAGAGAAAGTAAAACTATTTAGTAAAATAAGTAGATTGKATGAGGTGAGCTGAAGGACACAAAGTTCTACCAATATACCACATGCTTACAAAATTCATCTGTCTTGCTATCTGAATCTTAGGAGTCTGCAAGATTTTGTAGAGTAAATGTAGCTTTTGCTCCATCATTGCTTTTATCTACATATGCTGGCGGGGCTTTTTAAAGTTGTAATAATTTTAATCAGAAGAAAAGGTTCCTGTGGAACTTGGTATTGTTTTCAGTCAGCTCTAAAATACACCAATGGTATGCACAAAGCTCTTAAACAAAACCTGCTTGACAATAAGACTGATGTATGATGGCAATCCCGTTGAGAAATCAAGACAGTCATTTGTTACCAAATGAATTATAATGATAATTCAGCTTGAATAGATAATGAAAGGAAAGTAGATGAGGAACGAAGCCTTTCTTAAATAGAAGAACTTTCTGTGAATATTTCTGACCTGAAAGCCTCTATTTATTTTTAGGTTACCTTTAAAACTTAAAAGCCCAAAGGCTTTTTGTACTATTTCTTGTGTTTGAATAAAAGTAAAGGATTGAATTAGAAAGAAGTGGAGATAAAAACCTACTCAAATAATCTGTTTTCTCTTTACTACAGAGCTATTTTATTATGTGTTAACCTCAGTACCAGCCAGTTTGCCTCTTTCATTGAGGCAAAATTGCTGAGGCAATGCATTTATATGGATTAAATTTCATTAGAGACCTTTGACAATCTTAGCTATAGATTTTTTTGTCATCACAATAACTGGAATTGTGTTTTTTCATAGTGGATATGCTGAAATAGATTTTCATTAGATCTTTAAAAAATATGTACTTCGTATCAGAAAATTCATACTGAATCTTTTAGATGGCAACTCTATGAAGTTCATGTTCTTGCCTTAAAATGACATCCTTTTCTCCATAAATAAATATATATAAATCTTCATGCTGCACAAACTAACACCAGGGGCATTTTTGTCATTTTATATAAATCAAAAGAACAAGAGTGGACATTTCTCAACCTATTGATCATCTTCCTAGGATTCTGTATAAATTTATTTTTAAAATGTACATCAAAAGGATGCTGAGTCCATAGGTTCTTTTGGCATTTGAGAGAATGAATTTAAAATCGTAGAGAATTTATGAGGCTCCAACTCAGCATTAACGCTTGAAATTGTTCAAAGGTTTATCCTCAGAGATGGAGCTTTCACACCAGCAAGTTTTCTTACAAAGGTCTTTGAAGTTTTGGTAACATAACAAGTATGGAAGTAGAAAGAATTGAATCACAAAGGCAAAACTAGAAAGAACTGTTCTTTTATTGGGCAAAAGAAAGGGGAAAAAAGCATCAACTGTTGGGGGAGTGTGGCTATTTCAGTGGTCCAGCCTAGGTGGTATTTATAATTGTGTAACTGCAGCAAGAATTAGGCACTGAGAGTCAGAATAAACCCGCCTTTTCTGCTAAGAAGTTTTGTCTATCATGGCCATATTTTACCTTTTTTTTTTTTGGTTGCTGTTTTATAGAATGCTGTAAGCTTATTCTGAAAGGCAAATGAAAATTTGCTTGCTATATACTATCCTTCCTAGTCATAAAGGCTGGATTCTGCTCACTGTGACCATGCTAGGCTCAGAATTATCTCTTTAATTTCACTTTTGAATTAAGTTGCCAATAAGTGTGGCCCAATTGCATAAATGCAAATTTTTTACTAACAATAATTCATCCCAGAGGCCAAAGTCCTCTATGATACTATATGGTCTGTGTACTACTTTACATATTTTGATTTTGTGGGAAAGCTTCTTTCATGGTTCTTTTTTTATCAACTGTTTTTACATCACATGTTGGATTTTTTCAGTGAYAGCTGTGAAAAATAAAAGTATTTTTCTTCTTAGCTTTTCTTTGARATAAAGAAAACTTTTATAGTCCAAAACCTCTCAGTATATTATGTAACAATGTTCAATTGAATGTGCATTGTGTAACTAGAGGAACTAATACATTTGTTTGAGGAAAGGTTGATTGCCAAGCTGTAATTTCATTGAAAGGCAGAATATTTTTGTGATTTATTTTGTTCACTCATCAGATCAGTGCAATTAAAGAACCATATCCTTCCCACACCTGCTGACTCGCTGATGATATGCTTATGGCTTTCTTTGATTTCTACCAATTACCTGATCCTGCTATGTCCACACTAGGCTGTAAATGACAATAGATTTGGTATCTATAGAAATAGATACAGTTGTGCCATTCTAGAGAATGCAGCAGAAAAACACTTTCTATACCCAGAAAGTGTGTTTCATAACAGACCAACCAGCTAAATTGAAGAATTCTGGCTGCTCTTGATTTAGTTTATTTTCAAAGACTGTTTTGGAATCATACTACATAAATCATGTATACCTAAATAGCTCATTTTTGAGGGCTAGTTCCTTCCTCCTTCATKACATGTGTTCTCTGCTGAAATCTTGTACACTGTTTTCTGAGACATTGGGACTTTCTGTTTTTTTCAAGGGTTTTTAGTGGTGGGTCAAAATGCAAAGCGGAGATTGTCAGGTACATTTTGGGCCCTTAGTTTTAAGAGCATTTAGTATTAGAGTTTGGGTTTTTGGGTTTTTTTKGTTTTCTTTTTCTTCATGTACTTACTTCTCTGCTTTTTGCTGTCTGCAGACATTTATGTAGTAAAAATACCAACCATATCTTTTTCCTTAACACTAAACACCTTCCTGGAATTAACGCAGAATGAATGTGTGACCAGCTAGACTTGAACCTGCATAATTCTGACATTTTCCAAGGAAACAAAGTAACTATTTATAAAACATTTTGAAGTAAAAGTTAAAATAGCCTTTTTTTCTCATTTACCACTTYACATTGTTGTATATGGTCATAAATTGTTTTATATATATATCTATATCTATGTTGCAAGTTGCCTTTTGCATTTTAATTTTTACTACCATGGTGTTTCTAGGTGGCCCAAAACTTTGGCTGGGATAACTGCTTACCAGCCCTGTCTCCAGTATTCTTTTAACTCTGGTGCATTTCACAATGGTGCAGAAGAGGCAAAGGCGTGGCGCAAATGTAACCGAACTGGACGCTGGGATGAAGAAAACTACTCTGAATGTCCTTATTCACAAGAAATAACTCAAGTTCTTCATGCTTTCAGTCAGGTAACATTTTGAAATCCAAGGCTCCCCTTCTCTAGTACTGAGCTTGTTGGATAGCTTGCAAGAGATGTCAGTTCAGCCACAAGTTTGGGATAGATGGACTTTTAACAAAATGCTKTACTTGAAAGGCAATGATTTGTTTCTTTGGTAATTGGAAGTTTAGTAGAAACAAGTGCACAGCATTACCTTTATATTAATATTTTTTTCCATTAGATGCTTAGAATCTAGATGATTATTAGTAATGCTGGCAGGGTGATCAGCACTTGACTTTCCTTCCCCTCATGCGGTTTTCCAGAAAGATGTTCATTTCTCGTGGAGTCCCATATCCGAGTTTCATCAGCTGAAGTGCCTGTCCTCTTTAGAATGCCTTTTTGATGTCTTCAAAAAAAGCAGTGCCTTAATTGTTTCTTATGGATAAGTAAAAGAATGAGATGAAAAAGTAGATGGATAGAAATTAATGAGAAAAAAGGAATGTAACAGGAAACACTGTGGAGGATGGCCCAGATGTGTAACTGCCATACTCGTAAATTACAACTTTCAGTTTCCTTGACCATTTCTTCCCTGGTAGTATTAGTACTGCTAGATAAGGCCACAGAAAGTTTGTTTTCAAATGGGTTCATAAATAAGAATAATTAATATATAAGAGAGCCATTGGAATTACAGGGTAATAAAATGATTAGTGAGATGTCTAGAATCCAGTCTGTTCTCTTGTAGGCAAGGAGGTGAGGTTGGGTTTCTCAGGGCCTTTGACACTCAGGACTTTATGACCTCTGAGGATGGAGGCTGCACAATTTCTTGGAGTTAACCTGGCCAAATACCTGACTACACTTAGAATAGGAAAGATTTTCTTCACAGCAAATCTGATCTTGTTTTCCCACCGTGTGCCACTGAGTATAGGAACCCTTGCTGACACTGTTGTTTTCATGAAGATCTAGAGATAGAGGCAAGGCAAGATAAGTAGCTTTGTACATTTTATGAGACCAGATAGTTACACTCTAGAAAAAGTAGATAAAAATCTTCAAAATTTGCTGGTCTGTTGTGGTGGCACCTTCAGATTAAGCAATGAAATATAAGACCTAAGGCTGAAAATACATTCATATGCCTGAATATTCCCCTGAAATGTATATCCATGGCATATTGATGCACATAAACCCATGTGAAATTGTGGCAGGCATTATACCAATGGATGTGACCTTCAGTTTTTAAAGAGAATGAAGGTAGCTGATTTACTAAGGCTAACAATTCCAATGTATTTTCAGATGCACATCAATTTGACAACCGTGCTGGAGTTTTCCCGCCAGCTGACAGCCTACACAAGAGGTGCTTCCCTCTTTGCGGATAAAATGGATGTAATATATTTGGCTTATATAATGGAAAAGTTAATTGTCTTCGTGGATGAAGTTGAAGATGTAAGATATCTCCTCTATGCTGAAAAAAAATATCGCTTAGAAGTGAAGTCTTCTCATGTGGCCCTGCTCTTAATGTATGCGGGCACACAGTGAAGAGTAGCTTCTAAAACTGATTGCTGATTGCAAATGTTCTGCATAAACTGTGATGTCTCTCTTTGTGCCAAAAAGGAAACTGTCTTCTTTGCTGATGACAAGGGCATTGCTGCTTAGGAATAAAACCTTTTTTTAATGAGCCACTTAATTAAATTTCTCTTTAAGTTTATTTTCTATCACGGCTAACATGTTAGAATGGACTCTGGCTGGCCACTGGAGCTACACATGCTTCTTTTGTTTTCTCCATTTTATCAGAAAGTTTTCACTGAACTTTGGAAGGAGGTATCACTTGTAAAGAAAAGATAATATGTCTTTATGTGCAACAGAAACTTTTGGCATTATGGATGCCATTTTTGCAGCAAAATCTAATCAAAATGATGCAAACCCTATGGGAAAAGTAGGTTTTTACAGAGAACAGGAATGTTCATCTTTTGTTTTTTTTTTCTGTTAATTTTCAGAGTAACTGCTTACATAAACATAAACTGTAATTTTTGACCACATGATGTTTTCTTTTGGTTTGGCAATGTTCATTCCATTCTGGCTCTGGGAATTGTAACAGTTAATATTTTAGTGCCAATTTGAGAAAGTCTCCAACTTCAATTTCACCATAATACTCTAGATCTAAAGTATATTAAGTGCTCTCCAAGAATCACGTTTCAAAGCTGCAACTTTATTTCAGCTCAGAATCCTGATAAGATCTTACTGCTTTCTGACAAAACAGAAATTTGACATTCAAAAGAAACAGCTGGATTTGCCATAAAGCCTCTTTGTTTTTCTAGCACTGATATATTTTCCATTAAAGCTGAGCACCATGTCTAATCTTTTAATTGACCTCTTCCACCATTCAAATAGGTTTTCGTTTCTGCTTTTTTTTTGGGTATCAAAACATCTCTATCTCCATCACTTATGTCTACATTTCCGATTTAGTAATACCTTATTTTCTTAATTTATAACATTTTTCCTAATTTTTCTCTCTTTTCCTTTACCTCTCACTCAAGTTTTCTAGATAGAGTCCTCATCCATTTTGCTTTCAACTAGCACTCATTTCTTAGCTCTCAGTCACAAGGTACAAAAGCACCTATGAAATTTAAACATGCATAATAGTGCAAATTTTTGTATTTTCAATGACATGACTTTACTCTTCATTAATGCACTTAATTATAGTATAAATGACTTCCTTTTCTTATTTCTCTCCTTTTGTATATTTATAGACCATTGTTCTGCCCTCAGTAAGTTACTGCCTAGCTGATTGGTGTTTGCTTTTATAGTTTCTCATAAATCACTCCAGACTCTTAATGTGATTCATTATTATTCATTTTATCAATAACTCTGTCACATTGTCAAAAGCCATCTAGAATTATCTAGTAATTATGTTCTCAAAAATAGATTAAATATTTCAGGAACAGTCGCATAAAATTTCACATGTAGTCTCATTATTTGTTTCCTTTGCAATGCATGGGAAATTTATCTTGTTTTTATTGAAAATGCAGAACTAACTTCATAACCTCAGCCATCTTTTAAATAGTTTTCACCATTCCCRAATTTCTGTTTTCCTTTCCACTGAATCATCTCTGTATTTGTCTTATTTTTCTTTTTCTATTAGTGTGACTTTTTGGCTTCTTGAACTTTTCTTTAACAATATTTCTCAGTTGTTTTTCTCTTCTATATACCTTTTTATTCAGGTTTACATGTGACAACTGGGTATATCTTTTCCATATCTTTGCCTTCAAATATATTTGTACCATGGTCATGTTAATTTTGAAATTTTACTCAAATTAAGGTTTTGAATTTTAAAAAGCAATTTTTTTTTTTCTAACTTGAAATAATTAAAAAAATATTCAGAGCAATATTTATTCTTTATAAATTTAACTACTAATAAAATTTCAAACACATGGTTACCAAAATCTGCAAAATGTCATTTGGCAAAACAAAGATCTGTTGTTTTGGATTAGGCACAAGTGTGAATTAAACCTACCAAAGCTATGGCTCATGAGATGATCAAAGTTTATATCAGCACCTAAGCTATATCTCAAATTTACTCCCCTATGTCTGTAACAAAGATGTCTTTCAAATATATTTTCCCTCTCTTTTTTTTTCTTTCCCCCAAACCTCCCCCTCAAGATCCTTTGATTAAACATGAAGCAGCTCTTTAGAGGGCATGGCCAATTTTAATTAGTTTAAGAAAGAGGGTGATAATTCTGTAATTCTGTTTATTGAGATGMGATGACTCAATTTGTCTGGTTTATCTAGAAGATAAGCTTTAAAGTTGTGAATTAAAAAGCTCTTCCTTGATGTGAGTTGCACTTTTCCTTTCTTGTTTTTCTTTTTCAGTCTATTTAAATTTTTTATAACATCAAAACTGTCTTTCAATGATGGTTACCAAGAGAAATAAGGTTCCTGCCTTCATTTGTACTCTTGTCTGTTTTTTTCGTAGCTACTGAGTTTTACAGACAATCCCTTTTTTATTTTTTTCCCCTTTTCCAGATTGGGGATGCTCTTATTGAGATTGCCAGCAATATAATGTTGGTGGATGACCACGTGTTGTGGATGGCTCAAAAAGAAGACAAAGCCTGCACCAGGATTGTACGATGTGTGGAACAGATTGCAAGTCAAATACTGACCAGCAAGATTCAAGTGATATCAAAGGTATTTCAAAAAATTTAAAAATGTTTTGTAAGATTTTTTTTTCTTGAATTCTGTTTGCAAGACAAAAATATTTTTAAAATATGACCAATGGTATTAAAAAGTGGTTTTCTTTGATCAGTTTTATTTATTGTGATAATATGGTGTTCACAACAATATCTTTCTAATGTTCTTACTATTCATTCAGTTTCTATTTTTAAAGCCACTATAGTATATGGTTTTATCTTGAAAGGTCCAAAGTGAGTGAGTGACTGGTGGCAGGATGTCAGACCATAAAAGACAACAAGATCCTTTGTAGTTGGAAGATTTTAATATGCCTTACTCACAGGCTTTTGGACAACTACTGATTAAAGTATTTAGAAGATTATCAACAAAGTTCTATCATGTCCTGAACATTACCAATTTGGGGATAGTTTTAGTTTTTTCAGAAGCAAACTATACCTGTTAGAAATAATTTTTTACTCCTTGTCCTCCATCTACACAAATGTGTCACTTGGATACTGAGAGGTTCTCATTTGGAGACTAAGACATTGTCTTCTTGTCAGCTTCAAAATCTAAATAGCAGAAATACATCTAAATCAGAAGCCTGAAAGTTATCCTTTTAGAAGTTTAGATAAACACTTTAAAGCCTTATCATTCCTTGAGTTAGTTTGCTTGCTTGCTTTTAAACAACCTTTATTCTTTTCTCAGTTGTCCACTGCATTTACACAAAACCACTGTTTAAACTTGAGTTCAGGTGCAGAGTAAATMACAGGAAAAATGCATAAAATTAAAAGCAACAACAACAAAAAAAAAGAAATTACAAACTGAAGCAAATCTTCGAGGAAGCCAAATAGTATAATAGCCTTAGTTTGTGTTTTTAGAAAAGTAGTCTTTCAAACAGACACAAAAATATATTGGACTGTTTCTTAAAAGAAGCTTTTTATTTAATTCTCATTTACATAAAAGAATCAAATTTGCTAAAAGTATTTATATTAAATACATAGTGACAATAATGTAACTTTTAGAAGTATTTTGCAATGTGACAGCAAGGAGGGGTCTATTGTTTTATACTTGCCTTTCTTTTAAATGTCAAGTGACAAAGGTTGAAGTTTTTCCCTTTCACTGCTTCAGGAAGATGTTGACATTACTGAAAAGAGTAATTCTATGTACTCAGACTTCAAAATGTGTCACTAAATGTTTTGCCTTGCTTTATCTTTCAGCTTCTTAAGGTTTTCTGTAGGAGAAGTAGTTTACTGTTGAGTGCAATTTGTAAATAAACAAAAGCTGTGGAGATTTTCTGGTCTCATCTTAGGCAATACCAAACATATCTGTTCCTTTGGGAGGCCAGCCAGGAAACTGTCTCACAGAAATTGCATCAGCTTTCTTTATTTTAGAAAACAGCAAATAAAACACCCACATCTTAGGTAGCCAATAGTTTCTAGTACAGTTCCAAAGCGGGGAAAAAAAGAGAAACTCTATAAACTGTCTCAGTCATATAACATTGAATCATAGAATAATTTAGGTGGTCAAAGACCTTTAAGATCATTGAGTCCAACCATTAWTCCAGCACTACCAGGTCCACAGRTCAGGAAACAATCTGTGCCTGGAAGCAGAAACYATATAGTCCTATCACTGTGGCACCAGTCTAAGGAAGTCCACCTGTGATAACACGAGCTGTTTGTCCCGTGCACTGTGATGAAATTAAAATGCCAGTTTAAGGGTAGAGATGTATCTCTGCACTCTGCTGCAGCCTTCATCTCCATACACTTCACTTTGCTGAAGGCTCGGTCACAAATGCACCTGCAACATGGTGTTGCTTTGAAACATTTAGCCATGTTCAATGCTCTCATGGAACAAGATGTGTGAAGACTCAGCCACTAAATAGCTGAGAAGGTTCCTTTTTCATTTCTTGGGTACAACGCACATCCTTATTCACTTTTAAATAGTTCTTAAGCCTGGTGTTGCAAGTTCACTTTATTACTCTATTGCTTTAATCCCAGATTCCATTGAAGCTGATAATGGTGGAATTGCAAAACTGATGTAATAATAACTAGTGTAACTGACAGAAACAGATCTCTATCTGTGTGTATATATGTATCTCAGAAGGAAAGATGGAAGCAAACTCACTATGCTGTTGTAGAATCTGTATCATATTTTTAAATAAGTTCTATTTTCCTTCTCACCCCAAGAGAATATATATACACATATAGCTGTGTGTATGTGTGTATACATGCACAATCCTTTACTGAGTTTATGCAGTAAGCACACAATGCACATGCAATTGCAAGTATGATTAGTGGGTTTGTGACAACCGTTCTCAATGTTTTCACAGGTATCTCGTAATATTGCTCTGGAAGCCTTCGTGATCAAGCCCTCCAGTTTCACAGGAATGACTTGCACTGCCTACCAGAAAACATCTGCAAACTCTGGCAAGTCAGTGACTCCTGATTTGGGAAGATGGGAAGCAAATCACAATCCTGATCTATATTTGAATTTCAAGTGCAACACTGGCAATCTGGATGGTTCCTTGGTGAATTCTTCTACCAGAGTAAGTCAGTATGATTATGACTATAACTTAATCTATTTTATTTATTTAGTGTTTTCAGTAGCACCTTTAGGCARAATACTGCTTTGTAAAATGAATATTTTATGTGTTGTTAGCACTGTAAACTTTTTAATAATTTCAGCATGTAAGTGRGCTTAAACTGGTGTATTGAGTGTTGCATATTTTGTTGTGCTAATGAATATTCCATTAATATAATCAGGCAGAATGCAGGATGTGAATAGAGATGAGTGAATGTCTTGGTTCTTTTCTATCTCTGAGTCCAGTTGTGCAAACTTTTCTATGTGTAAACAATCTCTTCAAATTAATTTGGAAATACTTGTTTTAGTGAGGCACTCTCACAGGGTTTTACATTGCAGAGATGTATTTTTTTTAGGGAAATTACCTTTACTTTTGTAAATAATACTGCATTATCTTTCGGACTTCAAGCTGAGGGAGAGTGTTTTGCTGGATTTTTGAGTAGTAGCTGAAGAAAATAGTAAATAAGCCTTTTAATAGAATATGCTGTTGTTATCAAATAATGAAGTGTAACAATTAAATTTTGATCTAGCAGGAAATGGAATTTTGTATTTGGCTGAGCATGTTATTAAATTTAAGTATTAGTGTTGAATTTCAGCTATCCTCCAACTGAATCTCAGTTTAATAGGCTCATTTCTTGAATTATTTACTATGACAAAACGATGCTTCTCTGAATAATATTACTGGTTTATTGAACTTGAAAATATTTTGATTGAAGTTTGGTGCATTTTAATCTGTATGGACTATGCAGTCAGTTATATGGTACTTTGTGCTCCCRTGATCTTCTGCTAAAGGAGTAATCTTAGCAATGGAAGAATAGATTAAATTTGTTTCCTTTAATGGAGTTCATTTTTTTCCTCTGAACACTTTGAACATGTCTGTCTAGAGGAAAAAGAAAGGTGTCTCTGAAAAGCAATGACTTTGCCATCCATAAGGTGAAAACCACATGTCAGAGATCTAAAAGAAACAAGATTTCTTCAAGAAGAAATCCTGGAACACTCTGAATTGTATGGGATAGTATTATTGATACAGAAATATATATGGGATTACAGGAACAGGAAAGTTTTATTAGCTCCACCAATATATTTTGTACTTCTTTAGAAACTGAATACCAACATTTTTAGTCAATTAGTCTCTTTATAGTTGAAKGGTCAAGCACTGGTGTATCTCTCCTTTTATAAAAATTTTACCATAATTGCAAATTTCTCATCTCTTCTATCAGCATGCATTTGTCAAATATTTTGAGTAAGTTAGACCAGTTATTTGAAGCCCCTTCCTAAAATGTTAGAATGTCACCATAATGATCTCAGAGKAAAATCTTTCCTTGTATACTGTGAACCTACCTGACTTTAAACTATATAGAAAAGGGAAATGCTACTGATGGTACAAAGAAGCCAGGAGAAAGTGAGCTTATTCCCCTGCAAAGGCATTTTGATGTGTGTAATATATATTCTGGTGGAAGTGACTTTATTAGGTGGATCTCCAGCTATCACCTGTATATGAATTTGGAAAGATTGTAAGACCACGATACAGGAGATTATAGACTCAGCTAAATGTTTGTTACATCGATTTAGGTTTTAACGTGGAGGTGTACTCAGGCTTTAAATGAGGCAGGAGAATAAGCAGACTGGATATATTCCTTTAACTTTATCCTGAAAAGCAAGAAGTTTAAATTCACTGCTCTCTGAAAGTTCTAGGCTAACCAGTCCCTTAATTCATTCTGAAATTGGCTACATTTCTTCACTGTTGAAGTGAATGATATGTAGAATTGTAACTGATAACAGAAAATGGGATTCTTTATCGTCATCCACTAGCAAAATTATTTCTATATTTGCTCATTGGAGGTAAACCTACTTGATTGTGCTRTGCAAAGTTTAGGGAAAAAGAGAATTTGTTCTAAGGTCAGAATTGCTTCTTTTACTATATCTGACCTTTAGAACTACATCTTAGATGCTGAGATTACTCTTACAGTCTTCCTCTATTTAGCATAGGATTAATAATGAAGAAGAAAAACATCTAATTAAAATCACCAAGTAGATGTAGCAATCACAAATTTAATTAACTTCAAATAAAAATGGGAAAATTTGCTTAAGAAGCTTACTAAAAGAGAATATTCATATGTTTTTGTGCTAGAAAGTGTAGCCCTCTTCAAATTTATAATACAATCATTTGTTCACTAAGCAAAACAGTTGTTTATGTCTTCTGTTGCTAAGAAATTTCACTAATCAATTAAAAAAGTGAATCCTCAGGAAGCAAAGTGTGGGCAGTAGAGGGGAGAAGGCCGATATGGGTGAGCTCAAGCTTTCTTGTGAATACCATCAAGGCTTTCGTARCTATTCATTGTGATTTTCCCTAGCAATGGTAGGAAATTGATACATAGTTAGACAGTAGCTTTCTGTACATAAATTAACCTGATCTGGTTGTTATGGTATAGAATGCCCCAAAAAGGTTAAATAACATCAAAATKTAAATAAAAAAGTAATAAACAGTTTTAAAAGGATAAACTTTGAAAATTAAATAATTTAAAAGACACTGAAAGWGGTTCACCATTCAGAGAAGATCAGGACATAGCTGTTAAAATATATCTGTATCCAATTATGGTTCAAATATGTTTATAGACCAACTTGCAGTGTTTTCAGATACCCTAAATTAAAATATTATTGCAGTTTGATACAAAAATTTTTATCTTTAATTCTGACTCTGTAACTMCCTGCGAGTTTGAAAACTGTTGCAGATCAGAAGTTTTGTGTGGTAGGACTTAGACCCAAATGCCTTCTCTTAGAACCCATTTTTGCTGTTAGTAGGGGGCTTTTGCTGCCTGACTGGACTCTACTGGGTGGGATAAAAAAAGCTCAAATATATATTCTGAATTTTTGTTACAGTATTTTGACACACTGGTTGTTTTCCTCTCTGTTTAAGAGGCTTTAATTGGGTGCTCCTGCCCTGGGTCTCCAGGCTGAGATCCTATCACAGGAATGCTCCTGGGGCTCAGATGAGCTGTCTGTGGTCTGAGGATATCACGATAATGAAGTGATGATCACACACCAGGCAGGTGGTTGTACAGTTGAAATCGGGCAATGTGAGAACAGTTGATGAAATTTTAGTGCATTCAGTACAAATCCAGAGTCTGGTTCTCGTTTGATACCAGACCTGAAGCATACTTGGAACCTGATCTCTGTTCCAACCTGATTCTGCAAAGTAGTGTGCAAAGATAATCACTTGTACAGTTAACCCACCCTCTGACTCAGTAAAATTCCTTCAGTACAGAATGAACCTTTAAACTTCCTGTACCATGGCAACGAAATRTGCAGCTTATGGTGGCCTGTAAGTTTGACATTTCTGCTTTGACTTAGAAGAAGGTATTTTCYTAACATAATTTATACTTTCAGCTTCATTGAAAATGCTGGTCAAATGAGAAGTCTATTCCTATCTTAATTATTCTCCTGACACACAAATGAATTAGAAGTGAGGTTTTGAAATTTCAATAATGCGAATTTCACATGTAATGCCTGACTTCTGAGTTCTTCATGATAGCCTCCATGCATTCTATTCAACTTTTCAATTCTGTTTATTTCTTCTCTGCTCTGAGCCAGACTGACCTTTGGATTTGTCAGGTTGTATTACAGGTAGTGTCCATATGAAGAAATGGTAAAAGTTAAATTGGTATCAGACATGCTAACTACAAAAACAAATTCTAATATACACTGACAAAATCCTCTGATTACTTGCAYGTACCATATTGAGATATTACACAGTTTTAGAAATATTCTTGTCTCAGATACCTACTGGAAAATATACAATCTATGTAAGAAAAGGTTTTGCCTTGCATAAAATAAATTTTGATTGTCAGACCATAGATGTAATGTATACATAATGGTAAATTCACAGGTAAAAGTTACCAGGAATGGAGAAAAGAACTTAAAGATTTCCACCAAGTGATGAGAGTAGGATAAAACACAGAATTAAAAATCCAAAGACGAGTTGTGAATGGGAAAATTATTGTTACTGATATCATGAGGTTGCTCATCCATTTTAGGATACCTTTTCCCAGTTTCAGAATGCATGTGTACAGAAGATTTTCAGTGCATAAAGATCAACTCAGGAAATTCAGAATTCATATAGTGTATAGAATTTGTGAAAAATGTAATACAAAATGAATATACTTCCTGTAATTTGCATAGAAAATAGCTATTATTGATTTTTCTGGTTCAGTCCAGCAGACTAAATGTTCCCCACTCCAGATCTTTTTCATTCCATGCTACATTAAAAACAAATACTTTTCAGTCTTCTGCTGGGAACATTCACATTGAAATATTCAATAACCATGTAYGTGATATTAAGAAAATACCATCCAACATAGTCAACAAAATACTTTTATCCTACAGTATGTCACAGTATATTGTTAGGTTAATTCTGCATTTTTTTCTGGCATGTAATATCCAGTAGGTTGATAGGTATCATAAATATTGCATGAATTATGTTGACATCATCATTTCCATTGTGATGGCCTCTAATTTCCCAGCACACATCGCTTTTTAGAGATTATTGCAGCACTTTCCTCATCAAAYATTATGAACTTTGAGTATGTTGTATCATAYAGGTTAGTACAAAATTATAATTTTTCTTTTTTTTTCTCATGCTTTAATTTTCACAGCTGCAGAAAACATACAATAAAAAAAAAAATTGCCAAGTAAGCAGGACACCAGCAAACTAAACTTAGTTTCTCAGTTTTATAAGTATGGCATATTACAGAGTAACACTGGGCAGAATGCTGGAATACCTAMTGTCAAAGCCTATTTTGTTTCAAAATATTTTACAAAGATTAAACATCCAGATCAAGGCATATCATGTTATACATCAGAATTTGTCCTCTTCTCTTCCCTTTGGGAAAAARTTTTTGCCCATTTTTCTCTTTTCTCAATTTTCTTTCTATGTCTTAGAGCCCAAAGCATTTTGCTCTTTTCTCTTGGATAATGATATATGAAAATTTGTCCTGGTAACTTAACAAGAGAGTTTGCTTGGTTGTAAATTTATAAATTGATTTTACAATAACTAATCTAGGACTGTGTTTCTCTTTTCTCTGTGATTAGGTGGGTACAATCACAAAGGTATAGCTTAATGTGATGTAGGCATTTTTAAGTTTGTTATATTTTACCTGCTTCATCCTTTTACATTTATTCTACTTTTTAAAGATCTTTTATTTATAGTTCTAATTTAATCCTGTAGTGGTTTTAATAGTGATTTAGAATATATCCAGACATACAAYATCTATTTATTCAATATTCTAAATAATCACCTTCATTCTAGKTTTTGCATTCAAGAAAGGATTTTTTTATATTTGTCCTTATGCTTAGACATAATGTCTAAGAGTTATCAAAAAATAGCTGTTGGTATCTCTCTTATTACAGTCATGGAATACTTGTTTTAAAATAAAATTWAAAATAAGTAAAAACATTTAGCAGTATGATACATAAACAGTATTTTCTGTGGAAGTATTAATTTGCTTGCAGGTGGRTTCAGATGATACACTGAGTACTAGCTATGGAAAAAGTTGAAATATCTGTCGTTCAGGTAATTAGAGGGTTTAATTTCAAAATCAAAACCAGACAAGAAAAACTGCAGCTCTCTTTCTCTTTCCAGTATGCTCAAATCACATTTTTATGTTGATACCACTTACTACTATTCCTTCTCAAATAATGACTTCATATATTTATGCCTAGTATGACACCTGCAAAGTTTGTAGTTTGGTGTTTTGTGTTCAATATGCCTTCTTTTTTCTTTTCTCTGTACATGCTTCTGTGGCCTTTTATAGTGTGGATGGTCATCCTGCACTTAAAGATCTTTCTGAAGATTGAGAAAAATGGAACAGTGCCCAAATATTATTAATGCATGTGTGAAAAATGTAAATTATCTTAGGTATGCAGAAGTGTTTTTCTAATTCTTGTATTGGTTTATCATGTATTTTAACATCTAGCCATTTAGTCATTCTCCCTTAATGCTGTGTACAATTTGGAGCCCAAACTTATATGTCTGAAGAAGTGAAAAGAAACATGAATAGCTTGAAGTTAAAAAATACAYGGACAAAGAGACTGGGAGAATTAGCAACCTGTAGTTGGTGTAAAATTGTGTTATTTGAATTCACATTTGCTTTCTTGTCAAACAAACTTCTGTTCCTGAACACATGAATACTACTGATTTTATGTGTGCTGTCAATATATATCGAGGAGATGTGCTGCCACTCTCTAATCCACAATGGCTGAGTAAAAAACAGACTTCTGATTTTCAGCACCATTGCTCTTGTTACAGAAAAGTTATCTTTGGCATTTCCCAAAGGGCATTATAAGATTAGTTTCCTTGTTATAAACTATCAGACTCCTTCATGTGCATTCTGCTGTTAAATAATAGTTTGTACACTAATTAAGATAAACCACATAACAAAACCCCACTGACACCATAACAATTAATAACACAGAACATCAGTTGTTGGAATGTATTTTATGTTAACTTGATGGTACAAAGGTAATAATGACCAGGTACAATACTGAGTACAAATGCATGTCCCAGTTCTGCATTGATTTTTGAGGACTTGACCCTCAATTTTCTCATTATATAAAATAAGATGCCCATAATTTTCTCATGGTATAAACAATAAACTTTTAAAAKTTTTATAGAACTCCCTGTGTAAGTTAAGTATTTGCAACTGTTCTTTTCAAAACTCTTCTTTTCAATGTTTGTTTTATTTTTCTCAGAGAGTGATTGATGCTACATAATAGAACATGCATCAGTATCCAATAAGTAATTACATTTTGTTTCTCAAAATCCTTTTCACTACATGGTTGCTTAGGTAATTGATTGTTGCTTATTTTAGAGAAGGCATTTCCAATTTTTAAACTGAAAATTTTAGTAACTGTGGAAGTGTGTTTAGAGGCTTTTTCTTTCTTCTCTCTTTCTCCCTTTTTTTTCTTTGTTTTTTTCAGTGTTGGTTTATTGGCTTATATTGGTACTCAAATAGACCAGTGGTAATAAAGAGTTCACTAAAATAGATTGCTTATTAGGAGGTGATATGGCTGGATTTTTTTTTTTTTCCTGAATGTATATTCTTTTCCTAGAAATTCTTGATTGTTTTCTGACTTTTATGGTCTCCAGCTGTATGTGATAATCTGAGGGAATGGTCAATAGCACRCAGGTGAGGAGGCTGCTTTGGAGGAGTCAAACCCTGTACGTGATAGAAAGGTGCTCAGACAAGGGTAGAGCCTTTCTCATTGTCAAAGTGACCATATTGGCTGGAACTTCTCTTCAGGAAAATGCAGCAGTATATGAGGTCATGTATCAAAGATTTTTGAGTGGGTTTTGGTTTTATGTACGTAGAGGAATTAATCTGTGTGATTTTCTGTGTAGTAGTTAGGGCACTGTAATTGCTGTGTTGTAGGAACTTTCCAAATGATACGTGTACATGTGTGTATCTCCAGACAGTMATTTTTGAGTATGTAGTGGAAGTCAGCAATGCAATGCAAGTTTTCCAGGAAGTGGGTATGTTATCTCTATGTTTTATGCACAGTGTAGACCTAGGGGTGTAATTAGGGAGAATACCTCTTCTAAAGTGACTTGTGAAGAGACGACTGTATCAGCAAGCTGATTGATGGGAGGATTAGAACAGTTCAGAACTGCCTTTGTGACACAGGAACTGAAATTTCAGTTAAAATATTTCTGCAAACATTGTCTTGTTGTTTGCTGAAGAAGTTATTTAATTGGGTGGTGTTGTTTCTTTGATTTTGGTGGGCTTAGCTGGAGAAGGAGTTCACCCTTGATTTCTTTTTCCATTCAGAAAAAAAAAATACTAGTAGAAATCTAACATTTCTGTTTGGGGTYGAAGGATTTAATATTTCCTTAATTAATTGACTGTTACCTCTTCGTAGAAACTGTGAGATGTGTTCTGTGTCACAGTGAATTCCGAAGTACTTTGCATAGTCTGTCTTGTCCCTAAAAATAGATATAAAATTCTGTCAAGTAWAAAAAATCTTCTTGCAGTGGTTGTTATTGATGTATTAAAGTGGTGTTCACTAAAAACAAATAGATTAATTCATCTATAAGAATTAATTTTTTACTTATTTTAAAACCCAATGTAAAATTGTGGCATTTTTTACTGTATKGAAAGAATGATAAACTTATAGTCATCTATATGTGCACGTTTACTGATGTTTTTATGACTGGCCTGAAGTTGTGTTGGGTAGGTTTAGAYTGGATATTGGGAAAAATTTCCCTATGGAAAGGGTTGTTAGGCATTGGAACAGGCTGCCCAGGGAAGTGGTGAAGTCACCCMAGTGACTCAAAAAATGTCTTCAAGACTTTCAAGAAGAGCTCAAAAAACATGTGCACGTTATTTGGGGAAATGGTTTAGCAATAAACATGGCACTGTTGCCTTAACTGTCAGACTTGGTGATTTTTAGAGGCCTTTTCCAAACTTAACAATTCCATGTTTCTGTTTCATGGTTTTGAGGACTAGAATCCTGCGTTCTGTGTATATGGGGTTACCAACAGTTGTTCTGGAAGGATGGTGCACGTGGACAGGTAATAATSCATGTTTATGGTGCCTAGTAGGTATTTGAGTTTAATCTATTTTCTGAACTTTGAAAATATCTCCTAAAAATAATACAGTGGGAAAATAAAGCGAAGAGAGTGAGGCAAGGGGCAGGGGGTTGTTTCAGAAGTAGTAAACTTACTAGAATCAATTTCCTGAGTTTACAGTTCTCATGAGATCATTCCCTGCTATAACATCTAGTGTTGGAGTGTGTGGGAAGAGGGAGAGATTTTCATGGTGAGGGAGGAGGAGTAAGTTGTTTACTTGGGCTTTTTTTAACAAACAAAACTTTGACAAGMCTTGTGATACTAGGAGAGCTGACTGTGACTATAATGATTCATTCTTGTCCGTCATTTTAGACTGTCATGTGCTACACTTTGAAAATAGGATGTAAAAGCGCATGACTACTGTCCCAGAGGGCATCTCACAAAGATGTGCATAGTATTTCTTGAGCCTATCTTAATGAAAAATTTATTTTTTATCCAAATTAATATTGATATGCTGATTCATGTTAATGCTGTGAGCTCTTTCTGCATTATTGATTTATGTACGGTTGGCATACTATATATCAAATATATCAAGGAAAGCTTATAMATTTTTTGAACTATAATTGAATATAGTACAGATGGGATCGTACCATTATTTCCTGACTGTGAGTTATAAGAATCCCATTTTTAAACTTTCATAGTTCTACATAAGTGTTAGTTCATTATTCTGAATTATTGTTAATCTGCTCCCATAATGTCCCAGAAAGTGAAGGAACTTACAGGTGTTAATTGAGTTTCCAAATCATCAGTGGAGGAATTTACTGTTTTTGATACCAGGTCAGTTTGTAATGAAACACATAAGCTCTGCTTTACAGAGAAAGGACTTCTACACAGATATTCATTGTTTGACTTCGTAAATGGACAGTCATTCTTGTGAAGTTAATTGGCTTCATAATCTTGTTTTAGTGAATGAAACTCGTACACAGATTTCTTTAGTTTCTGGGAAAACTTCATAATGAAATAGAGAGGGATTTCCTTAATCTTAATTTCCTTAACCTTTCCTTAACCTCTTAATAACCTTAACCTTTTCTTAACCTTTCCTTAACCTTAATTTCCTTTTACTGCTTTCTTCTCTGGGCATCAATGAGTAACTAAAACATAATTTAAAACAATACTAAMCAAAAGTTACAATTGTACTTAAAATAGCTAGAAATATTCAGTACTTCAGTAGGAATCTTGAATTTGATGTTTTTTCAAATGCTAGTGAAAAGTGCTGAATTTRGGGATATAAGAAAAGTTGCAAAGGATCAGTCTAAAATTCTGTTTTGGCTTGTTTCTCACCTCTGGTAGGAGTCTAGTAGGTTTGAAGCTTTGGGAGAGAGGTATATATAGAAATGGAAATGTAGTGGTACATCTCACTTATATGCACCTTGTATGCCTCATGGATTTCCTCAACAACAGACTGTAGCCAGAAGATGGTCAATACAGGAAATTGGTTCCTTTTTTGGGAAAAAAATTATCTCAACTTTTGATACATTTTAATGGTCTAGGTCTTACAGTCTTAATGGTCTAAACCATCTTAATGGTTTAGGTCTTATCCAACCACACTTGGATTTATGTGTTCACTAAGGTATATTATGTTCGTTATTCTATGTAGAAATAGTTCTTTTTCTTAATGTGCCAAGAATGCACACGTACAAACCTGAGAACAGGAGTGATGATAATTGTTAAAAAGTGTGCGTGGGAATACATGTTTATACAATATCAAACTACAGTCCTGGAATTTTTCTGCCATTAATCTTGTACTGAATTTTTTTCATACACCCTGCATTACTGCTTAGAAGAAAAAAAAAGGAAAAATAAATTGGCCAATTGTTTTAGCTCAAAACAGGCTGTAGGGTATGAATTAGGATAGACAAGATAACAATTSTTCTCCTAAATGTAGGTTAAAGCCCTTCAGACCAGAACTCTGATGARCCAGAACTAAAACCCACAATGGCTAATTCGATATGTACAGGTCATACCGTAGATGTAACAGCTGTGTAGTGTATGCTTCACTGACCAGCATATGCTGCTATTTTAAAGGAAAAGAGTAATCTTACGACTTGGGACTTGAAGAAAAATATTGCATTTCTGTGACATTTTACTGCAGAAAGTCTCCTGTATTTCATAAGCTCTGTTTGATCAGTACTGTGTAGAGTGTCTTAACAGATTCAAAACTCTTACTAAATATAGTCTAGCAAAGTTGCATGTAATTATCAGAGTCATTGAACTGGAGGGTTATTTACAGCTATGTTGTGTTTCTTCAGCCTTTATCACTGCACTTCTGATGATAGCAGTCATCTACAGAAATGCCACCAAATATCAAACACACTGTTTAAGTGGTACTGATCATTTAAATTTGTAAATTCCCAATTTCTACATAGAATAGAATTAAAGATGTATTCCAAACTATTGTAAACTCCTGTTCACCATAACTATGGTTTTCAGTCTTGTACACTTTCAGAGTATTTCACTGATTTGGCATCTGTGTTTTAATCCTTACTTTTCAGAAATTTCATGTCTGATTTTAGTGAAGTCTGTAGTAAATAAATGTCTAACGTGAGCATATGTCAGAATGTATGTAATATATTTAAAGTTCATTTTACCCTTAGAGTTTAGTTTAATTCTGTCAAATAACAAATCCAGTCAGATGGCAGCATCAAGCTTCAGCAGTAAGTTTTCCTCCAGTGCAACGACAAGAATTTCTGTAAGGAGGGAACTTTCAAAGAGAGTCAGACCCAGTGGGTACCTTTTCTACAGTTCTTCTCATTGTGCTGGTTCTTGGGAATTCATTAACGTGCAGAAAATCACTCTAGACATAGTTGAAAACTAACAGTGAATGTTAAAATCTATTGATAGTTGAATTTCTGCAATAAATACTCAGAAAGCCTACTGCTGTACTGTTTGGGCCTGATTTACCCTTGTATAATCCCAATRAAATCCCTGCACTGAGGTCTATATTTATTTTGGCTAACAGTAAGTGTATTCCTAAAAACATCTTATTCTTTTTAAGTTAACACTTAAAAAAAACCCCAACCAAACAAAAAAGCAAACATAAAGTGACTAGGGCACTATTATTTATTTTCATTTAAAAAACACTAATAGGTTACCTTTTTCATTTAGCATTAAACTCAGGTATACTCTAATATAAATCAAACTTTAACCATCAGCAAAAGTAAGATAACTCAGACCCTATAAGCATGAACTGGTAACCAGTTGCTTTTTATAATCATCTGCTAATCCTTGATTTATGGTAACATATTTGTTCAGGTTTATGCTAGTACCAGTTTCTCTACGTGCAATTGCTCTGGTAATGCTGTTTCTTCTACACCACTATTGCCACTAGGAAGAATAAGATGCATAGATTATGCTGATTTTCTGTCAATATGCTTTCTGTTTTCAGGACATTTGTACAGTCAATAAAAGTTACCATGTATTTGCTGATTTCTCAGTATCCTTGAAAGTGGTACAACACTAAATCTGGYTTGCCTTATATTTCAGTCCAATGGGTAAGGGAAGTTTTTAATAATTATTAGTACCTGAGAATAAGCTTCCTTTAGAATGAAATGGGTCTTCTGCAACTGGGAAATGGGTAGGAGAATGAAAAATGAAATATACCTTCTGTAGGCAAAATGTGCAGATGTGTCATGTGAAGCTGTTATATAACCTGAAGAGTCAGGGAGGAGATGTTTATTCAGCTCAGTGAACAAGTACTGGAGTGAGGTTCAAAACTTTAGAACACTAAATTAAACATCATCAGTGCCAGAAAGGAACAGGCTACAGCTTTCACATACAGCTATGGTGACGTCTTCATGCAACTATGAAGAAGAAAAAAGTGTAGGAAAATTCTTCTAGGACTAAAACTCTTTTTCTCCTATTATTATTAGCTTTGCTAGTAGGTTCTTCGGTGCTGCTGTGAAAACATGCCATGCTTATTTACAAAGAAGAACTAATGATATGAACTCCATTTTAATTAGCAGTCGAAAGGATTTGAAAGAGCACTCTCTCCTCTGTACGTGTCAACATGTAGACATTAAAATAATGCATCAAAATTTAAATAATGCCCAAAAAATGTGGTAAAAAGTAATAGGCTCTGAGCTGCTAAAGCTATTATCTTGGAAATAAGTTTCTAGTGGCACTCTATGCATGATTTCTTGTAGTCAATTTAAAGGTTTTTCCTACATGCAGACCTAGAGAAAAATTAATCTGAATGAATTTTGAAAGTGTTTAAGTGAAACTCGAAGTAGGCACCCTTATCCAGAATCAAAGTAGTTTTGACTCAGTTCAGCTGAATTGAATTAATTTAGAAATTAATTCAGCTAAATTGAATTAAGGCCACTTAGTTATGAAGGAAGGCATCAACAGGAATGTCTAAGTACAGTTTATTAACTTTAAGACTTTTCATAACTTGTTCTAACTTTTCTTGATCATCACTTACACAGGTAAGTGATCTTGATCATTCTTAACACAGGTACGCTCTCCAGATTTTCCCAAAGATTTTCCTGTGGAGTGTCAGAGGCTCATTCTATARTACTTCTGCCATGTAGAACAACTTTGTCTTTCTTTGCTTAATCAGTATTGAAAATATATTTTTCCTTTTCCTCTTTCTTCATCTCACCTTGTTATTCACGCTAGTCATATTTTCAGCTGTTAATCCATGCAGGAAGGGCTGACTGACCTGTCATTGTCCCAGTAAGAAATTAGTACGTACTCAGTTTTCACTGTGGAACTGCGTACTGAAAAGTGCTGTATGCTTTTTCTCCCATGGCCTCACTATAGCTCAAAAAGCTGTGTAACAACCTGAAGTAGACATTTGCAAAATGCAATGTTCAGAAATTACTGGTGAGGCTTCAGAGCCTAAACATGTGCTCAGGCTGATTTGCTTGGCAGTAACATCTTTGAGATGTCATCATCAACAGTTACATACTGTTATGTAATAGTAGCTGTCTTAGCAGGCCCTTTTACAGTCCCTTGCTCCCTTGTATTAACATTAATTTTAAGAAATACCATGAAAGGATAAAAGAGAATATTCGAGGGTTGATTTTTTTATGAACTATGAATGGCAACAAAATGAAAATGCAGTAAATATAAATTTACTGCAGTTATGTTACATAACAGGGTCATGAAGGCAACTCAGGCAAAGCACAGTCTAAAATTTAGTAAGTATACAAATTAATTCCTCAGATTTTATCTCCACAAAGTAAACAAGCATGCAAATCTTGAGTTAAGCTGAATGAAGGAAAACTTCTCTGTGAGGMGCCTCAGGTACATAACATTTTCATAAATCTGCTGAGAGAGCATGTCAAGACAGCCAGCTACTTTTGTCATATCTGTTTATATTTTCCTCTAGTATTGGCTCCTAAGTACATGTTTTGTAGTACAAGCACATTATAACCCTTAAAGCAGCAAGATAATTGCTTAGGGCTGATTCAGTTASACTTTGTTGGAATAAATCCTGCTCCTTACGGCCTAATCACAGGAAGCTTTGCAGGCTCTGTGGCTGTTTCRTAAGGACTCACAAATCTCATACTCTTTGAAAGAAGTGTTTGCATTTTCAGGTTCCTGATACCTAACTATGTTCAGACAAACTTGGAATTTCTTGTATTCCGACGGTTGTGAGGCTTGCACAGCAGGATGARTCAGAGTAGTGAATCCATCGTAGCTGTACCTGTCACCAGCCCAAGTACAGGAGCGTTTCAGTAGTCAATCCTGCTTCAGTGATTGTTGACATGACAGGCCATTTTCTTTTTTATTGACTTCCCAGAGTGTTAATACACACAAATCCCCACTAAAAGAGCCCTCTATGAAGGAGTTACAATTTAAGATCAGCTACTCTGAGAATTTCATGTGCTCTGACACTGTCACAGTGCCATCCTCTTTCTTTTCGAAATRCTACAACATCTTTGAAAAATTAGTTTTTTAAGAAAATAACCTATGGATTTTTTTTTCTTTAAGTCCTTGTTTAAGAATTCCTTAGAACTTAAGTCAGACCACCTGAAGCCTTGGCCATGAGGAATTTGCTTATTAATTGAGCAAGCCTTGAATAATCACGACAAATTAAGACAATCAGAACTGTTTTCACCTATTTCTCTTCCACTAATTTTTCAGTTTCTTCTATGACATTTTTATTTCCCTTTCTTTTACTGTGGTATTATGTCCTTTTTTTTTTAGGATTTAGTTTTTCCATTGATTCTGATTCCTCTAGAGGAAGGCAGTACATGAGAAACTGATCAGGTAATTTGTTTCTTTTTCCAGTAATGTCCTAATGTACTGCTTATCACTTCAGCKGWTWTTTAGCTGTTTTGGGCTATTTTTTTCCTTTCTCTTCTCTTGGCAAAAGAAGCTGTCAGGCACATCTTGCCCTTTGGCTGCTTGTGATGCTTCTGCTTAGGCTCTGCAGAAAAGGYGACTGCCATTCTGTAGCAGGCAGGAAAACTCTACTATAGAGGAGGCCTGGGAAGGGACTGAATACACAGGTCCACTTTTACTGTGCAGATTTTCAAGAAATGGGTGTTTTATTATCATATAAAGGCAGAATGTCGTCTCTTAAGTGATGTGCTGCTCACACCAGAGAAGGGTTTGCAAAGGCTGTTATTGAGGCTTTTTTTGGATATTTTTGGTAATCCTAACTGAATATTTGGTAGAGGAATTTTATTTTCTGTAACTATAAAAATGAGTGTTATGATTTCCTAAAGTTAAAATTATTTTGAATGTTAGAGTCTTCAATTAAAATCTAAAAAACAAATCCAGGGGGAATTTTGGACATAATAAATAATATCATAAATAATACTGAATTGCTCCAGTTAGCTTTAATTGTTTGAATAGTCTTCCCATGATTCTCCAAGCKAAATACAATACAAATATAATTCTGTACCAAATAGTAGGCAGACTCTATATCATGATTCTATTTGATAAATTTAAAAAGATGTCTGTTTGCTGGAGAAAAAGAAGGCAATTTGATTTTTTTTCTTTCTATATTTACTTAGCACACAATCAAAATAAAAAATATATAATTACTGAGAAAGTTACGTAGACCCAGTGGTTTCATATGGTCTCTGCTCTTGCAGCTACTCTCCAAAGCAGTGTAGCTCAGAAAAACTTAGTTAATGGTAATAAATGACAGATGTGACTTCTCTCTGGGACTTTCATCATGCTATACCTATAATTTTAAACCTTTATGAATATTGATGGTGAGGCTTACATTGTGTGCTTTAGATAAGATTTTTTACAAATATTCCAAATTACATTTGTCACAGCAATAATAGTGGCAATCTATGCACCTGCTTGATGAAACTATAAGCAAAGAAGTTGGAGAAAGGTTTTTAGACATAGGCATTGGCTAAACATTTCTGTGTTTTTCTTTTACTTCAAAGAAACCAACAAAGGTTTTTCAGGTGGCAGAATATGTTTCACTGTCTCTGATCTCAGTTTTCAAAGGACAGGAATTATGGAAGCATATACTCAGTATTGATACTATTTATTTTTTTTTAAATACAGTGAAAACAAATCACATTGCTAGGGACAAATTCTTGTCACGAGTTCCATTACAAAGGTAGCCCAATAGAAGACATTGACAAAGGTCAGCATAACATTGAAAATGTCACTAAAATGTTGAAAGTGTACAGGGTCAGGTATTACAATAAATGACCAGTAGCTTTGAAAAATAATGAAATTAGCTCTGAACACAGCAATATCTTTATTAGCATTCTACTCAGAAATGTATGTATGCTTTTAAAATTGTACATGCACTGAATAATGCATGTAAAATAGAGAAAAGTGATTTTGTCAAGTGAATTGAAAACAGATTGATGCTGAGATAAAAATTGCTTGAGGGACACAAGGGAAGGATTCTGCCTCAAGGGGATGGGTCCATTTTTGCCCTGGTAAATCTCATGTGAGCTTGGAGTAATGGAGATGCAACTTAGTGGTTTTTTGCAAGTAACACACAGCGTTGTGAAAAAGGGAGGATAATTTTATTAGTTAAGTTATTGGATAATGCTTTGTCAAAAAATTAATCATTGTTTAACAGGGTCTGTTAAAAGGTTAAAAACTGGCTTCTAATGAAAAGCAAGAGTTCTCACTATTTCAGGGCAATAGSATGCCATTCTGATTTTAGATGTTTGGGAGAGGAATAGCACAATGTCCTAGCAAAACAGTTAAGAGTGTGACCTACTAACACTGCTCTAGAAATTTTATAGAAATATTGACTTGGAGCCTCAGTATTATGAGAAATTATATTCACAATATGCATGTGTAGAATGATGGGAAAGAATGATTGTGGATGTTTACCAGTATCAGGAATTCATGGGAAGGATTTCAAGAGATGTAAAGTATTATTCCCACAAGCTCTGATAGAATTTGAGAGTTAAGAGCCATATGAAAAGCATATTTTGGCAATAATTAAAAAAAACTAAATTAAATTGGTTTGCTTTTGGGAAAGCTTTGTTAATTTTCTTTTTTCCATGACCATCTAACATTTCAGCCAAGATAACAATGTGGAGGTAAAACCYTCAGGTTTCGCAGCTGTAGAAAATTCTTCAGCTTCTACTGAAATTTTTTGCACCAAACTTGGAAAGCCAATCAAAATATTATTCCGTGTTATGTACAAGATTAACCAAGCAGCCTTCACTTCRTGTATTTAGTATTCACCTGTTTGCCTTTACATCACTGATGTTTTTGTTGTGAAAGCACTAATTATTTTCCTTCAAATTAAAGAAATTCAATGACTGATCATTAAACAAACTCCTTGGAGACCATCCCTGTAACAGCTAGACGGATAATTAGAAAACAACTAAATTAGATAATTGGGAAAAAGTGATAAATAGTGCACATCAAGCTAGACATTCTTCATATTGTTGATTTGCCRTAGAATCTTTTTCCTTGGCAAAGTTCTTCTGTTATTTAAATATGTGTAGTACAAACCATGTAAAAATAGCTCAGCAACKGCTCCATGAACTTTTTAATAAATACCTAAATTAAAATAATGAATACTMCTGACATAAGTTTAGAGAAGCTGGATAAAACCTTACTCATTCTATTTCAGTTTTTCATGTTTCAGTCTTAAATATCCAAACTGATCAAACAAAATGTTTAATAATTTTAATTAAATAGGATAATAGATGTGCACATTCACAGTGCAGTCACWGTGCTTAGCTTAATAGAAAACAATCATAAAAGCACTGCAGAGTCACTGGCAAGAACTGATCATCTGAGCACAAAGATTCACATACTGCACACCTATTGAAAACTACCTGCTCAGTCATTCTGACAGTCATGTCTTCCAGAGTTTTATATTTAAACAATAGAATAGTTCTTCATTATTATGAAGTTCTTTATTATTATGAGTTTTTAATTTAGTAGTCCTTTTGTAGGATCTTTGGTCTCTGATTATTTGCAATGATTCAATCTAATTGTGGTAAACTGTATTAATCAGCACTTGCCTAATTTTCACTTTTCTTTAACAAAAGTTAGTTCATATCAGACTAATAACTTCCAATTGTTAGACAGTCATGTGARTCAGCCAAAGAGTAACTTTTATTTTCCTGATTACTGACAGTGTGGTATTACATGGGGGGAAATGACTCATGTTACCAGGATTGTAGACCACAGGTCCTTTTCTGGAAAGGACTGTGATTAAGGAAGGTGTGCCCACCTTTGCACCGTTAATTTTGGCATGAAGAGCAAGCAGTAACTCAGTGAAAGTGCTCTCTGCTTTTCTTCTGCAGATTGTAGAAAATAGAGGTCTTCAGTCTCATTATTCTTGTTAGATGTAATCTGAGTTTTTAGGTTTTTTTCTGAAATGTTCRCTAGACTGAATTTAGATGGGGAGGCTGAAGTAATTATTTGTTTGGTGTGACTGATGTATTCCATTTGACCTCAGGAGGATCAAAGAGATTTACTATGAGTAAGGCCAAGTGATGGACAAAATCATAAAGGAAAATACAACCTGTCTTAAAGCCTCAATGTTAGCAATTCTTATCAGAGAAATAAATCTATGCTTTTGTTATAAGAGAAGTGAGATATTTATCACTGCTGTTTCTCTCTAGAAATAGCCACMTTTCCATATTAAGAATCTATGGACTCGGGGGTGAGCAGATCTGTTACTGTGAAATTGTGTATTTCTGTACATGGCCTAGACCAGTCTGATGGCAGATGGCTGTTTTCAAGCCTACTTACAGAAAATTAGTCTACAATAACAGAAAATAGGAGTTGAGACTTTAAAATATGCTTGCAATTGTTAGCCTGTAGGAGATACATCAAAAGTGTAAGTTTGGAAAGGTRTGAGTAATTGAGATGCAAATAAAATTGAATATAATAAATAAAATTTCTGTTCCCAAAAAAAAGCATTACTATTTATCTTAAGTTTTATGTAAATAATTTCTTTTATGTTGTAGTTGGCATAGGTTTCATGAGAAATCTTTATATAATACTAATAAAAATATGCCTTACCTTCTTTCACATGGTGAACAGCTAGAAAGAGCAGGAAATTTTACTGCTACTCTTTCTTCCACATATGTAGATTAATTCCATGGCTTTTTCAAAAGCTTGAAATTTTAATGCTTCAGCATTTGCCATAATGTACAAAGAACTTTTGAGAAAGATACTGTGATAAGGGAAGAAGGAACCAGCAATTACTATTTGTCTGAATATATGTAAGTTTTGACCTAAAGAGAGACCCCTAAAGACTGATGTGGCAATTCAGTTTTCATATCTTTTTCATCTTTGTTCTTTTTTTTTCTGTCAAGAGGGAGAGTATGGTTTCCAGATCTACTTGTGATACTGTGTTAGGTTTGTGTGTACAAATGAACAGTAAGAACTAAACAAGAGCATGTAAATAAATTTGTGTGAAACATAGATTGAAAGGCTGGGTAATTAAGATGTTTGACTACTACTTTTAAATCTAGATTCAGTCTGGTACTGTAAACATGAAAATTCCTGAATAATTACATTTCTAGCAGACAGATATGGAAAGAAATTCTTTTCTCTTGTGAAAGCCACAAAGACTAAAGAGTTTGGGGTAATTAATTCCTGTGCTTGTCCTTCACTGTATCTGCAGAACTTAATGGAAAATGCACTGCAATTAATTTAGATCTTCAGTCTTTCAATACTTTCACTTGGCTCTCTGATCACTTATCACTTGAAGATATTTATCAAGCAATTTAAAGTTACAAGTCCAACCAAAGAGGGAGGTAATTTTCTTTCTCCTTTGAAAAATTGCATCCCTGCCCATGGCAAAGGTGTTGGAGCTTGATGATCTTTAAGATGCAAGTTGCTTCCAGTGAAGACTAAATGAGAGATRCTCAAGCAGAGAGGACATTACACTTCCCCTTTTCCCTTCCCTCCTCAGTCTATGGCACAGTCAAGGTATTTGGTTGTTTTTTTTTTTAATTCCTGCTTCATAAATTTGAAAGAATTTTAATAATTATCATAGGTCATAGAAATACAAGTGATATACAACAGAAATGTAAGACTCCTTCTAACCCTAACCATTCTGTTATTCTAAATGTAAGTATTGATGTTTGTTCTTAGGAAATAATTAATTTCAGTGATCTGAACTTAATTTCAGTGATCTGAACTTGGGCATAGACATACTCAGTCTGAACCTTCTGGAATGTAAGTGATGAAAAATCTCTTAGAAAAACAGTCTTCGGGAATACTGTTTATTTTTAGCTTTTCTTTAGAAAAATTATCTTCTCAAGTTTTTCTTCAGAAATCAGACCCTTCAAAACACTTCAGAATATCTTTAGTTTCTGACTGTTGACTCTTGTTTCCCAATTTATCTGTCTGTAGTGAATTCCCTAAAGGCTGGGACCATCTGGTCCTTCAGTTTATTTAACTGTTTCTCAGTTTCTGTGAGCTTTGAATTAAAACTGTCAGGCTCAAGGTTTTTAACCATAAYGATTTTTCAGACATCATTAATTTTAATGTTTCCAGGATCTGTTCCATTTTTGCTCTTACACTTATCTCCCACAGGAGTAAGAACTTCCTTTCTTGTAGAATGTGCTTTAAAAGGGGATTAAAATGAAATAAGTAGGGGGAATCACTGACTTGCAATTCAAGTCTTTATTGGAGTTACTTCAAATTTTCATTAAATAGGTGCKTATGCATTTGCTTGGTTTCACGTAACCTTCCATTAAATATAGAAATAAATCTATTTTTCCAGTGGACAAACCTCCTCAGATGTGTGTGGTGATTATATATGCTAAGTGAACACATAATAGTGCATTAATTATTAACACCTTCTATAAGGGTTAACCACCTACTCTCAAAATACCTCTGGGAGGCTAATAAATATTATTTATCCTTGGGGGTTTTTTAATTGACAAGATGTACAGACACTGATTTATAAATTCTGATGGTTCCTTTCACATCTTTTCTACAGGAATTGAATATTTAGTATACATTCAGTTAAACTTACACATCTTACACTCTACTGAAAGAATTAGTTACCATTTACTATCCCAGTGAAAGAGAGTGAAATCCTAAATATGTTTTTATGGATCTTTTGTGATATATATATTATGTCAGTCTTCTTACTGATTTTTAAAAAATATCTTCATATTTCACTAAAAATAATACTTTGGGGATCCTTATCACTGCATAAAACCAGAAGTTTAATATTGATACAGACATGAAAGATAAAAACACATATTATATTGATCATGACTTTATCATGGTTATTTTAAATGCCCAGAGCAAGAACTTAAATAGTATAATAGATAAATCACTGAAATGTCTAGGGATCACTGCTGTGCTTGCACTCTTATTTTAAAGTACAGGAACCTTAAATATTATCCTCTTAAAAAGTGGGATTGTACCACAAGAGGAAGTAATTAAGACAAATGCTACCACAGAATGTGAATCTTGGGTCACATCATTTACTCTTCAAGTCTGTATTTTTCCATTGCTACCATCAGAGCTCCTTTGATTTCCTTTGCTGTGACCTGAATCACATTAATTCACAGAATGATCAAGATTTCAAATGAAGAAGGGTTTACMAGATCTTAATAAGGGCTCCTTCTGTAAGGACATCTGTACTTTTCCGCATGACAGAGTTGAAGTTTTGTGGTGGCTCTCCCACCTCAGGAGTCCCAGGGGCCTTTGTTTCCAACTTAGAAACTCATCTAAACTAGGACAAGAGTATTTTACTTTTAAAAATACTTATCTGCTGAAATCAGTTCAACTGAACTTCACACTTTAGTATTAATGTTTTTAGAAGCGGTTTGCCTGGAGGAGGGCAGCAGACACAATTGTAAGGTTGTTTTTTTGTATATAAAGGAGAAGAGGTTTATTTACTTGTTTTAAGACAATCTCTCTTTGCTTTTTTTTTTTTTCTTTTTTACACTCAGAGATTGAGGTAATGTTAGAATTTTAGCAGCCCATACTATGTAGTAGTTGGTGCTATCACTAGCTAGTCTCGCTGCTTAGGAAATAAGGGAGGTGTTCTCCTTCTTTAGTTTGTCTTCTGTACATGAAATTGTGCTTAAAGCCAGTTAAAGAAGTCAAAGTTGAGATATTTGTAAAAAATAGTTTCATTTCCTGGAGTTGGATCAGCTTGTCACATCTTTGCTTATATGTTTTTTACAGTACATTTAATCTAAAAGCCTAAGATATTCTTGGGAACACTGGCTAATTTTCCCTTCTTTAGAAGCATCAGTAATTTTCAAGAAATACATTCTTCAGGCTGTATATTGCTTTGCACTATTGTAACAATTGCTTCTTAGTTCCATGTGAAGCCTTTTCTGTGACCTTCCTTACAAGCACCTGTTGTCTTTGTTGTGCTGTCCAAGAGTAATTAATGGCACTGTCCTGATGGCAAGGCTTGAATGCTAATTTGGCAGAGAAATCCTGATAGAAGGGTTTTGAACTCCTTGTACTTTAACTGAAGGCCACTGTAGCCGGACATTATGTTTAGAAGATATAAATATTAGTATCTCATCTTTAACATCAGTTAGATAACATCCCTAATGTTTAAGATAGCATGGAGTCCTGTCTTGTCAGTTAGAAATTACCAGAATAGCAATATTTAACATTAATACTGTTGTGCAGACATCATGAAAATATATGCAAATACTTTCCTAGTGATGTTTAAATTAAAATGTTTTATGTGAAGAGAATTTCCAGTGTAAGATATAGGTTCATTGTAGATTTTTAGAATCACAGSTCTAACTTGCATATATATTAGTAATTAATCAGTTTATACCAGTGGGGGTTCCATTGGCAAAGATTAAAAGTACCATCTCTGTGTTTACACTGAATATTAAATCAAGGTTTATTCTGAATTTGTTTCCTAATTCAGTTTCCATTTCAATCTCAAAAAGCTTTAACTGTAACTKACAATAGTGGAGCCCAACTTTAAAACTCTGGCAGGTGTATAAGACACAGTGGTCCACCTCACCCTCTGACATGTATCTCAAGCAAAGCCAAGGCTGTTTGCAGTTGCCTCAGTAAGTTGGCTTTGCTCATTCCTGTGCTTTGAAACAAAGAAAAAGTACAGGAGTTTTCCTAATTGTGTCCTGAAAGGAAAAAAAAAAGCATTCCCAGCTTTTCCAAATGTCAGCATCTATATCCCTTGAGARGATGTGACCAGAGACCAGGAGGATGGGGGAGGATTGCGTGACAACAGGATAAGGTGTGACCAGCCACCCTCCAATAGAGGCATTGTTTGGATGCCCCTTTAGTTGGGAATTTTCCTTGCTTTTCTACCTTGAATATGCACCCTTGGACAAAATCTAGGTCTGAGGTTTACTGCTGTTCTTCTRCCACTTCACACGTTGTCAAATGATTGTTCAGGTACTAAAAGAAAAATCTCAGTAGAGTTTTAAATTAAGGATTAGAACATAGTTGTAAATTAACAGGAATGTTATTATCTACAGCTATGCAGAGACAGTAAAAATTAATACTGATTGCTAAGACTGAATAGATATTTTTCTGTTTACAGTTATTAACTAGATGCTGCTTGGAGGATATTTCTCTGGTTTTCTCATTTACAGGTGATAAATTTTCTCTGGAATGTGAAATAGGCTTTGCCTTTTTCAATATTAGGATATATTTAGTTCAATGCCATTGAATGCCACTTAAGGATATTTTACCACAAGAGGAGCAAATTTGCCTATCTCTATCAGAAAAAAAAAAAGCACCCAAATGCAAATCTGGAGATCTTAGGCTGCTGGAATGTTTGTATATCAAAATGCATTAAAGCAAAGAAGATTGACAGAGTTAACTTGATTTGCCTCTGTTGAGGCTTATTAAGCACTCTATCTCAATATTACGGACTTAATTAGCTGGAATCATAGTTACATCACCTTCAATAGGGAGGATAATTGGTATGAGTTGAAGCAAGTCTAATAGACTTGACCTTCAGTCACATATTTGAATAGTTAGGAAGTTAAATGCATGCTATATTTACCTGGAGGTTCAGACTGATCAAGTCTTCAAAAGAAAGAGTTGCAGAAGTCAATGCTGAGAAAGTCAAGTGCAGGCATACACACACTTTAAATGTAGCTAGAAGCTGAACTTTTTCCAGGACTCCAAGCACTTTTGTAAAAATACTGCTGACTGGAGCATGTGGTTCTATGTGTAGGGAATGAAGTTGCAATCAAAGCAGTAACACGTTGTCAGTAAGAGCAAAAGAAGCAAGGGTTTCATGTTTAATGCCATAAAATAAATATACCAGCATTAGTTTTCTTCCAAAAAAAATTAAATCTACCTGCTATCTTCTTTGCAATTTTTGTATATGGTTTCCATATCCACATTTCACTCAGGAATTATTTAACAGATACTGTGTTTATATCTACATCCTTCCTCAAATGCAGTTCAGAGCACTATAATGATGTCTGTCAAGTGGGAACGTGCCTGAGTGTCACAGCCATGGTCTGGGCATGTTTATCTTCACTGGACAGGGCTGACAGTGAAACCAGAACAGCCTGAAGTGAACACAGCCTCAGCTCCTTCACAACAGAATATCCTCCTGAATGTCTTGAGAACCATACCCTGTACATACACTGTGGGAGGAGAGAGCTTTTAAGTGTCCTCTTCTCATTTCTCTATGTAGGTTTTAGCCCATGAATTTCCAAGGCCTCTGTAAAGATACTTGTTGAAGTGTTTAAATCTCTTCCTTAACTAAATGATGCTGAACCTAGGACGTATCAGTGAGGGATGAAGAACATAGAGACTAAAAACTAATCAATTTGTTAAATGTAGTCTTTAGCAGTGGCTAAAAGCAYGGGGTTTGGAAAGGGTGTTTGAACAGGGCAGGCCTGAAGAGAAAGTGTCCCAGAACATTTCTCCAGCTCTGGGTTTTCTTCTGCCCTCTTAACTAGGGGAATACCTTATAAGGAGTTGTTATTAGGGGCTTTCTTCTTACAGAAAGGCAGAATTGTAACTTAAACAAAACTTTAAACCATGAACTTGATCTGTGACTGCCAGGCATACTACTGTACTTTTTTGAACTACTAAGTCCTCAGCTAGAAAATATAGTGGAACACTGGACTTCTGTGAAATTCAGATGTTAAATGAGTTTTAGTACATGACAGCTGAGAAACTTTACCTGAATAGACAATTAGGAGAGTTCTGAAAGTCCTATTGTTGCTAATGAAAATTACAGCACTTTCAGTATTGCGTAGTGCATATTCTGCCAAAATAGTATACTTAAGATCTGGTATTCAGCATTTTTTGTGATACTTGACTGAAAGGCATGATATGCACTGCCTTAGTTCTGTCATGAKTATTTACAAGCATGTCAAAGGAGTTGCCTCTCATACATACTTTTTTCCCCTTATTTTAGGAATTAAAGCTTATAGTGATCCTCTGTGAGAARCTAATTTAAGAATATCAGTAAGATGTTAAATCATAAATAATTGTGTAATTCTTGTAGGCTCCTGGAAATGACTACTTAACATAAGCAGCTAAAAATAACCTTTCAAATACTGCAAAATAGCTGCACTGGATTTGAAGTTGCTATGCTTACTCYCTAATACAATACATGGTAAAGATTCAGTGATATGCTGTTTCCTGAGTTCTGTAGAAATTATCTTGCTTTTGTGTAGCTCTCCCTGAGAAGTTTTACTGAATATCTTTCAAAATGTATTTATATGTATATATATATATGTGTGTGTTTGTATATATATACACAAAACCCAGGTATACACACACATAAATACTTGTATGTGTAAGTATGATGACAGAAAAAGTATAAAAATTTATGTTTAGTCTTGACTATTGCTGAATATCTTCCTGAACAGCTTCATGCTTAAGGAACATTGCTGTCAGGGTCTAATGTAGGTAAGAGTTATTGCTTACTCCACTGATATTTCATTATGATTTGTTTGCAACTGAGGTCCTACTCTTTTGTCTAATCTGACTATGTGATTTTATTTGGGTAGCATGTTAGAGATACTCTTAAGAGTGCACTGCAGTTCTCCTTCAGTAGATCAGAAAATGAAAGCATAGGCTAACTTATTTACATTACTAGTTCTTAATTCAGGAGTTAATTTCAACATCATTTAATGTAGAAGCATCAATATACAATCCTGTGTGATCCTTCAGGTTCAAGTACCAGTGATTGTTCAGCTGTTCTTGTTCCTGGGACATCAATAGAGTTTCAATGGTGATATTGACCAAATTAGATACTTCCACTGATCACATACAGTATCTGTGATTGGGTTTTTCTTAACACTTTTTTATAGACCTCTTGAACTTAGTCAACAGATTCTCAGGGTTCTGTAGTCCATGTGTTGAAGTCTGTTGACTAARTAGTGTTGACACAATTCATCAGTTAGCCAGGTGATGAAACTTAGGTTATTGGCTTTTTACCTGTCTCTTCCCAGAGGGAAGAGACAAAATGAGCTCTCTTCATACTTTATTTCTCTTGACTTGCAGCACTAATCTTACWTTTATAAAGGTGGAGTGCTTTTAGCTCCCTAGCTTGCCTTTTATGAAAGTGATGTGTTTTGTATCAGATACATGTTTGCTTCATCATTTTGTAAAATACAATTGCTATTCTATGAAAGTGGGTTAAGTTTTTCTTTATACCCTGTGACAAATTCATTTTAGAAGCAACTGCAAAGCACTGCATTTCACTCTGGTAGGCCATAAGTTACGTTGTATATGTGGTTAGAATAGTCTGACAGTGGTCTTTTGTATCCAGGAAAGGTGTCCCAGTWAACAATATCTAAAACTCTTACCTAGAGATTGTTACTAGGAATTGTGCTTCATGTAGCAGGAGAGCCTTAACGTTCTCTCCAATGGTCATCTGCTGAATCTTCTAAATTGTATCTAAAAGGAAAAAAGAAAATCACAATTGCTTCATTCTAAATAACATTATTCAATAAAAGGCATTTTAGTTGTTTGAGTAAAATGTAGATTTTGAAACTGGAAGACTTTACTTATTGACCATATTGTCTTCCACTCTGTAATACTGACAAATTCTAAACCTCAAGTGTCCCATATACAGAAGATTCCTAACAAAAGGCATCCATTTGTTGTAAATAAAATTTCCCCTGATAATATTGGTGTTTATCTTGTTTGCTTGAGAATATAGCATAATCATTTCACAAAAGAAGGAAAAAAATAAAACCACTGCAATGACTTCGGTGTTGATTTTCCATGTAGGTAGGTATTTCCTTCATTGTATTTTATTATGGGATTTTAAATTTTATTATATATATTCTATTTCTATATTTATTATCTATTATATTTTTTATTAATCTATTGTGACAGGTAATTTTTTTCCATTCTAAAGAGAAATGTCAAAGAATTATTGACTTTAGATTAATCACTGTATCTCACGGTTACATTTTACTTTCATGTAATTTATGCAGTAAACAAAAATACTCTCTTTAGAAATATTATTTCAGGCAAATTTCCCATATTTTCTCATGGTATGAGCCAACAAGCCACATTTTAATGAACAGATTGGAGAGATGGACTGTTTCTATCTTCTTTCATTTGGTGTCAAATCCATTCCCTTCCATCTGAGGCCACTAAAGTGGTCAGAATGTTTTCTCTGCATGGCATGGATGGGAGGGAGCATTTATAAAGAATGAAGAGGAACATTCCTGGATGTTTGCCAAAAAAGAGAGAAATCAGCGCTTTTTTTTCTCAGCCTGAATACACCCCTCTTCAGAAAGATTTGTTGGAAAGGTTGAAAAGTTCAGATTCCCCTAATGTAATGTTAGTGTTTATGCAACATTTTTGTTCCATTTAATCTTTCCCACAGAATCAAATGTGGCTTAGGGAACTAAGGTTATGCCACCACTGTACTGTTGATTTTATGTTGTTTTTTTAATGGTGCTGCTAAATCCCCTTCTCTTTTTTCTATTCCAAGAACTCTCATTTAGAGAGGATTTAATTTAGCATGTTGCATCTTCATTTTCCTGCCCTGCAATGGAAAATACCCAGGCTTCATTTTTTATGTGGGCTTCACATTACTTTCACAGACTTTAGGGCAAGTGCAGGGAGAAGAGAGAAAGCTCATGAACGTGGAAATTTTGGCATGTTTATATGTTGATTTAAGTTAATACATACAATCTTTTCTAACTCTGTTACTTTGAAAGCTTTTTGACATCTGTTGGCACTGCTGGTGAATTTCCAGCTATGAGACCCATATGGTATGATGGGAACATCGGCTGAGTTCAAGATTTGTTAAAATGTGCCCAAACTGCCAAATTGGGTGGATGTTGCAGAGTTTCTTCTCGATTATCTTTTGCTTACTTGTCATCTCAAGTTACGGAACTTTTATTTCTGTATTCTGTTGTCTTTTTTGGTAATAGGAGAATTTCAGTCTGTCCAGTGGATCTCTCCTTAACCCCCAGACTTGTTTGCTCACTGGAACAGAGACACTATGTTTTAGCAAGGTGTAGGTCTTGTGCTGCATTTTTYGCAGGGATATGTACCTTCAAAAGAATTTTTTGCTGCTTCTCTGTTGTAATTATTTAACATAGATATTCAAGCACAGTTTTCATTTAAATATATAAATAAAAATTGAATGAAGTTAGCACCAAAACTAAATATCATGTCACGAGGAACCAGAGAAAAAATACAGGATTTTTTAGCTAGAAAAACTCTTTTCTAATCTCAATCSAGTGAGGCAAGGACATGCCTTTGAACAACTCAGAATGCCTATAGAATGATTCCTTTCAGAAATGTAATCAAAGACCTAAGGAGCACTTTATAGTGGTTAAGAACTYAAAATGTAGCTAGTTCACAGCTAATCCTATGAAGATACTTTCCAGAACTGACAAAGATCCTTTTTTAAAATACTGCTTGTTAAATAATGCTGCTTCCTTGAGTTAAAACAATATAAATATATCTATTATCCTCTTTAAGGCAAATATTTTAGTTTTGATAAATATGGGGTTTGGAATAAAGGAATTATAAAGCTTCCGAAATAAAGTGTATTTACTAGCTATTCAGAAATGTTTGATTGGGGTGTTACCTTGKAGGAATAATGTTCCTCTCCCTGTTACCTCTTTCCTGAGCAGYGTGCAAGTGAGGCATAGACTGATTTGGGCTAAGTCACCGTTTGAAATATAGACCTGTAAGATTATAAAATGTAGCCAGGAAATACATAAATTTGATGTAAATAAAAGGTCTTCATTAGAATTGTCTGTATTGAAACTAGTCCATTTTTTTTGGCAAAGTAACAATGTTGTGTAAACCATTTTCCCATGTGCAGGCTATACAACATTATGTGGAACATGCCTCTTAAAACCTTGATATTCTTTGGAGCTGTAACTAATTTATCAAAATAGTGAAACAAAATCTGTAATATATATAATCTATGCTTCTGATTTTCTTAGGGTTTTTGTTCTAGAGCAGACTTGTGCACAAGCTGCCACAAATTTKTAAACGCCTACAGTGCAACTGGGATAAAGTGAATTTATTTTTTGAGTGGATGAAATATTTTATGATAAGAATACAGATAGTTTATTCATGCAATAGAAGGATGGCTATAAAATGGTAGGTCTGTTTATATTTAAAATCAGAGATAATTTTCAAAGGTTAACAGAATAATGTTAAGCACTTTTAATGATGCTGAGATGTCTTGAATCTTCAGATTATCTAATAAGCCTAAATACAGCTAAAGGCTTTTTAATGTTTGTGTGATAAAAGCCCTTTGCAATTTCATAAACAAACACCTTCAAATATTTTGACAACAGCTCCACTTTAAATTTCAGACATATGCTTTATTCAAAATTTTACAATTTTCTGTTTCTGTTGAATTAACCACTTTCACACATCTCACTCATGTTTGAATGTTTTCTTTTAAACTCTGATAGTGTTTTCTTTCCTGAAATTTCTCACTTGTTGTTCCAGAACTTATCAAAATAGTTTTATATGTTTTTAGAATAAGCTACTCTTAAATGATTTAGAATATCAATGTCTTTTATGTCTTAATCATTCATGACAATATGTAGTGATGACTGACCCARTCAAGCCTTCTGGAATCCAAGCAGAAATCTTCTCTGCTATCATCTCCTGTCAAAATCTCCTTTTTGCATTCCTTATTTCGAGCCCATGTGAGCTCATCTTTTAGCACTTTCAGCAAAATTGTATTTCTCTTACGTGCTTAGGTTAAGATACATTGCAAATATTTCTTCATTCTTATCCACTAGTCTAATTACTCTGACCAAAAAAATTAAATTGGGATGGTTTAATATGATTTCTTCTTGGCAAATCTGTGTTGTCTGTTTATTATCATGTTATCCCCAGGTGCTTGGAAATTGATTTTTGAATAATTTTTTTTAGTAAATTTTCAGATATGGTTTAGTCAACCATTCTATGAATCCCAAGATGCGTATAAGAAAGAGGGAAATGAACTGCAAGTACTGGTTTGGCTGCATTAATTCTAACCCTCCCTCTTTTCCACATGTTGTCAGGCTAACAGATAAAAATCTGGTTTTAGCTGATGACAGCTCTAGCAGATTGCTAAGTCCTGCTGAAATGCAAATCTAAATATGGTTTTATTCTTTCCCTTCCACTCTTTTTTGTCTACTCTGATATTCATTTTATTAAAATTATCCCAGGGCTTGGTCACAAGTGGTTGCTWTCTGAAAACAAAAGAAAAAATTTCCAAATTGTTTCAGACTTCTCTGTTATTAGCCATTCCATTTTTTTGTTGCAATRAAAGACCCTTTCATGCCTCATTTGCTTGCAACTTTTATATTTTTGTGATTTGCTTACTGCACCTTACTTGTCATTACTTATCATCTCCCTAAGGAATTGATAAAATTCCTTTATAGGTGACATTGTTTRCACTCTTGGTGCTATTCCTTTTTTAAATGTCAATCAGTCAAGAGATCTCAATTTAGACTCTTAAGTGTCTTCATACACTTCATTTTAATCTTCCTGTTTGGAATGAGTTATTTTTCTGCCTCCAGAACTAGGTTTCTGTTTTGAAGGCTTTTTCAGGAACAAAACCTTGACTGTTTGCCCAGGAGATCCTGTCTTTTGTATCCTCAATTTGTTAAAGTCTGGTTTTAGAATTTCATTGTTCCCAATGCACTGTGGCAATTCTTTCCTTTTGTAGTATTTCAGAACTCTGTTTTAAGGCAACTTTTCATTCAGTCTCTTGACTCTSAACCACGTTCTCTGTGCAAGTAGGAACTGCAGCAGCAGTCCTGACCAGAACCTACCCACTTGTTTTCCTGTCTGAGGCTATTTCCAGAAGAACTTGTTAGACAATCCACATCCTTCATTGCTTACATGCTGCCTGCATTGGTTGTATCACTGATCTCTACTGTGGCATTGGCTCATTTTTTCTTTGGTTTTATCCTTACCCAAGGGCAATGGTCTCTGTTAGGTCCTAACTCTCACCTGTTCTAGAATAGCAGGAAAATAGATTCATCACAGCTGCATCTCTGCCTCCATTTGTTACTTGTATGTCCTTTCTTAAGTAGTGTTTCATAGCTTGAGGAGAGGACACTCTATCACAGTACTATACATAATGGTAGATTGATACTACCTTTTATTTAAAAGAATAAAATCTGAGATCATAAGCTAAACCTAGTGACTTGAGTGAACTGTGCTAAATGACTGGGAAGTATGTCATGATCGATGTATTGAGTACAGCATTTATGACAGGGGGAAGAAAAAGTATAGAAGCCTGAATGAGAAAAAAGAGCATTATTCTTCTAAGGGCATGCCCAATACTAATAAAAGGGTGGCAACTCAAAATTTTCCAAGATACTTCTTAGAAATTACAACATCAGCTAGAAAAAGTCTAACAAGTCTGAGTATAGGGTATGAAATGATTGGAAACTCTTAGAATGAGTGATTAAAAAATAGGATTGAAATCTGAAAGAGAACTGCTTTGTTGACAGAAATTTTGAATAGGATTGGGTATGAAATGCTTGTGCAGATTAGCAATAAGATTAACTAAATATTCCATTTCTTGAGAGCACATTTCAAATACATGGCCAGAATATAGGAAAAAAGCATTTAGACATCAAAAACTATTTTTACTTATACAGAAAAATAAAGGGAAAATGAAGATGATGTGGACTAAAGATGCTGCTTAAAAGGTAAATTTCCTCTGTATGCACATGACAGTACATACAGAATTTTTGCCATTGCTTAGCATGCAAGGAAATCTGCATTTCTTGTCCACAAKAAATTTCTTGCTCTAAGTGTTCTCTGCCCCATAGCAGTGAGGAGAAGGAGTTAATGAGTTCAAGGGGGAGAGAAGATGCCCATTAAACCTTTGATCACAGGAATCTCCTGTCCGAGGTTCCTGTTCAGGGTAATGGATAACAGCTGTGGCTGCTCTGCCGATGGACCACAGTAATGATTGCAGAATGGCTGCTCTGCTGCTAGGAAGCCTTGGGGAGGAATTTGCTCTCTCCTTTTACTCTGCACTGTGTAGAGCTAATTTACTTTGCATTGCAAGGCTGTGTAGAGTTTGCTTCTAAATACTTACTTCAAAATGAAATTTCTCAACAGAATATTAACTCAAAAACTTCTACGTGGTCATGTGCATCTCATACAATTGTTGTAGGCATTCAAAATTATTTATTTGGTTATATCAGTGGTAGTATCTTTCCAAAAATAGTCTGTGGAGTGTAAACATCTGTTTTATAAGCTCATAAAGGGACTTTTTTTATAGTTTATATATGGTTTATTTAATCTCTCTGAAACCAATATGTAAGGTTTTACTGTGGGGCAGAGACTAACTTTTTACTGCCTTCATTACTTTTTTTTCCTGAAGTGCTTCCTAAGAATTACAGGTCTCTGTAGCAACGAGGGCTTGGGGGCTTGTTACATAATAACAGGTGTGCTACTTTATATAGTTACTTAGTCTGGGAAAAATCTCTCAACACAAAACTTATTGCTCAGGAATGATGCCAGCAGCATCACATAATCAATATCTAGTGCATCTCATCAGTAAGAGGCTATGTAGATTTTTTTGGTTTCTGTTCTTTCTTTAGATAGTAAATACAAAGCACACACTTCAATTTTATAGAGGACTTGAATGTCCTGAGTGCAACCATTCTCCACTTCCTTGGTTTTTCATCTACTAAAAATTATTTTCAGTCCTGGGAAATTTTATGTTGTTTTGTTTGCATTAGAGGTCATTCTGCCATTACAAATCCATACCACCTTCTGTAGGAGTCTTCATACTTATTTCTACATTCAAAAAGGTAGTTGTTGAACTAAAACATAGCCTTCCACTCTGGAGTTTCAGATAAATTTTGCCTTTCTTTTGATATTTTAGAGCCTTTTGAGGGAAAAYGTCACATGATACAAGTAATTATGAAAATGTATGTTAGAATTAACAAAATATCTGTGTATTAAAAATAGYTAGTAAATATTTAGATATTTTTCCATCTCATATGTTATGACTTCTTTTAATTGTGCAGCTCTCATTTCATAWCATTTTAACAGTCTGATTTAAGCAACACTAACAAATAGCACTGAACTGTGGGTAGATGTTGGTGGACAGCGAAGGGATAAGAAGGTATGTGTTCCCAAACTTGAAGCTTGYATAAACTATGTATGTAATCATCCATTTTTCTGCAGATCTGCATTTATATTTGATAGTTCTTGCAGATTGATTCCAAGCTTCTAGAGTATGGGGACTGAAGGTGGTCTTTGATCTACATTCATTTAAAAGATCAATGACTGAAATACCACTGAATCCTRTTATGACAACTTAATTAAGAGAGTAGAGTAGGAATTTGCAGCCTTTCAAATGGAAACAGCCTTGAGGCCCATTCCATGCTATTCTCTGAAGAAGGTGTGATGTTTAGAGCTTGAATTCGTAACATTAGTTGYATTTGCCTTTTAAATTTTCCATTGTCTGGTCAGCCACCTCCCCAAGGAGGCTTGTAGAAGGACTTTGTGTGCTCAGCACTCCAGCAGGACCAGGATCATGGACTCTGTGAGAGACCATGAATGCCCCAGCTTGGTACTGCAGCTGTCTGCCTCCCATAGTTACCCAGAAGTGGTAGGAGCACAGCTGGAATGCTGTTCCCAGGAGCAGCTCTCCAGAACAGGGATGACATGGGCATTGCAAGGCAGCAAGGGGCCAGGAAGGTGGATCAGAGACTGGATGTGGAAAAGATACAGAGTGATGGAGCAGCAGTTCCYGTGGCTCCTGTAGAGACCTTTGTGGGTAGGTGGGTTTGGGTTCCTCAGCTGTKTAGTTAAGGCACAGGGTAAGACAAATTTGATCTTTTTGCATAAGGCTTCAGACTAGGACACAGGTGAGCTGGATTGTATTTTTGCCTGCACACCACTTTCTGCATGATGATTCTTACTTAAATAGCCTGATTTCTTTGAGACTCAGTTCTACAACCTGAGCAATTAAGAGATAATTGCTATCTTGTATGTTTATGTAAAATGTTAATGAAGTGCTTTCAAATATTTGAATAGAAAATGCTATAGGGGTTAAAAGTGTTCTTTTATTAACAATAAATTTTTCTTTTGCTGGAGTTTGCTACAATATTCAGTTCTTGTTGCATTTGATTGTAAATTAATTCACTGGGAAGCTGAACAAATCTATGAATTCATGACAGATAAATATTTCTATAAAGCAATTTACATGGTCATGCTTGCTAATCTGGCAAAATTTTGTAAAACTATGTAAATAATTTAACATCAGAATATATAATACAAACTTTTTGATTGTTGCTGTAAGATCAACTACACTAATTAAAAATAATCACATGAAGTTATGCTCTCTGACAAGTGCAAGATTTCAAGGGAAACCATTGTATTAAGCATATAGAAGTTCTGTAACAGAAATCTTGCATTCCTACTTGATCACTTTTTTGTCAGGTGAGGAAATGTTTTCTGTCTCTATTTGTGGTACTCTTGTTTCCAGAGTATACAAACTAAATTAAATTTAGTTTGTCCTGARCCAAATTTGTATGATTTTTTTTGCTGTTGCTAGTGGTTTTCTTTAGATAGCAGTATATAGGGGTATGCATTACTTTGCCCAGCTTTAGTTAAGTATGAGATTGCAAGTTGCAAATTCTCTCCAGTCAAAAATGTGAATTAAAAGGGTATAAGCCTTCCTTATCAAAGCACAATTGTTATTATTATTATTATAATATATTCACTCTAGAATTTTCTTTGCACATTCCTGCATTAGAGTCTGTACATCCTTCTCAGACTGAATCCCACAAAGACCTTGTGATCTTTTTTGACCTTTAGGATTATTTTTTGCTTTTTCTAAACCTATGGTTTTGTGTCTTGAATATCAGGACATATTTTGGGGATATTTCTGCTTGAAGTATCAATAGGATTCTGGTACTTAGTACAGATTTCCTTATCCTATGTTTTGTAAAAGCAGTGTTATTCTAACTGTTCTGCTCTGACTGCCAGTGCAGAATTGCTCTCTGCGACGTTACTCTTGGAATGTAAGCCAAAAGAAGACAGTTGGACTATTGTGAGGCAGGTAGGCACATTGCCTGGCCAAATGCCCGGGAGCTTGTCTGAGTCTCCCTATAGTGCTTGCCTCAGAAATGCTCTAATGAGTAAAATGGTGTAGACAAACTGAATTCATTCTGAAATCCAGCCTCATAACTACTTTTGCACAGTACTGTAGATCTGGCATCTTGAAATCACATTTAAGCTACACTTACCTTGTGTAAGAGTGATATCTTGTAAATGGGTCTGAAATTGAATTAAGGTCCCCTGGAAATCAAAGGCATAAACTCTTCCTCTCATATTAAAATGTGTACACTGCTAGTCCCCATGAAAGCACTGTATCATGTCCTTGGGGAAAAAATGGTGTTGTTCATTTTCTTTATTTATATATAGAAATTGGGGGATTTCTAATTAACTAACTAGGTTGGCTACTCTGAGTCTTCTACATGAATTCAACTTTTTTCTTAAGATTCAAATTTCATAATAGTTGTTCTATTTTTGCGTATTTGAAATTTGAGGGAGTTTTAAGTGTTGTTAGGAGATTGAAGAAAAATCACTGATTTCCTGCCCCTAGGAAACGTTGGACACTTTGTTTCCTTRTAGCTGAGAGGTGATGTAAGACAATGGTGTAATTTCTGAAGTTTGGCTTCTGTCTTCTCCCTCTGTGCTTTCGGAATTGTTTGGGAGATTTCATCATGAGATGCTTCATGCATTTCTTTAACAGCTACACCGTGTGAGCACTAAAGATAAGGAGCAGGATTAAAACTGCTACCATAAAGATCCATTTGKAGATTGGCTTTCTGGGTCTTCATAATTATATCATTTCTGTTGACTCCMCTTGTGAACTGTGCATTTGTTCTCACTTGAGCAGCCATTTCATCATTGCTTTTTCTGCATCTTGCCCTGAATCTTTTTCATCTTCATACAATTTGTAGCTGCTTTGAACCCTGTTTAGTTTGGGTGATCCCTAAAAAAGGAAGAAAACACAACTCCTGTGACAGAGAAATTTTGAAATGTCAAAATATCCAGTAAACAGAACTTCCAAAATTCAACTGGTTTTGTTTCCTGATAGTAAAAAGAGCATGGCAAAATTCACAGCTTGAAATTGAGGCTTTGATCTCTAACTTTGCTTTTGTCAATAAGCAAAGGCCAGCATTGCTGGCCAAGCACATCACTTAGTTTCACCTGTCATTTCTCTTCTCTATTTACATTTTAAAAGAGCATAATTCTACAATTGTGACAATATCTGTAGTATATGAATGCAGCTGTTTCTAATAAGATTAATTGCTAGAGATGTTTTTGTTGTTTCTGTGGGAATAATTAGGTACATCAACACACAAAAACTCAGCATAATATGCAAACAAATTGGTGATATCATGTTCTTKGCCATAAAGCACATGAGCTTACAAAATATCAGACTTGGCATATTCACAGTGTGATGTTGTCCTCCCATCTTGAGGACTAATTTGCAGAAAACTATTTGTGGTTTTGTGAAGCAGCAAGGAATTCCTGCATCCATAATCCATATATCTGCRCCCTCAGCTATGTCTTTTCACCTTTTACTGAGTTTCAGGAGGTTACTGAGTTTGGCTGAATTGTTGAGAAAGGTCTGGTAAATCAGCATTAAATTGATTATTCTTCCATACAGATTATGTATTTTCCAAAGTGATATTATTTATAAGTCTAAACTACTTTCCAACTCTGAGTTAAAATCCAGGTTTAAGTGTATGTATATGTATAAATATATATGGAAAAAAATGCTCCTGCTATGCCTTCATTCCCTGTGTTATTGCATGGTGGTTCCAGTTGGCTATATGATTGACTTGTGTCTTGTTATTGGTAACATGGTTCTTTTCTTCAATCATACACCTATTGTAAAGATATTTGAGGATTTTTATATATCTAATATATGATCCCAGTCATATAAGCTCTATTGCACCATCATGCCCAACAAAATAATGATTTGACCAAAGAAATTAATAGAATACTTCCCATATTATTCATAAAACCTGAAAAAAGCCCCAACCAAGTCAGGCTTATTTTCCTTTTATTCAGTATTTGTATTCATTAGTGAATATCAAAATGATCCAAAGAGCAGATGAAAAGTATCTGCAGTCAGTTTGCATAAATTACAGCTCATCACTTGACTAAAATAGTGTGAGAAATGCTACTGGAGTATGTTAAAGCCACAGTAGTTTATATACTATGCTTTTTCACAAAATCCTACTGCATGAAGAGAAAGACATGTCATTGTGTTCAATTAGGATTTTATCTGCCAGTCACATATCAAGTAAAAAGGTTGTTTTAACACTAATGCCTCTGGATGCAGCTGGCTGTTACTAGTAGCTAAGAAACCAAGATCAGAAATTTCAATTTTTGGTACTGTGCAGAGTGGAAAATTACTTTTTAAAACATCTATGTTTGCTGAGTTTGTTTATCACAGCTAACATTTGCTGAATGATGGCTGAATATTGGTAATTATGTTTGTAATGAAACATTATTTAATTTGATTATAAATTTATTATATGAACTTAGTGTTTATTCCTCAAAATGACATCTGAAGTACAAACAGGGAAGTAATAATTCAATTAATATTTTAAATGTACCATAAGCAAATAAGATACTCTCTTACTTGATGGAAGCATGCTAGTGATGTTTTGAGGCATTTGTAATGCAACACATTTATTCAACAGAAACCACCATTATTATCAGGTCTATGCACTGAAGTCCATTTTAAATACTTCCATTTTGACAGCTCAGGAATGAAAATAATTAGATTTTATATGCTTCAAGGCAGGTTTGGGTACTGATGATTTAACTAYCTACAAAATCCTGTGCATTTTGAATTCTGCCTGATCCAAAGCTTGCCCACAGTGGATGTTGGAGTAGGTCTTGGCTTAACAAATGCTGAAGTCAGTGACACGTTTTTGGCAGAAATAGGCTAGAAAAAATTTTATTAAATCAGTTATTGGTCTTTTGAGAACGTRTGTATATGGGATATGAATTTTTTCAAAGTATGAAAGCCTTCATCTTTACTTAAGCCTGGGAAAGTTTSAGATTGCTATTTATCCTGCACCACTTTTGAGGCCTCTAGCTTGCTTTTGCCTGCAGAAGTGCTGACAGTGTTGAGTGCCAGGGCTGTGCAGGGTACCTGGTTTGGAGAGTCGATCACAAACCAGATCCTCTCTTCTAAGGTGGGTGCAGGCAGGGGATAACTGGTCAAGCACACAGCAGACTCTCTGCCCCCCTGCCTGGTTAAAATCCCATATGGGTGCTGTAACTGTTGACTCTCAGACAGCTGGGGACTACTTTAGTTATGCTGCTTCATGAAAACCACAAAGTGTGCATAGACTGGTTATACCTGCAAGTACCAGTTCAAATAGGTACATACATGGAAACTATAATAAAAAAWTTAAAAATCATGTAAGTAACAGCAAAAGTAATGGAAGCAGTGGAAGCAAAAATGTTTCATGGCATCCAGTTTTCATACTAAAATTTTAAAAAAGCAATTATTGRAAAAAAAACACATACAGAAAGATCTAAAACACACAGATGATTCTTTCTGACCCAGATGTTATAAATTTAGTACCCTTAAAAAGCACCAGTTCCCAATGCAACTTACTGCTTATTTCATGCAGCCTATTGGATAAATTCAAATCATAGCATAAATATAGGTCTAAATCTGCATCTGCAAAGCTTTGAATCCAGTCTGTGCCCATTAATTTGGCATGATGTAAATGTGATGGCCAAACTTACGCAAAGTCAAACTGCATCTCATGTGGGCCTTAAATAGAATTTGGTTTAATAGAGTTTTGTATTTTTAAGCACCAGATATCTGTGTGGGTGTCAATATAGATGTTCTCAAAACAAGGTATACAGCTGCAGCTCCAAGTTTTGKTTTTTTCCAAAATTTTGAAATTCAAGCAATTGAACTTTTCCAAATACCCATTTTATGCTTCAGTACAACCAAGAACTCATGGATACCAACTACTTATCAGTATTGTAGTAGAAAATGTTTTTCTCAGGGATGGTTTTAGTCAGCTTTACAATTTTTCTTTAAATATGCATTTTTATGGGCCTAATTACTAGATTTGATGGAAGGTTTAAACATGATTTTTCACACTGTTATTTTCCTTGTCTTGAATGCTGWGTGTTTCATAAAATGCTTTTTAATTCCTCATAAATTCTAGAATGGAAACACTTAAGCTGTTAATTTGACAAGAAAATTTTCAGTTGTACTAAGAGTATAATTTTCCCCAATGCACAGTATACTTATTTGGAGTTTCCAAAAAAATCTGTTTTGTCATCTGTGTATCAGACCTAAAACCCCTATGTAGTCTGGAGTGAATAGTGCAAGAGACTGAAACATTGTTGAGATTCATATTGGTCAAGTTTCCTGTCAGATTGAAAATATAAACAGAGGCATTCAGACTTTTTCAGAAAAAATACAGTAATTATTTTATGTACAAAGAAATAACATTCCAATAACTTCATATCAACTCATCATTGTACACAACAGAGATGTTTTCAAACATGAAAAATGTGTTTTGAACTCACATTAGAAGAAAGATAACTATGAAACAGCATTCTTAAACCTCGAGAAACAGGAGAAGAATGAATTAAATACTAGTCTTAGTGAAGTCAAAGTAAAATTCATGTGCACTTCAGTGTAGTCAGGATTTCTTCCACTGTGTTTGTTTTAATAAAATCTGTCAATATATAAATTCATTAGACCTCCAATGCACCACACAAATACAAGGAAGAGTAAAAGCTGTAATGTTTGGCATGCCAAAGTAGCATAATCCCAAAGCTGCAGACCTGTAAAAGTGTTTGATGTAGCTAAACAAAAGGAGAATAATGTAGTTAACATTTAAACTAAAATTTAGTCATGCTAAATTTTGGAATGGAATTAAGATAATAGTGCACACTATAATCAGCATCTTTGCTGGGGGCTATAAAACCATTATGCACTATATCAGTTATAGAACCCAGCCCTGAATGCAGCAGACAGAAGAGATATGGAAACAAGACCAAAATTAATGCAGCAAAAGAATGAAATTGAATATACTTTGTCTATTCTCAGCTCTTATTTTCTCTATGAATTTGCCTAGTTCAACTTCTGTCTGCTGGGTGAACTTTTTCCAGTTCTGTTGTTTTAGCTCATCCTAATTTTCAGGTATATTACCTATTCCTTATAGAAATAAGAACCAGTCTTGTGCAGCATTTTGAATCTGTACCAATGAAAAAGGGTTTTATTGTGAATTTAGCACTTACCAGTTATGATGTACTTTAAAGTATGAGTTTGTATATTTAAATCAAAACCTAATTTTTTTTTTAACAGCACAGATTAGKCCACTTATTACACTGCTGTCTTCAATGGATTTATTTTAGTTTGGACTGACTGGACTCTCCTGTACAAGTCCAGTGAAGCACAAATAAAAGCAGAAGCCAGTTTTCTTTGTCTCTTGCTGTACTACACCTGGGCTGAAAAAAAACCTCAGAAATAATGGTACCAAACAAAAAAATTGCATCATGAATAAACATGCTTAAAATTTTAAAAACTGAATTTTAGCATAGTCCATTTTGGTTTGGGGTTTTTTGGATTGTAATTCAATTTCAAAGACTCATAATTTAAGGCTGAACTTAGCTGATTAGTTGCTAAGACGGTACTAAATTTGTAAAACTAATCTGTGAAAAATTATGCTATAGCAGTTTAATTCTAATTGTTGAAACAAAGAGTATAGTGAAGGAACTTCAAGGACTTTCTGCACTGCAAGGCCAAAACAATTAAAGGTTTAATCACATCTCTGGTGGTTAAGGCTGGTAAAATCTCTCAGGCAATATGTGTGAACCATTTCATAGTTCTATTTTGGTTATGTAGGCACTAGTTCAAATAATTATATTACTGGACAGCCTTGTAACATTTGGATAGCTCATTTCTGTGCTATCCATTACTGATGATGTAGACCACACTGTTTCCATAGAGATGATCTCTCTTTTTATCTCTTGTCATATAATTCTCCATGCAACACATTAAATACTCTTCACAGAGCAGAGGGGAAAATTTTTCTCTGACATCTACTCCATTGGTTGGAACTTCAATATTGTTTATTCCCWTGACAGTGGTGATCCTTTTGATTCATGTTTTCAGAAAATCAGAGAATTGTGAGACAGCATGTAAGTATAGAAGCTGTTTCCCCTTTTAACTGGTCCATTGTTAAAGAGCTGGCGAACTGTAGSTTGTTGTCAGGATCATAGGTTTTAAGAAAGGACTTTAAAATKGTGGGTTTAAACTTTCAACTTTCAATTCAGAGTGTATGAGGGTTTCTTGATGAATTTCAGCTGTTGGACTTGTGGAGCTAAAGGATGGTGGGATTAGGAATTTACCAAAGGACCTGAACCTCTGTAACACTGGGCAAACACTGGTGTGATCTGCAGTGAATTGATGTAAGGCCAGTTCAGAGATTTGCAGAGTTAATGTGTGTATCAAATACGACAGAGTGTAATTACATGAAAATGACCCTTTCAGATGTGTGGAAAAGCAATTTCAAAGGCAAGTTATRTCACATTAGTGACATTTTGTACCCTGGTGAAAGGAAGCCTGCACTCCTGATTTGTTTCAGCTTCTCATGGTGTGCCTCTGATACCTGGTAGACACAAATAGCTGCACAAAACTGGGACTTTTTGGATGTCTGCCCTTACCTTGCCATGTTTATGAGGTTATTTACTGCTGAACAGAGACAAGAAAATCAATTGGTCATTTACCATGTGAGCAAAAGGACACATACTGCAGGTTCTTCTGGCTTGAAACAAACATAATAAATCTATTCTCTAGCCTGTCATGCTTTATGTAGACATCCTCTCCATCACTGCTTTGTCAAAGTGAAGAAATTTGGTTTTCAGCAATAAATGATTCTATTTTAGACAAACTTTGGCCTACACTCAGTGCTTCTGCTTGTTTCAATACCAGTGTTAAGTTTTTTATTGATTAGCCAGGAAAGACCTTCAATGTTTAGTATAAGCAATCTTGCTGGTTGCTCAAAATTACAGCAAATGAAACACAGAGTCTTGATTTGAAATCATGCAATATTTTTACTAACTCCCATATGTTCACTGAGATGCAGAGAAGAGACTGCAGCACACCCTGAACTGCTGTAGATTAGCATAGCAGTGTAGAGTGGAGTGGTGATGATCTGCTGCATTCTTTCTTGAACTGCTGGTATTATTTAGGTGCCATTTATCAATATTTCCTGCATGAAGAGTACATGGTCTCTCTTTAGAAAAATGGGCAGATACTGACTTGCACTCTTTCTGTTTGTTTTGTTAGATGAGTTTGTTTCTACAAGGTATGTGCAGCAAGTGATAATTAATGTTCACGGTGTGAAATTGCAAACTCTCCTACACATCCAAGAGAAAGGATGTGTGCTATACATCAAACTACAMAATTAAAGATTTTTTTGAAGCGGACTCTGCCAGAGCAAATCCAGCTATATTGCTGGACTAAGGTTTATGATACATTTTCAGCAGGATATCAAGTTACTGCAAAATGCATATTGCCCGTGCCTTATATATACAGAATCTTTCAAATTYGGGTATATTTTCTTAAAATCATAAATGAAAAATGGATATAGAAGCCTAAGAAGAGGGGAAAAAAATCACACACATTTTAAAACCCTTTGTACCCCTATAGCATTCTGTTCTAAATAATCTGTGAAATTCTCCAATATAATAAATTCCAAAATTTTGCTTTAGATATTCAAATTGGTACATACAACAACTCTTGCCTGCAGACTCAGTCTTACTGTCCACTTCTCCCCACCTTACATAATTATGGACTTCTCTCAGGAACTTTCAGTTCATCATGTACTCACCTATCTCAAACACAACCTTTGAATTGGCTTAATTGCTACAGTCAGCCTTTTCTAGAAATACCCTATTTGATTATCTCCATAACAGAAAATCTTATTTTCACTGTATGACTGGAAATGCCAATTGAAATGGTATCACTTCCTTTATGTGTATCTGAAAAGAGGTTAACTGCTCAGAAGAAAATAATCATTTTTATTTTTTCAGCTCATTGATTCAATCCACTAACTAGTCAGACATCAAAATGTCTTTCAAAATGTTCATTTTAAATTACTGCCTTTCCCTTGCTTCAGAGGAAAATATATTTCAGGATTAKATTAAAATGTGATCAAATAAACACATACTTTACAACATTAAAAAGGTCGRTGTTTCTAAGGAATATGGGACTGATTGTAAAATTGAGTTACTCTGTCTACCTTCAGCAGTTAATCAGCAATGGGAACAGCAACATAGTATTGTTAGAATATTTATATTCAAAGAGGAAATGCCWGCCTAAAAAGAGTGTAATCCAAATCTCTGCTTGCCAAAACTGCTATAAAAATAGTGATGGAAAGAGAGTGATGACAAAAACTCAAGTTATCCCAAGTCTCTTCAGYTGCGGGGTTTAAAAAGGGTGGCTGAAGTGCACTTAGGTCTCAGAAACAAATCCTAGGACTTTCCTACAAGGTGGAAAAACACTGGCATGCCAAACATTAGCTTTCCTGTCCTTATCTACCAAATAAATTAATGGTATTTCCTTCTTGTTGAGCTGTGTTTTCTGGCCTTTTGCAGACCTGGTTCAGGAGTTACAGAGTGAAGCTGCTCTCTCGGATTTGCTCCAGCTTTTAACCTGGCCTTTTCAAACGCTGTCCTGCAGCTACCTTAGAGCCAGAGCACGAGCTTACTCCTGGAGAGTGGCAACCTTGGGTTCCCTTCCCCCACGTGAGTTCTTCCACATATGTGGGAGATGTGGAACTGCTGTAAATGTAGCAGTCACAGCACATTTCAGGATTCCACAAATGGGGGCAGTTTTCTTAAATGGGCTAGTGTTGCATTAGTCACGTGAATATGTAAGGYGCAAGTCTTTGTGCCAGGATGCCATTATTCTAAGGAAATCATTTGCAAGTTCAGATCAGCTGTCTCTATAATGATCTGGGGAACCACAGGTTCCTTGTTTCCTGCTTCTCCTTCTTTCCTTCTCCTATCTTTTTCATTAGGTTTTAATTGYCTGATTGGCATCTGTTTCAAGGGGATTTACTGATAGCAATTCATGTCTAGAGATGAAGATTCTCATCTTGATTTAGGTTTGTGGACTGCCTTTAATTTGAAAAAGCCATTCAGTTCTGGTTCAGCTGGCTGTCCTTCAGTGAGACAATAGGTGAGGTTACCTATTGTAAGCTGCAATGATTAGACTATAGTCCCATGGTATGTGCAGGCTGAATGATTGTGGCTAGTGCAGAGCTATCCACAATTCTATAAAGAAGGAGAAAAAGAGGGTTAGACTGTAGGGAAGAGAAAGAGCTCCATTTTAGTTGTTTTTGAGGCTTAGGAATAGACTCTTAGAGGAAGAGAACCAGGAGAGGCCTGAATCACAGAAAGAAAGGAAGGAATTTGTAAAAAGAGAGAACTGTTTAATCCCACTTTAATAGGCAATGCAATGCAACAGGTCCAAATCTGTGGAGTGTTACTGAGAATCCAACCGCAATATYGCGTATTTGAAGTTGTTTCAGATTAGGTCTTGTCCTCTCCCRTGTAACTCATCAGTTACATTTTGTGGCTGTTTCATTCGAATGGAATCCACGTTGTGCACTGTGAGAGGGCTTTTTGGAATCATGGCAGTACAGATCTCATCAGAAAATTGGAAAATTGGCATTCAGATATGAATGTGATAGAATGAAAATAATTCCAGAATATCAGACCAGTTTTCCCAATCTAATCTAAAATTTTAATACACACACACCCATCAGTTAACTGTATTGAAGAAGCATATATATGACAAGTTTATTCAAAACTTTGGGTGAGACCTATTTTAGAGGAATGCTGCTGTGAAACAATAATTTTTCTTAAATTGCTATCTGAAAGACCTCTCCAGAATTTATAATCATAGGACCATATTTTTTTTAAACTGTGCTGTAAATACTTTTTTGAAATGTAACAAGAAAATATCCATTAATGTTAGCAATGCTACTTGAACCCTATTAAGGTATCTTTGACACAAGGGTATAGATGCAGCTTCAAGGCAAAATGATTCACATCTGCCTATATTATCATCTTGATTTACTTTTAATTTGTATTTTATTTTATGATGTTACACTACAGCATAATCTAGGAGTTAATGGGTTATTACAAATCTGTTGAAATTCAGTAACAATTCAGTAAATTGTTTTCCCATTGTCATTTACCTTTGCCTGTGCAGCCTTTTTGCTGGTAAAAAAATAATTGTTCCTGTCTGAGTTTGTGTATTTGGAGCCCCAGGTTATATTTTATTCCTTCTCTTGCTTTCTACCTCTTTTCTCCCTTGAAGTCTTCTGTTTTAACATTTAAACGTTATGTGCTCCCATTGTTGACGACYGAAGTGCTATATAGAAAATCCATTTCTTTTTCTTTCTTGCATGTAGTGTTCCTGTCAGTTCAGTTTAGTGTAACCTTAAAGAAGGGTTTGATTTCAGTCTGTGCTTGATTTCACATTGCCTGTCACTGATAACAAATGTGTCCACAGTGATCCAGAGCTGAATGAATGTCTGTGCTATTTCCTTCCTCAATCTCTTAGATATTATGATTATAGTTATTTTTCTGACTTTGTCCTCTGACCAGCATTCTCCCATAAATGAAATTTAAAACTGAAAGCATTCTTTTAAAACCAGAAGTTTTTATTGCATGTATTTTCCTGAGGTTTAGGATTCAAAAATCCTCAATCAYAGATTAAAAATATTTTTCATAGCATTCGATTCCTTACAGCCTCTGAATGTTTTGATTTTTCAACTTATTTGATCATTTTTCTTCCCTGAAGTGTTTTTATGGTCTGTAATGCAACAAGTGYTATACCGTATACCAAATGGGAAATCTGCAGTAATGTTTTGTTGTGGCACTTCCTCCCACAAAAATGAGTGTATAATGTATCATTAATATGTGTGTAGTTCRGTATGCAATATTTACAGTATCTTTAGTAAATACAGACTCTATTTTTTCTGCCTTTGATTTTTTTTTTGTTGCTTGCATAAAAAGTAGTGTTATTACTTTCTTACCTTTAGTTTCACTATACATTACATTTTTAATAGCTTARCCATCTTTGTTTAAGCATTTAGATTGTTCTCTGTCCCCACTGTCAGTGTAGAAATGCACAGTTGAGAAATGTGTTTTATGTTGTTGTGGAGGTTCCTGTTGTCCCTCAGAGCTCTACATCCTACTGTTCTGAAGCAGACCTGTTCATCATTGCCATTATGTGTTTGTCCAATGACAATCATGGAAATATAGAATAATTTAGGTTGGATAAGGGCTCAAAAATCATTGAGCTGAGCCATTAAGCAAGCGCTGCCAATTCCATTACTGAACCATATCTTTAATTGCCGCACCTAATGTSTCTCTTAAATACCTCCAGGGATGGTGACACAACCACTTGCCTGGGCAGCGTATTCAGTGCTTGACAACCCTTTCTGTGAAGGCTTTTTTCTGATATCCAATTTAAGCCTCCGCTGGCTGATGCCATTTTGCCTTATCCTGTAACTTACTGCTTGGCAGAAGAGACCAACCTTCTTCACCCAAGCACCTTTAAGGTACCTATAGAAAGCAGTAAGGTTTCCCAGAGCCTCCTTTTCTCCAGGCTGAAAAACCACAGTCAAATCTGACCATTTACTGCAAGAATGCCTGGCAATCAAAAGGATCTGAAGTAGCCAGGTGGCTCCTTCATGCTGATGACCCAGACATGCAACTGTGTGAAGTTGTACCAGACCTTGTAAATATGATGCATTCCTGTTACTTCATGTTGCTTGGCTGTTTCAAAAGCAACTGAGCAATTGATTATTGAAAATAAAAGCAAAACCAATCTACCAACCAACCAAAACCCAGCAAATCCAGTAGTTTACTAGAAAAGGTATTTATTTTAGAATTCTCCAGATTTCCCCAGAAATCCAAGTTTCAGGTTATTTTCCCAGTGGAGAATTGCTGGTTGAYACTTTTGGTGAACATGGGTTAAGCTTTCTTTTCTAGTAAGAATCTGTATAGCGAGCGTACACTGATGATGTTAGTGATACTACCCAAGGTAATCAACAGCATCATTCAAATGTAAATTTTAGAAAATGATTAAATAAATATTCAAATGCATTTTCTTCACAAGCTCTTCTATGAATGTTACAGTGTCTCTTCTCCATATGCTTCCTGCATGTTCAGGGGATTAGGAATTTTAATGGTCCTCAACTTTGTATTGAGCAGAAGATTACTATTCACCTTTAATTTTGAAGAAAAGTCACTGCAGCTCTCTGAAAATCTCCTAAGTCCTACTTGGAATTAATGTAGTGAGATAAGTAATATTATGAAACCGAAAATATTTATTTGTTCTTAAACCAGATTTTTACCTTAGGGTAATGCCGAATTTGTTGACTTAAATCATTGTTAGAAATGGTCTGCACAAATTCAAACTGATGCTGTATGTGGGAGACAGCTGGTTGTCATGGTAACTGTAGTGCAGTTTTTAATTCCACTTGGTGAGTAATGCTAACACAATGTTGCTGAATAGACCATGGCTTAGCAAGTACAAGTATCTTGAATTCTCCATGTCRGTGTTACAGACTAAGAAAATGCTTTGTTCAGATATATGTATACTGCRTCATTTCTGGCTTATTGCTTTTCAACAAGGACATTTTAGAAGAGTATCTAAAAAGCTAGAGGATATCAAAACTGTATGGAGAATATACTTTTGGTGTGGCCCTCAAAGAGCACCAACAAGGTGATAAAATTAAAAGACAGACAGTAAGATATCTGTGACCAGTAAATATGATTTTGTTCCCTTACAGTTTGTCAGTGCATTTTTAATGTGCGTCTATTGAAGAAATGCTGGATTATAAAAATTTAGGGTGGCAGAAGAGCACAAATTAGCCTATCAGTTTTTATTTTTGTATTTATTTGTGGAAGAAAATAGGACCTTAACTGAACAAGCTGAGATACTCACTTAATGCTGTGCTTAAGAGAAGACCTTTGCTTTTCAGCTAATGTGTCCTATGTGAAAGAAACAAAAGACAATAACTCTATGTGTAGTTGGGGAAAGAGGATCAAAATCCATTTGTTAGTTTGCGAATTACTCTTTTCTAGACCCTCATAATTACTAGAAAAAACATTTTTTCTTTATGGTACATAATAGAGAAGGATGAGAATACAAATTTAAGTAGAGTCTGTGCCCTTGGCATCAGTGTTTCCATTTCACTGTGGATATATAGAGCTTCCAAGACTCAGAACTCCTGATGATAATTGYCTTTCTCATTGCTGAGATAGACAATTTGGGACTCTGCCAGTTTTTTAAAAAAATACACTGTCTTTCAGCTAATAATGTTAGTTATTAATTTTGTGCATGATGTTAGTCCTTCACTTGGCATGAGAGATTCAGCTTTTTTCTGTATCGATTTTTTTTTTTACCCCCCTTTTCCTACTTGAGCACATTTTTTTCAGATCCTTGCTCTAAATAATTAATTCATACTCTCAGGTACTCATGTAAGCATCTGGTATAGCAGTAGTAAAAGTCCAGAAGTGCATGTGTAGGATTCACCAAAGTACTCCCATCTGATTTAAAGCAGAAAGTAAAGCTGGGAAGTCCAGAAGGAAAAGGTTGTGAAATGGTGAACATATTAAGTTTTTATGTTAGAAAATGAACATTGCTACTGTCCAAAATAAAGGCATWTCAGTTTAATAGGAGACTGGAAGTGATTCAGCAAGAATGATAACACATTAAAAAAAAAATCCATCAAATGTGGCAGGGGAAGTCCTTGAGAATCTCTGAACTATACACACTGTTGATGTGCCTGACTGGTAAAATAAAGTCCTTTAAAATAAAAGCCTCTGGTAAAAAATTTTGAACACATTAAATATACTGATGCCAGAAGAATTGACCTTTATGGAAAAAGATTAGAAAATCAGTAGAGCAAGAGGGAAAGACCAAGAATATTCAAACCATTGTGAATACTTACAATATAACAATGTAAACCAATTAATTTTTCTACTGATTAAATAGAAAACTTGGTGCTTACATAATTAATTTACAAGACTTTATAAGTGAACACTTCATGGAATATACACCACTATTTTAATGAACATGTTGCTGTAGCTTTTTCAGTATGCAGGCCCTGCAGCACTAATACTTGAAACTATTAATTCAAAAGCCATGAGCAAGACAAAAAGGCTGCGTTTTCCTGTTCAGTCCTGTAGTACACTGAAAACTGGAAGCAGCTTTATATTTGGAAGAATTAAGATCGTTATTTTTCCCTCTTTTTGATCTAAGAAATGGGGAAAGAAGACTGAGCTGAGTTCTTAGTTATTATTATATGTCTCATCCCATGTAACTTTAGCTGGGTTAGCACCTGTCTGAGTATTTAAAGGAATCTCTTATATCACAAGTCTCTTGCATTATTTTAGGAATCCTCATTCTCAGCAGTCATTGAATGGGAATGAGGAGATTCTCCTCCTGGGCTTAGTTCAGACCTCACCTGGATTCAGCCACTGTATAAGAAGGATCAAGTGGCCTTTGGTGTCTGAAATCCAAGGGACTTGCTTGACTGAGAGTGATAGAGTGCATTCTGCCCCAGAAATATTACACCATCCTCACCCARTTGAAACCAGGAGTTTTCAAGTGATGAGAGATGACAAGTACTGATAATGTGTGCAATATTTTAAAGTCTTAATCAGGGGAACATTATCACTATTTCACAAGCAGCTGAGCTACAAAACTTGATTTGACTAGAAGATTAAAATCTTAATTCAGTCAGATTTTAGAACTAAAATTACATAGATTATGTCAAGTGATTATTTATGTGGTAACAAGCAAAAAAAAAAGTCACAGATGCCTAGGTGTTTTATTAGCATCTTTAAAAGATTAATAAATAAGAGATAAGTTTCTTCCAACCTTCTCAAACTAACAGGACTGTAAAAAGTGATCAGTAGGTTGGCGGAGATCCGTCTGATGGAAGGTTTGCTCAGACTTCACTTCCATTGTGATTGGATTTGGATTCTACTGTGACTAATACTAGCAAATATTTTTGATTTTCCCATAATTCTGTGACAAAACTCTTAGAAGAACACATCAGAACCAATCAAGATAGATAGTCTCTAAGCTCCTATTAGAACAGAAGTGTGCCCAGATAAACTAGTGGTCTGTGATGAGTGATTCAGCTGGAGATAGAAGTGTTCTCTTTGGCCCTGAATGTTTTCTGGCTGAGCTAAAGGACTGACACCAGATTTCCACATGAGCTACAGACACAATGTGCCTGTGGATGTATCAGCATGCATGGTATTTGGCCAGAACTGAATTTCAGAGGTAAAATTTTGGCTAACATTTCACTGTCACACGGAGCCCAATATCTTGTATTTTGTGTCCACACTGGGTGCATCAGAATGCTGAAGATGTGTGTGGGACTTGCAGAGCAGAGTATGGGATTCTGCATGGGAGCTTTGGGGAGTCATCAGTAGCTACTGATGRCTTCAGGCWCTGGCCGTAGTGGAGTGTGTCTTCTCCTTCACACTCAACATCTCAGTTACAAGAATTCTCTGAAAATGTCACTTKCCATCACTGATACAAATGTGCTTTAGCTCCATGCAGCTCAAGGCCCTTGAGTACTTTCATCCAAATGCAAATACCTCTGTGACACAGAACCTCTCTCCTGCTGATGTAACTGTACTCCACTTCCTTTTTTCTACATTTCTTTTTACAACACATGCTTTCTGACTGCACTGATAATTTGGCTACATGGCTGAAACTCAGAAAGCAAAGTATTATTTTGGCAAATTGGAAATAAAAATATGTCAGTTTTCAAAATTGAAAAATTAGTTTTGGAACAGGAGGGAAGAAATCATATTTGCTCCTCTTGAGGAGGCGTAATTTCTTGATTATTGTGAGGATAGTGAACTTGTATCCTGTAACTGAGGGAAGGGAGGTGTGACTGTGCATAAAAAGGAACTAAAGGAAAAGGSATCTTCTGCTTTTCTTTTTCTCATACTTAACTGTCTCTATAAAGCAAAGGAATGGAGTGATCTTGCATCAGCTTCTAGAAATGTGTGTAAGAGTAATGTTGGGTCTGAATTGTTTAATGACTATAGGCAACAGAGATAATTCTTGATGATAATATCCAAATGATTCAAAATCAGAATATTGAATCATTTCATGGTGTGGRAATTTTAAATTCACTTCCTAAAAGATCCAAAATGCTAAAATTATTTTCAGCAGTTTCAGCTTTCCTCCACTGTCAGAGGGGGACAATGTTTCAGCAGTCATCAAGCAGCAATGTCAGCATTTCATTGCAGTCATCTTTATGAAAAGGCAGCATCAGAAAAACACTTGGACTTCTGTAGATTGTAGGCAACGTAGAAGCTCACTTTGCCTCAGGAAAATTATATCAAAATAGTTTATTAAAAATTTCTGAACYAAGCTTTTTCACTATATTCCCACTTATATTACTAGATGAACTACTATTTTTCCAGCTAAGTGTGAATATCACATCAGTGAATTCAAAGTCCTATCATCGTGTCCTATAGTATGATTAAATAATTGCAATACTCAGTCATTGAATTCAGTTTTGAATTACTGTATTACCTAATGGTTGCATCACTCTCTACACATAAWTGAGTCTATACAAATTATCTAAGTCTTTAGAAAAATTATCATATCTGTAGTGGTATGTATTGTACTCCACTAAAATGCATATGAATTTTGTTTAGTACTAAGTAAATTTTCTCATGCATAGAAGCCACCAAGTAGCCCATCTCCTTTTAATTAAATTGTGCTTCTCCAACTTTAGAAATAATTTTGGTAACACTTTTTRTCTGACTGTTGGGAAATGTTCTCATTCATAATATTTTGTTATAAATTATAATTACTAAGCTATGTAGAAATACTATTATGAGGCCTACAGTAACACAATTCACCTAGTTAAAAAAAATAAATTAAAAGTTACCATGGCAAAAAAATTTATTTATGCCAGTTAAGTCAGAATTTACATGATTCCTTTTTCTAAACTGGTAATATTTATGTGTAATTGAATTTGGTGGTCAATGAGCTGTAGAAGATATTTTGGTTAGTTAGGTATTCTGTATAATTATGATGTCTCTCCTAAGATCCATGGAGATAGCTTTGCAATTATGTAGCTGAAAGTTCCACATAGAGTACTCATGAAATTACTTGATTGTCCTTATATTTTAAAATTCTAGCAAAAGTCCATTCCATCCTCTGAGTGCATCTGCAAGTATCAATATTCTTATGATCTTTCCAGAAAAAAATCATACATTTAATGCCTGAAGATTGAGYTTCTAAATAAAAAGGAAAAATACTCCTTCATCACAGGCTGTTTAGAGGAAAGTGCARCATTTCTAGGAGCTAATTCACCCCTGAAAGGCCCAGTGAACCAAACTCCTGAGAGGATGAGTTTTCCTGTAGAGTGCACTGCCAGAAGCCATCCTTTTCAAAAATGAAGCTGCAGTGAGTCTCTGTAGGTCCACAGCTCATAGTGTGGATGTTGGAGTGAGTCTAAAATCCTTTAAGACTTCAGTGATCTTCCCCAAAACCCCAATAAATTCTAGTTGAAAACTCAGAGGCCACCCATAAGAACTCCTAAATTCTCARGAAGGTGCATTTTATGCATTCTGTGGTACGACTTTTTGCAACATGGCAAGTCAGTTGTGGACCCTGAATTGAAGCAGTCATTTAGTGCTGCCTGAAAAAGTTTGTTGCCTGCAGCTCTTACATGTGTCCAGCATGTTTTCAAAAAACTTGTTTCTCAAAAAAATAATAATACAGTTTTCGCACTTTTTTATCACACTTTTTTCCTACCATGTCTTTATAGTCTTTTTTTCTTCTTAGTGAGATTTTTATGAGCTCTCTTAGCTGTATATTGGGGACGTAAGTAGAATGTTCAAAACTTCCTTTAATCAGGAAATTCATGAGTTCTTAGAAGGAATTTTAAACACTTCTTGTAAAACAGAGAAATAAATCAAACCTTTCTAAATTCATTTTATAATTCTGTCATAGAGCTTTCAAATTCTCTCTCAAGAGTAGGTAATTTTTTGTGTCCATAATGYCTGAAAAGTATCCCACCCTCTCTGTTATAAAGGCTAGGAAATATTTGCATATTTTAAGTCTGCATTTTTGCTCTTGGCTAATGTCCTATTTGTCCTTGTGCTCATGCTGGCCATTTGCTTACATGGCTTTCATTTTGCCAGGCTAGCAAAGCTAAGCTCCTTTATTTTCCACTTGTGAAAGAAATTATTCATTCTAAGGGTGACCCTAATAACCATGCTCTACATCCATTCTATTCTGGACTGACTTTTCCTCAGCCTAGTTGATCAAAATTGTGTATTATATTTCTGATTAGGCCTTTAAAATCAGAATATTTACATGGAAATGAGTCATCTTGTATGTTCTGGATTGTATTTGTAGTCTTTTTTTTAATTGTTAAATCATAGAGGCTCTGAGTCATCCTGTGATCAACCAGTGCTTTCACATCCTTGTCCTTATCTTTTGCTTTCCAAAGTGGCTTTTTTCACCAGCTTATAATAGACAATCTCATTATAAATATGTAAAACATGATTTAGAACATTGTCTTAGATGACATTCCTCTTTGTTTCAAGGTCATCAAACAGAAATTGGAAGTCTTTAAGCTGATTTTCATACAAACTTTGGATATATTCACTCCAGCCCGTCTTCTCCTTTCAAAGTAAATAATTGTATTATCAATTGTATCTTGTTCCTTATTCACCTGAAACTAGTTGCTGCTAGTTCTTAATCTCTCAAAAGAAATCAGGTGAATTGTATTGCCCTGTCTGGAAAAATACTTAGTGAGGGGAATTATCATTTGGGTCTGGCATTATTGACCTTTGGTAAACCTACTCTGTCTCCCTTYATGGTCTTTTTCTTTAATTCCTTTTTTTTTYCCACTTTTTCCTTCACRATAGGTCATTAACAGGTTAGCTGTTGCTTGWARATTTGCACARATTTTTGTTTTCTTAGAAAGTTTGCAAGATGTTCAAATATGAAATATAAAATCCTAATTTGAAGACTTTTGGTTTTAACTTTTATTGGAGAAGGGCTACTGACAATCAGATTTCCAGATTATTTTACATTATCAGCTTTTCTAAAATTTCAGTGCTGTTTGCTGTATCTGTTTTTATAGAAACAGATTTTCCAGAAAATGTKTAATTATTAATTAGGGAGAACTTTAAGATTTTTTTTTCATCTTTTGATGCAATTTGCATATATTTATAATTTATGCTACATTTTCACTGTGCATCAAACCACCTTTTATGCCTGGCTAGAACAATGATATCTTGGACTCCATACTTAGTTTTCCAGAAAGTGAGATGGATGCACACTGCAGMATTACTAGATAATGACTTTATCACATAATAATCCCAACACACTCAGCAATTTCGTCTCAGTAGCCAGGTAATTTCATGTTGCATTTTCGGAAGTACTGCTTCATTTCATCCTGGGAATCTGTATAAACTTTGCTTTTCACCTGCTAGTCATACCTGAGCCTTTCCAGACTTGTGTTCAAACCGCTCCAGAAAGCGCAGTTAAACTATAACAAATTAGTAGCAAGATTATGTAGGTAAATTAGCATGGCTGGGGAACTCCTACTTTCCTTGTTTGGTATCATCCCATTGAAAAAAAAACCAACAAAATCCTGTTTGTTTTAGCACCTGGCAAGTTGATTATCTTGTATAAGCATTTTCAAACTGGCATTGTTTTTACTATTTTTAGAAACCCCTTATTTGGTATTTTCCCACCTGGTCTAAATTTTGGGGGCTTTTTGTTGATACTTTTCATGCCAGAAAAGAGATCAGAACTCATGAACAGACTACCTAAAGCCTCACAGAACTGGGCCAAATGCCTGTCCTGATCTCATATATTTTGTGCTGAGATAATTCCAAAGGAGTGTTGGTTAAATACCTACCAGGAGAGACAGTTGGAAAACACAATTGTGCCTCTTTCTATTTGTTAACAACTAAATCTTCCATTGCTTCTAAGGATCTACTGTCTTATTTTAGGGACTAAATACAATCTATTATATCTGTATAAATAATTTATTTGCTTGATTTTATTATTATGACCACGGTGTTAACTCAGTACATATTTAATAATACAGCTATTACCTACAGAGCTTAGTTTCTACTTTTTTTACTGTAACTTTATATAGCTTGTGCCTATTGCGCCAGCAACTGTATATCTTTAATAATTTAATATATGGTGTCTTGCATCTGAATCTCGGCATCACTTGATCAGATTCTTTGAAATCTGGAAACAGTGAATCTGCTTTTCCAGTTCCCCTCCAGGTTTTAGGTGACTTCATTTACTCTTTTTTTTTCCCCTCCAGACTTCCTCTGACCTGTTGTTAAGGTGCTGGTTTTTAAGTTAAGGAAATTGCTGACTGGAAAAATATACCTTACGACTGTTCTGAGGACTAAGAATTGGAAGGTTTCCTGTGAAATATATTTTATCTAAAACAGAAATACTGTGCCTGAACTCAAAAGTCAATCTAGTACCAAGGCATGCACAAGGAAGAGTTACTGAAAATAGTTTGATTTTTGTCATTCCACCGTGGTTACCAAGTAGGTTTCGTGATAATGATTGTTTGATAATGAGTATGGTCTCTCAGTATTATGCTAAATTTTAGGCAAGTTGAACATTGTAATGGGAAAGCAAAGTTTCAAGAGTAAGTGGGAGCAGGTCTCTTAAAGGAATTATGAAAGTAGAAGGGCCAACATATCACAAAATCACCTAAGGCAAGAGGCTGTCTTTCCTAAACACTTAAAAACTCCTTGTAAATGCTAGCATTCATTATAGAAATGGACTGCCACCAGAATAAAACTGCCTAGGGAAAAACTTCACTTTAAATCTCTCATTTTTCCCTTAAAACATTTTTAATAAGGGCTACACATGCATGAGTTGCAAGAGTCCATAGCTCCCAATATCCTGAGGACCATTTCTGCTTTAGAATGAGATTTTTAATTTAAAACTTTTAGAATACAGTTGGATTTATTGGTTCTGTTTTGGTGCCTCAGACATTTTGAAAAATTACAAACACACACACACAAAAATAGGTCTAAAATGGAAACAAACCCCAAAACTTCAAAAGTACTTATAAAACTGCACTGTCCAAATTATGCATCAGAGTGTTTAAAACAACCTTTCATTCTGCTTTTTGGAAAACTGACCAGGTTCCAAGAAGTCCTAGGAGCCAGGAGTCCTAGGAGGCCTCCCAGAAAATCCTAAGAGCTGGTTTAGAGCTGATAAGCCCTCTTTCCCTGCCTGCAGGTCACACAGCAGATTTTCAGATATCTGGGCAGATGACATGGAAGACACTTCMGAGGGTTTGAAAATTGCATAAATTTTATCATATTTGTGTGCAAATGGGTGGATGTCTATGAATAGCTTTCATTTGAAAGACAAGCATTTTCCAGAAGAAAAATGCTCCTTAGAAGAATCTACACTGTGTTCAGGATTCCCTTTTTCTAATCAATGCCAGTACAATCCAGTTAATAGGACTGAAACTGAAATGGAGTCATGATGGGATTATTGACATTCTGTTTTGAAAACACTCACAGAATGTCTAAATCCTGACTGGTGAAATGCTGACACAAACTGTAAGCTTTTCCAGGAAAATGTGAGGTGCCAGTGCTGTCACTGCAAGGCTGCAGCTCCTGTGGTGGGTCTGTATTGCTCTTTCTCTCCTCTCAGAAGTGCAGGCAGCTTCTTGCCACTAGCATGCTCGGATACTTTAGTTCCCATGTGATGTGGTGATATGGTGCCCAAATAAAAAAAAATTAGTTGAGATGATTTATGTGAATTTTGAAGCATCTGAAGTACAGTAATTCCCTCAAAACTTGATGTTGCTGTCATTGGTTTTAGTAATATGTGTTCCTGTATTGTATTTAATCTCTGCACTCTGGAGCATCTTACAGTACAAAACAAATGCCATCATTTTAATCTCACTTAAGTGAGAGGGAATCTGAGGCAACAGTGGAGAACTGACTTATGCTTCACTTTACACAAGATTATCAGAATACAAGACTGAACCTTCAGTCAGGTTCCCTCCATCCTCCACCACAATAATAGGAACTACCTCAGTGCTCAGATCCTCCCTCTCATGTGAATAATAAGTAATACTATTGAAAATTCTCACACATCTTAGATGAATAGAATGTATTTATTCATATTTTTAAACATCACCGTGAATGTGTGGGCCTTCTCACTATGTGCATTTTTCATTCATATCCTACTACAGGATCTTGTTGGCAGCCTTGCTGTCTTGCTGTAGCAGACAGTTGGGTGTTTAATTTTGAAGAATTGCTGACCAAATATTTGATATGCAGCAAGTACTTTGACTTTGTGTGTACGTTTGTCCAGTTAAGGAATACCCTGTCCCTTTGCCTTTCACTCCACCAGACTGCCTGCATGCAAAAAAAATTGAAGTAACAGGTAGTGTAAGTGGGCAGTATTCACAATAAAACTGTACTCCAGGAAGTGACTGTAGGCAATTTAGTGAAGTTTATTAAATAGYTTGTGTTATGGGTATTCATATTCATTTTGAGCAGACAGCAAAGGAAAAATGCTCTCCTGAAGTCTGATCAGGAAAATGTTTTCTGTACATGTGTCTTTTTGTCAAGTAAATAATTTGATGTTGCTGCATGTTTGAGATTTGCTCAGTCAGCCCGAGCAGTGCAACCAGTCCACACTAATTCCACCGTGGGCTGTGTGCAGCTTTTCCTCCCTGCCTTCAGCCTTGGCCCTGTGATGTGAAGCTGCAGCTGTGGGTAAGGCTGGGGCACCGTGGCACGTTCCTCCCTCCCTGCTGGGTGCTGAAGGGTCTCTGTGGGCAGGGAAGGGCTGGGGGCAGCTGCTCCTGCCCAGGCCTGCTTGGGCACTGGAGGGGAGGGAAGGGAAGGGCTGGGGGCAGCTGCTCCTGCCCAGCCCGGGGACTGCCCCCTGCCCCAGCTCCTTGTGCTTCAGGTGGGAGCAGCTTCCACTCCGCACCTGCCCAGTCCCACAGGCAAGCTCTGTCTACACCATTACTTTTTCCTATTAGTATCAGTAAGTCCCAATGGAGAAGCAATTAGAGAACCGCAATAAATTAGATGACTTGCCCTCTTAGCAAAAGTGCTATAAACCTGTTGTTTTCTCTGGTTTGTGTAGGGCTGCTTTTGTCAAGTCGTAGCACATTGTTGCTTAACCCAGTGCCTTTAGCTGTCGGTTTCATTATCATAAGCTTATTCATATGCTTCTATCTTTCTCTTTTTSTGTATAATGAGTAATTAGTGTAATTTAATATGTCATCATTGTTGCTTTTTCCAGCACAGAATAATAATAAAAATCCAGCATAAATATAAACTTAACCACACTGTAACCTCTCTTACACATCTGTACATCTCCACATAAGCCCTCAACAGTGATCTGAGGTTTGATAAATGACACTTTTTAAAAACTCTCTGCATACTTTTTGATACCAACTTTAAGGCCAAAATGGTATCATCAGAGGTTCAGCATATGCAGATACTTGGGATATCATAGAGTAAAACATGTCTATTTCAGAAGCATGAAATAAAGCCAATTATAACAGCTTTAGTGAATTAGACACTGGAAACAATCTCAGGATGAATGCTTGATGTTTAGCTCAGTTAATACCAATTAAAGCCTTCATAATAATTTAAAATTCTAATGTAGAAATGTTCTAGTGCTATTTGYKCTTTTTTTCTCTGTACTTTTAATGAGCAGCATTGCYTAGATTSAATTTTTATTTTTATTATTTTTAAAAGGAYGTTTTTGCAGTTTTACTGTTAAAATCTGWAAACCTYCCTAAAATATACATGGTAAAAGGAAAATGGTGTACAGAAGTCTTTATGTCTTTATTTAAGCGTTCCAATGACATCACAGACTACTCATGCCTTCCTTCCATATTTATTCCGTGGTCACTAGATGCTTCTCATACTCTTAGTTTGCTGATCTCTGTTACACTTTTATCTCTCACGTGTATTTTTTCCCAGTACATGGATGTATATTAAATGTCATGTTTCTTTATATTGTTGTGAAGATCATTGTTTTCATTCTGAAATAGGTAGTGCACATGTGCTATGAGCAAACTGTGGTAATCTATGTAAATTATGTGCACAAAGCCCTACTCTACCCTTGGGGGAAATGCAAATTAGAACATTTTGTAGTTTGTTTGTTTTTAAATACATACACTTTTCACATCAAGGCTCAGGACAGACTCCCTGTTTATTTTCCCATTGCTCATMATTTGTTATTCCTTGTAAATATCTCAGTCTTTAATGATTAGTTTGCTACTTTGGCAGGAAAAAAATACTTGATGAGTGAAGTCCTCAAAATACAATGTTTGGTGTATTTTATTGCTCTGCTGTAAGGGATTTATCTGCTTGTAAAAGGGTATGTAACACACGACTCAAAGCCATTATAGGGATCTGACAGTCTTCATTCATTTTCTCACAGTGTTGTCTTGTTTTCTTCTTTTACATTAATGTTTGTAATATTTTTTAATCCTGCATGACTAAAACATAGTTAACTGATTTTCCTTATATGAAGCAAGAAAAACATATTCCTAAACTGTGTTGTTTACTGCACTTGCAGTTCTCTGCAGATGTAATTTGTTTTAATAATAAAATTATTTTTATACCCTTTAAGTACCCTTTCGGAGAAATGTTTTAATGTAAGTTGTCTGATTCTATTTTAAGTGAAGGAGAAAACCTGGTAGAGGTTGTCTCTTTAAATCAGATCTGCAGTGTTGATGGACCCTCTAGCAGGCACGGTAAGAACCATTCTCACCTCTGCAGCAGGGAGCTTGACCATATAGACTCTCACATTCAATCAAAACGTTTTCCCTTTTAATATGCACTGTACCAATCCTATTCCCATGGTTACAGCCCGTGCTTCTTTGGTTGCTTCCAGACTGTTGGAAAAGGAAGGCAGCATACATTTCTTGTACAGGAGTTTAAAACATCATGAAAGCAACCCTGTTGTGATTTGCATTTTAAATGTTTCTTTTTTTTTCTCATTGTACAGAATGCTGTAGCAGTAGCTTCAGTTCATTTGCCACAGTCTGTCTTCTCTCAGTCTTCAGCCTGGCAATCTGTTGATAACTCCACTTGCAAGCTACAGTTTATTGTCTTTCGGAATGGAAAACTCTTTCCTAGCACAGGAAACTCATCAAATCTCGCAGATGACGGGAAACGTAGGACGGTTGCCACACCAGCTGTTTTTGCTAAAATAGGTGAGAAGCTGTTATGCATTATTTTCTTTCATCCAAAAGCTACGGTATACTTGATTGTGCAGAGAATAGAGGGGTAGAGTATGCAGTGTGCTGGGAGGCTGGGAACAGTCTCTGTCTTTTGTACAATGTTTGCAATTGTTCCTGTCTGCACGATTTTATTCAGATTGTCCTGCAAATAAAGAAATGCCCTTGTGCTACGATTAGAATGCAAATTCTGGGCTACTGTTTGTTGGCTGTGTTGTTACAGATGCCCGCTCCTTAAAGCTGTCGGAGAGATCCTTGTTTTACTCTTTACAGTTGCAATGTTAATGTCCTAGGCACTGGTAAAAATAAGGCTTTTGGAGTGGGAGTAGTGCCCTGTTGCATGTATCAATACTCAGCAGTATACTTTTTGATGCAATGGATGTAAAACAGGTGTTGTTAAAGACTTCTATCAAAATGACATACATTGTATGTGCTAGTGAATCAGTATTTTGATTAATTACTCACCCATGCAGTTTTACTAATTTTGTCCGACACGGAATAGTGCTCTCATTTCTATTAACATTTTAGAATCTTTGAATGTTACTTTCAAAGTGCAGAATTGTCTCAGCTAATAATCATCCATGAAACTGAGCCATTTCTGCAGTTACATGGGCAATAGTGTAATACTGGTYATAAATGAAGAATCTGAAACAATAAAAAAGATCTCCTTTGTGAGGAGTTATTAGGTCATTTTGACACAATATGTGATTGAAATGCTCAGATTTATTTATGCCATTGCAAACTTCTCCGATGTGAGCRCTACCTTTGATTTTGACCATTAAGATTTTATGTCCAGTGGCTTTTTTCCCCCTAGTTTAGTGTATCTGGTCTCTTTACAGAGCGCTCATCACTAAAGGGTTTTCCACTCCGTCTCTCTGATTCAGTTTTTTCCTTTTGCAGATGGGTGCAGTTTTGGAAACCTCACCAGCCCTCTTACTATAGGATTGAGGCACTTTGCACAGGGTATAGACCCCATTGCAGCCTTCTGGGATTTTGACCTTCTAGGTGGACATGGAGGCTGGTGGGGAGAAGGGTGCCACATAATTAGTTCTGCAGGCAATATTACCACCATTCAGAGTACACACTTCAGTAACTTTGCAGTGCTAATGGTAAGTATATGACTTAGCAAATATAACTGTATTTCTCTCTCTCTCTCTTTTGCCGTACATTTATGTTTTATTTACATGCATCTGTTTCRTTCTGATTTGTCAGTAGCTGACCTTCTGGGTTTTTATAATGTTTAGTATAAAACAATCTAAAAGAAAGTAAGTTACTTAACTGCTAGCAAGTGAATAAACCTGGTGGTCAGTTTTAATATCCTGAGACAGGCCTAATCGGAAATGACATTAACTTCAGTCTTATAAATGAAAGTTCCATCAAGGAATGATTAGTACATAATGGTTATAAATTATATGACAGGGTTTAAAAATGTATACTCCTGTGTGCTTTTACATCAGCACATCTCAGAGGCTGGTCTGCTTTTGTTCCTGCCCTGCACTGTGTTGATCATACTAATTAGTTGCAGGCATACCGCAATGTTGAATCATTTAATAAATGGACAGAAATAACATCTTCTGCTCTTTTAAGTATGGACAGAGCTGTCCTTGTTGATTCTGTGGGAGTTTTGGTTTGTGCACCAGTGCTGATAGCCTACTTATGAAATTGCTGTTTCTGAAGGAAAATATTCCTGTGCAGTGCTAACACATCAGCTGCTTTGCTCTGTTCTCAGTCACACTTACAGTTCCCATTGCAGTTATTTAACTAACCTGCTTAACAGAAAGTTACCTTCATGAAAGCAAAAATATTATGCATACAATAATGAACTGTTATTGTTCAGGGACTAGAGGAAAGCAAACAAGAAACAGAAAGGTTTCTAAGCTTTAGAAAATCTTTGCACCCTTAAAAATATTTATTATAAAACAGTTGTAAAAAGAGTAGATGTGTGTACTATTAATACTAGATTGCTCTTGAATGCTGATGCATGATTGCACTGTAGATGCTGCTTTTGTACATTACAGAAGTGTTTATAGTTGAGTAAATAATGTATTGTGTGTATGTGTAAGGGACAGCAAACACAGGCGACAGGAATTGCGAGGACGTGTGCAGAGAATACCAATCTGCTGCTGTCAGATGGAGCCCAGATGGCAGCCAATCATAGCACACAGCTCTGCTGCCCACGAGTTAAATGCAGATATTATCGTCCACTTCGTAAGAACTGATTTCCCTGAGACTTAGTTGAACATTTTTTTACCCATTATAGAATTGTTCAGAATGTAAGAGCTGTTCCTCAGATTTGATGACAGCAAATACACCTCATTTTCTACAACTCCTGTGAGTTCCCTTTTCCCCCAGCCTCTTGTTTCCCAGAATGTGAATCATAATTTTGCTTTGAGGGTGTTTTTCTCAATTAATTAAAGAAAGCACCTGTTGACTTTGCAGGTGCCACACCCAAAATGGCTTCCTCCTTCTTCAACTGCTTGAGTTCAGCATGTTGCTCTTAAACTTTGAGCAGTTACTAAATGTTAACTAACAGTTTGCATCAACCAATTCCATAATTYCTTTTTGTTTGAAAAGCTGAATACTGATAAAAGGGCTGCAGTTAATGTTTTGTTTGTAAAGCCCATTTATCTCTTGTAAGATGTAAGAGATGAATTTTTCTACAACTGTGAAGCCAACTGAGGCACTTTTTACTGGAGCTTTTGTGTCTGGTATGCAATTCTGCTTTAGGCGTTGTGTGTGTTTGGTTATGAGCATTTGACTGTGCTTTATTTCATGTGTGCATCTTCCAGTTTTATCYGTGCAAGACAAGAAAGGAGAATCTTAGAATCATCCTTGCTTTGCAATTTCTATAGTAGCAAACAATGGGATATGTTTCTTAGCTCATGTATCACAGTAACTTTTAAGGAAAAGAATTACAAGTAATTTTTAAATATACGTATATAAATATGCACACATACAAATCCACTTTCCAATCATTGTCTTTCTAAACAGATAATAGAAAAATTTTGTAGCTTCATTATGTCCAAACATTTTCATTCAAGTATTATTTCTTATTCACTTTTTTGTGACATAAAGTCAAGGATTATTTTATTTGATAGAAACTATGCTTTTCTGGGCACTTCAATTCTYGTAGCAGAAATGAAAAATACTTCATTGTTCTGCATTGTTATTAATTTATAAAATGAATAGGATAAAGTGCTTATATGTACCTTATTAATTWATATCTCTATGCCTAATGTATTTTAAAATACTAACAAACCATCAGCAAATTCAAGATACCTGGCATATGGTGTGCAGCTAATGAAATTAGCTACAATATCATGATACATGTCATTAATCTGTAATTCTCTAATCTGTTAAACAACAAAAATTCATAATTGAATGTTATGGTTGGGAGTAATTGCAGAAAACTGAAGTAGTATCTGTAAACTGAAAAGCAGCCCTAAAGCTTTGCGTTGCCATCAGAATTGTGTACATCCTGCTGTAGATTAAGCTGAAACAGAAGCCTCAGTTAATCCAACTGTCCATTTTATGGTTAGCACAACACATATTCTGGTTTGGCACCATTTTAAATAGTAAGACAAAGTTTCCTAAGGTGCTTTCATAGAAGTTGTTTATGCCTATGCAACATAAAAGGGTTAAAATAAAGGTTTTCTTGAGTCTTTTTTTTAGAAAGGCAGCAATCAAGGATTTATCAACAACGATTGATAATTAATAAGCATGAGCATACTTCAAGTGAGAGGAGTCATGTAGAGCCCTTTGATTTCTCTCTGTGACAGTTGTTCAAGTGATGTCAGTGAGAGAGAAAGTTTATTTTGGAGGTTGGGTTGGGAAGGAGGTACATGCTCCTTCCCTCATGTGGCCTCACACTCTCACTTTGCTCTGGGTTGGGCTGGCAAATAAAAGTAAAATAACAGAGCCAGACATAACATAGCATTGTCTTTTTCTGATCAGGTTTTGAGTAGTATGTCCTAGAGGTGAGAGTAAAATAATGTGAAGTAACTCCCACATTATATTCCTGCCTTTTACCTCATGTGCTCTGTGCTCAGACTAGTCCTCTCTTATCTTTTCTCCTGTTACCTGTAGGAGGAAGAGAGTTTGTTACGCTCTAGTTTCTTTTGGAGGTGTCCAAAGCCCTCTAGGGTCCTGAACTCTGCAATAYGATTTTCTATTTTAGAGTAAAATAATGGATTTATATACTCTGAAGCTTTGTCATAGCTAATGATAAGTATTTGCTTCTTAAATACTGAATATTTATGCTGTTCTGTGAACAAAGTTGTACATCAGTATTTTAATTTTTCAGGACAATGTGTGTGTATGTTATGACCAATCCAGAGACCTCTGTGTCTGAGGAATAACTCTTCAGGAGATGACAAAAATATCCAATAGCAACAATGAATTTCAAAATTTGCTAAATACATTTTGGCATATATTGTCCTTTGTTCTTCCTTTCATTTTTCTTAGAACACAATAGAAATTCAATAGTGATGGATATTACTGTAATTGTATACAGCATTTCCTTTCCCCCTTAGACTGCTTTGTCAATAGTAATTTCCTCAAATCTGCCAAATAAACACAAATAAAATTATTAAATCTAAGTATGATACTTCCCAATTAACATAAAATGGATTAATAAATATTCTTAGCGCTTCTAATTGTAATCCTAAAAGTTAAATCAACATAAAGTTAAATCAACATAAAATCATAAGCAGTTCCTTTCCTGTTTTGTCACAATTTGTCTTATTATTCCAACCAACATAGGTTTGGGTTTTTGGGTTTGCTTTATGTGCATAAGGAGTAATTATTTGTAGAAGTAGCATACATTCAGTGGATGCTTGTATGAAATAATTAGGGCTGGGGAGACTGAACTGACAAAACCAGAGCATATTTGAAACTGTTCCGAAAGCAAACCTTGGAAAATGGTRTGAATGAGAAACTGAGAAGAGGCAGGGTACTAGGAATGGATCATGGTAAGAGTTAGGGCACTTTTCTCTTGTTTTTTTGCAAGCATCCCCCCAGTCTTTGTAGTCTTTCCAATCTGCTAGGAAAAAAGCTACTTTTTCAACATTTTCATTGTTACTGGAGACAATTGCAGAATTTCTTAAGCCTGTTCAGTTCAGTTCTGAACACAGAATTCTAAACTTCCATCTTTCAGGTCTTCTGCAAATTAAGCAGCCTGTCTAAGCCTTTTGAGAAATTAATTCATGAGTCAGGGAAGTATTACAGAGATGTCATTTAGGAGGTTGACATAATTACAGTATTTGACTTTTCCCCATAGAGAACACAGGGTTTTCTCATAGCAGGCTGTGGAAACATTGTTCTGTACTTTGAAAAATCAGACTGCCTATAACAAGAGGTTTAAGAACGAACATTTCAAGTTTCTTTTAATGTTTAAACACAAAGTTAAACACCTATAGCATAGACCTTAGCAGAGTTTATGCACCAAAGATTGTGAAAGTGATCCAGAAAGTTTACCTGCTATATGTAAAATTAATATTTGTTGCTGTGGGAACTGCAGAATTCCCTGGAATTAGATTAGTCTGCACGTGTATAGATGTTTCCCAGTGTGAAGAGCCTGCAAGGAGGCACATGCTCCTCACTTCAGTCCTCAGCTGGCATGTGCTGCTCCTTGCTCATGTAATGCTCGTGCTCATCAGAGAATGCTGAGCCCATATGGACAGTATTGAGTCCACCCCAAGAAAAGGCTTTTTTAAAAATATTCCTGACATTCTTTCACACAAAGGCTTGGAATTAGAGTACTCTTAAGAGCAAGATCTACTTTTTATTTCTTTTTCCTTCCATGTACATTTTATTAAATTGCATTTAATAATATGTATTATTTGCTCTGTAAAAAGCATAAACTGGTTTGGTACTGGGCTCAAAATTCCAGGCTTGTCTTGTCCAAAAGGCAGTGATTTTATCACAAATCAGATCTCTGGCTCAAGCTCTTTCTGTTTTTCCTTTCTGTTGGCTTTATGGATCTTGCATTCATCATGGTGCAACTTCAGCCAGCAGGTAAATGGATTCAGATTGTAGAGCTCAGTAAAATATGCCAACTCTTGGAAGATAGATGGAAATTAAAGGCCTGGAATCCAGGCCTTGGGACATTTTATYGGGCTCCTTTCAATTCAGCAATGTCATTCTTGTGCTGAAGTGCCCAAAACTAGACAAAATAGTTGAGATTTGGCTCACAAGTGGTGAATAGAAGGGAATATTCATTTCCCTCCTCTGCTGTGTGCAGTCTTGGTAATGTGGCCCAATATGGGATTCACCTCATGTGCCCAAGTGCTCACCACTGTCTTGGGTTGTTTCACACCATCTGAAAAGGGTGAATGAAAGACAGTTTCTCACTGGACAACAACTAATGGGCTTCACAGTTGTAGCCACCAGTTTATAATGATCAAGGTCTTGTAAGAATTCATTTTCCTGGGATAATTGCTGGGATTTTTCAATATCATAATGATTTKAATCCCCTCTAGGAAATAAAATCAAACCTAACTTTTTTAAATGTAGCATACAATTTTGCTGCTTTACATACAGCATTTTAAAAAATGCTTCTTTTCTGCATGTTGTCTTCCCCAGAAGAKTACTCAAGGGAAGTTGATGGATCAATAAGGTTTAATTACCATCAGAGAACAGACAAGATACATCTCTTATATATCTATAATGAAATCAGTTTTCAATATACAAAACTTCTAAAAAGGATATTCTACTTTGGCATTAATGATTTTCATACTCAACATTTTATGATTTATTTACTGTAGAAGATTAGATAAGAGATAAAACTTGTACTTAAAAATGGAATTMGCTCTAAGATGCTGATTGTTCTTCATTCTTCTGCAGGCAAAATGTTTGTATTCCTGTAGGATACATGGCATTTGCTTTTATACTGATGATCAAACACAGGGAGATGTTGAACCTTGCATTTACACTATTAAAAACTAGTTCTTTAGTACACAGTGATGGTACTCAAGTAAAATTGCTTTCATTTTTTTCAAATGTGTAGCTACACATTTCAAATRTGTAACTTCACCGTGCTTCCTTTTTCACAACTTTAACTTTTCACAGTGATATCCAACTTACTTATTTCTTTAAATAACTGTGCTGTTACTACTGTATAGTTACAGTAACACATTTCTGAATGCAGAGAAATTGTGTACCTAAATTTATGACAAAGTGTACTATAGTATATGAAAATATAATTACATCAGTAAGAGCTAGAAGTAAATGTTTTATCATTTTCAGCAGAGTATTTCTGTTTAAATTGTCCAGTTGTTTGCATTACTACTCATAGTATGAGCTAAAATTGTATTGAACATTCCTGTTAAATACTCATTCATCTCACTCGAGAGACTTACTCTATAAAAGAATTAATGGGGAGATGATGCAAATAAAAACATGGGAGAAAAGGATGATCAGGGTGAAAAAGGATGTTTAAGGGGACATTCAGAGACAGTTCTGAACCAACAGACTTTTAAGGAATTATTTGAGAGTTACGAAGTCATGATATCAYGAGTGTTTATTCATGCACACTGGAAGAAAACAAGAATGAGAAGGCCTTAAGAGCCTGGRTCTGTCATGTTAAAAAACTAGCACATCAAAAGACAGAGTTCTTTTCCTCTTCTTTTCCCTTTGTGATTGAGGGAAGAGTAGCAARAACTGACACCTCTAGATGAGACAGCATAAACTGAATTCCTCCATGAGAAGTGACYGCACCTCTCACCCTGGGTGTTGGTGAACTGGGCAGGGCAGAGAGGAAACCTGTGTGAAGGACAAGAGTGACAGAGCAGGTTTAACTGAGGTTTAACATGCAGCCTGAGGAAGTACCTGAAGAGAAATGGGATGTGATAACATATAGTTGGCATTTTATTTATAAGTTATTTTTTCATTTTGATGGTCCTTTCTTATATATATTGTGAGCTGCTCAGTTTAAAACTGACATTCATATGCATCTGGAGAAACTGGTACAATTAATCTTAGAAACTTTAAAGCTAATAATGAAGGAAAATAATAACTACCGGGGCACCAGTTACTTGAGAGGATAATTTTAGAAGGTAAACTAAGTTCTCACCAGTTAGTAATTGCATATACTCATGAACATTATCTGCTTGTATGTGGACAAATTCATATTCATAAATAATGGTGCTAGAAATCAGCTCTCTGCATACAAATGCAATTAAACAGAGGTATTAGCATTACAGTCCCAGTTTCCTAAGGGGAGATWTCACCTCTGGAAAATAATGTATTGAATCTTCTTCTAAGGGAACCTAAAACTGACAAATAAGAAAAAAAGTATTTTAAATGTTTGCCAATATTTTAAAAGTTAGTGTTTGCTGGATTGTCATATTTGGTACTATTTCAGATTTTAGCTTTGTCTGCTGGGATGTATATTCATTTTTATGTGCAGAGTTAATGCCTCTGCACATGGGAAGTGGCATGTAGATGACACTGTGTTTGAACCCAGGTGATAGGTTTTGTGGATAAATTTTAGTATCTGTGTGCAGAAATGTAGTGCCACAAGCAAATGTGGCTTAATGCATTACAGGAACGTAATGTTTGCTGTAATTCAGATAGTCCAAATTTAATTCAGATTGTCTGAAGACATTCTGTTTTATATAATGGGCTCCTTTTGCTTTCCATCCATCGCACCTCCAGATTTAGCTCTCCTAAATGTGTAATTTAGAATGGGAATTTGATAAGGTTAATTTTACAACGATATGGATAGTTTTTCATTGTTTTTCATGCAGAATTGTGTCACTAGGCACTAACATGTTCAAAAGGAACACATGGATCTTTACTCTGCTGTTAATATAGCTGTCCAAGTTACTTTTGAATTGCTATAGGGAGTAGAGTACTTGCAACTAAGTGTGAAGGTCACTGGGTTACAGGAGTTGTATCAACTGGTAATTATATTTGAGTGAGTTGATAATTTGAGTATATTCTCATGGTGGTTTTTTTTTTACTTTGAGTGGTTCTTCTACAGCCATATATATGCCATTTGGAGACCTTTATGGTTATTTGAAATTTTGTTCTTAATATCTTAGTAAAATAYGCTCATAAAGTTCATGTTATCAGAAGGACCAGATACTGCTAATGCTGGGAAAATGTAATATTCTGTGTATTTTTTCAGACCTTTTTTTTAATTAGGATATGTCTGCTTGTACAAAAAGGTTAATTTCTGTCTAGCAAACTGTATGCAGATGAGGAAGGAGCAGTCTGTTACTGCAAATTCATGAACTGTATCTACATTAAAAGTTCATCTTTTTTTTTCCCTGTCCTTGAAAGGGAACAGCTAGAAATGACAGGACATACTGGAATGAAGTCCCAGTTTCACACATGCCTAACAGTGTTAAATCATTTTGCTCTTTCCACAGGATTTTAAGACAGTGCTGTCTTTCCCCCAGTACCCAGGGGAGTTTCTGCACCCTGTGGTTTATGCATGTACTGCAGTGATGTTGTTGTGCCTGTTTGCCTCCATTATCACCTACATTGTCCATCACAGGTAAGAATTCCATTTTAAGCACATATTAAATGGTCCGCACAGCACTTGAATTTTTATAACCCTTACTGTAAAGATAAATTAAAATTATTTGAATTACTGTTGGATAATAACATCAGCAATGTGATTTACACCAGAGAAATCAAAACAAAGTTTATGTCAACCTCTCTTAAGCTGTTTCTGAGATATCCTGACATATATGYTTACATTTTCTCTACACTTTTCCTAAGATTTCTAACTCAACAAACTCAACATATAAAACCATGAACGCTATTAAAGTGCTTTCTGGCAAATTCCAGTCGAGCAGCTCTTTGGTCAGCTATACTTGCCATAATGACTTTTAAGACCAAGTTTGGTTGGAAGACTGGTAACTATCACTGGATTAAACGAGCTTTCTTTGTCTTTTAAATTTTGGGTTTAGAAAACTTGTGTTTTCTTTGATATGAAAAATTTATATAAATGCCATTTTAGCTACATACTTCTGGTTAAAGACCATTAGCAATTTAAATGAGTAGGAATGTATTGTGCTGTAGAAGCTGCTAAATATTAATTATGTGAAGTTAATGCAATGTCTTCCGATCTTCAGCTTCCATTTAGTCCTTTAGAGATGTCGTGTTAAAGTACTGCATATGTGAAGCTATGCAATAAGCCTTTTGCTTTTAGTACTCTACTTTAAATGCTTGATTTGGTGGAGGAAACTTTAAATCAGTAGAATTTTATGATTTTTACCATTTCTTTTACCTTTTTTTATAATTTTTTTCAGTGCCTTATAGATCAGACTCTGTCCTATGGGTAGATTGCTACATACATATTCAAGAATCTGAGAATTTTATTCTATCAAATTAAGTGTTTTCCCTGAATAGTAATCTTTATAATACATATGCTGAAGGTTTTAACTTTAAAATGTGACTTTTTTTTTCAACAGCACGATCCGAATAAGCAGAAAAGGATGGCACATGCTTCTYAACTTTTGTTTCCATACTGCTCTCACATTTGCTGTTTTTGCTGGTGGAATCAATCGCATTAAATATCCAATTATATGTCAAGCTGTAAGTATCTGTCTCAGTAATTCTTACTGATAGAATTGAAAGTTGTAAATGASTTCTTAACATAATATTGGCAGTTATTTTCTTACATTGTTCTTGGATCCTAAGTTTTTCAAAATGAACTATTATAAGCATATCTTTTAAAGGCCAGTATTGGGAATGATCAGTGTTTGGTTGTCACATAAGTTTCTCTAAGAGGGTGATCAAAGCATTAAYGTCTCTGAGGCTCAGATTGCCTCATTCTTGTTGTTTTGGTTTTTTTTAAGAAAAGCATTGAAAATCTTGATATTTCTCTGCTGTACAGGATAATTGAAAACTACGAATCCAGAATACTTCTGTCCTTCCTTTATTTTGGATTGAATGTKTGGGACTAAAGTTGCTGCTTCACTTTTGTAACACATACACTGTTTGCCTGGGGGTGGCCCTGGCYTCACTGGATGATCCATAAGGAGACACAGCAGACCAGCATACTTGTAATTTATGGACCCTTATTTGCACAGCTGGACTGTTTCACATCTCTTGCCTCAGCATTTTTGGGGCAATAGTGTGGTGAGATGCACAGACAGGGCTGGATTCAGCTGCTCTGAATCTAAAGGCTGAGTCTGTCCAATGTGTAAAGTGAGTCATTTCAGCCATCTTCTGTAATGTCTGATGAGAGCGTGTTGCAATTTGTTTGCCTTGAACATTTCTTCCTCTCAGATTTGTAGAAGTGCACCAGGGCTCATGAAGTTGTTGGTATTTTTCTGTAGTAATCACTCTTAAAGTGTTCAGTGGGGTGCTTTGGAAGCCTTTTGTGTATCCTTGTGCATGACCATCAGTAAACAGCACATGTGGGTCTGCAAGCACTGTGATGTTCTACCTGGGAAGTCTACCTAAGTGTGTTACATGATACTCATTTAAATAACAAAATTGTCCATTAAATGGAGAGAAATATCTCCCAGTATCTAGTGTATTGTGTCATAATTAATTTGTAAGTTCTGGCAAATTGAAATACCATTTACTATTGTCTTTGTCTGCAGTTTGCAAGTGATAGTAGCAGATTAGTTTGTAGGGCAGCCATGGCCATGTAATTACATGGTCACAAATGACCATCTGTTGTTTCAGGCGTTGTCTGATTATTTACTTTGCAGCTTGCATGGTAGCAATGTGGTATTAACAGCTATAATGAAAAATTGATTGAGATAAATGTGTTATTAATAGCCCCTTATAAGTAGTACATAAACTACAGGAGTATCTTAATAAAGTGCATTATCAGAGGCATCTGTCTCTTGCTGAGGGATAGGGCCAGATCCTGAGCTGCTGAGAAATGTGCACACTTAGAGAAACTGAATTGAACCATCCCTGTATGTCTGCTAACCAGTTTCAATAAGTTATTTATTTACCTGATAATATCATCAGTAGTTACAGTATAGGAAAGATACAAGTGACAAAGACTGTCCTCTATTTCCTGGTAGAAATTGTCTGATGTAATTAGACAGAGCTAATGGAGGAAATGGTCCAAGTAATCTAAGACAAGGCTCCAATAGCTGCTAACAGAGGCTGAAARCTGTTCACTTGGAGAACATCATACCCAGCCACAGATCATTTCTTGCTTTCTGACGGCAAGGTTTTCAAAATTCTGAGTCCCAATGCCTGTGTCCTGTGATAACCCTGAGACAATTAGTCTGTGATTTATTATCCAACATGCCAGAGCTCTGATACTGGGGCTTAAAATATATTTGTGAAAATGTTACTGCTTCAAGCAGCACTAAAATATTAGTTATACCACAGGTGTAACACCATCAGTTGCCATTCCAGAGGTATCCTTCATTCTGCTGAAATTCAAAGCACAACTTCAACCTGCAGCAATGCAATTTTCACTTTTTATTTCCCGAGTGCATAGAGAAAGATTCCAAGTGCAAGTATTTTTTGTCCTAATCACTGAAATGTTGCATAAAAGCCAACCACCCCCTTTCCTATTGTAATTATCCCTAAAACTTCCACAAAAAAAAATCACTGCAGCATACTTATCAATGTGAAATAATAGACTAAGTTAACTTTTATCCTTCAAATTTAACCTAAAAGGTTGGTTCTAAATTAGCTTTATTTGGATCACCCTCTGTCTATAAATGTGTAGTTACAGGTTAGTTTTAAACATCAGGAATTAATGCGATGGAAATGGCCCCATTTTCTGTGATAGCTGGAAGACCCTTCAAATTCCCTTCAAGGTGAAACAGTCACACAAAAAAAAGTMATTTCAGAAATGGTCAGACATTTATTTTTATGTGGAATCTAAAAATCTAAAGTTCCTTTTTAAACCTGCATATCTGTTTCAGAGATAATTTTGTATAGACCTTTCACTTGCATGTGTGCTCTACAGTCTTTATGATTTACAAAAATCCTGATATTAGAATGCTGGTCCAGAAGAATTGATTGCATCTCCATATATTTCCTGAGTGAATGAATCTACAGACTCTTTAGAATTCTCTTGAATCTCATTCTGGGTGTTCACTGAATGTTGGCTGTTGTAGAATCCAGACTCTTGAGTTTACTGGCAAAATCTTTAATGCAAGGCAGAGGTTGTCTTAGGAGCAGCAGGGATAAATCAGAGGCAGTACACTACCAGCAAGGTGCTTGAGCCAGCCAGCGAGCCCTTCCATCTCCCAGCCTCAGATTAGTTTGCTTCAGAAGGCAGGAGGAAGCTCACTCCTTTCATGTAAAGAATGAGAGAGAAGGMGACACAACTGTTGCTGGATCACTCCCCATGTGTGGGAGGCATCAATTCTGTACTCAGATTTTGGTTTTGTGGCTTCTACTTTAGAGGAAAAGATGATAGCCATGAGTTTATGGATGCTAGGAGATGAAATCATCAGTTAAACATGTTGAAGCATGAAGAATGGACTGGGCATAAGATTCAGGAGGCAGAAAAGTTACAGAGGGAGACAGAATCTTATTTTTTTATTGCATGATCACCCCAATCACATCTCCAAGAACCTCTGTATGGTTTATAAAATAAAAACTCCCATGTAAGCTTTGGCAAGGCTCAGATCTCCTTCTCCCTGATGAATGCACTATGTGAAGCTGCTTGTGAATTCGTTTCTGTAAGGCAGTAGATCTTCAGCAAGAAAGGCAAAGCTCATTCCATACTAGCCARCAGCCTACAAGTTCAACTCAGAAAGCTGAACTTTTTGCTCTAAATTTTCTACCTGTGAAGGGAGCATGGGGTTTTGCTAATGCTAAATGTTTAAAGATCATGAAATATTCAGATCCATTGGTGTTACAGACTGCAGAGAAATTCCTGAGCCCCTTCATCTCACAGAAAAGAATAATTTTCATTGCAGGATTAAAAGTTTAATCAGAATGTTTGTGCATATCTGTGTCCTTCTTTAAATAAAACTGAATTAAGAAGTACGATCTTATCTGAAATACGATTACAACTAGGAAAAAAAAGAAATTAAATTAAAAATTTGGGAAAAATAAAGAAAATTGTGTGCAACTTAAAGCTGATCAAGAGACCTTTTTGTACCAAAGTGCTTTGCATAAATGTGTATTCTGGTCATTACCATGGTAACTGCATCATATGGAACTTAACTTATCTCTAGGGTACTGAAATTTATTGAAGGAGAACAAACAGACAGCATCTTCTTGCTGAAGAAAAGTATAATCTTCTATTCAAAAGGCTAGTGCTTATTCCCAAAGATAAGAGTTCTGAGAACACAGGAYGTGTTAAAAATGAATCCAAGAAAACAAAAAAATTTTTACCATGTGACTGTGGTTATTAAAGAGCTTTACAGCTCTTAATATATATATACAGTGCTCTTATCAATGCTTATATTCTGGCAGGTTTTTCTGTACCATTTGGCCTGTCAGTGGAAAACCTTCTTAAAAATAGGGGTCATCACTTCAATATTTCCAATCATAATCCTTTATTCTATGTGGAAAACTCAACCCTTTCCATCCAATTTTATGTGAAATACACAAGTTCTGCTAATAGTGAAAATAGTTTTAAGTTATGACTTTGGTATTTAATTTGTATATATTTTTTGGCCTCTGAAGCTTTACAGAGGTAGAAATCCAGTAACAAGATACACACAGCTAAATTTGTACCCTGGACCTTCATGCACAACCTCAAGTTTGCATTTGCTAGGAGTGTAAAAAAAAAAAGTGTGCGGAACAGAGCCACGCTGGTCTTTCTGTTGAGCCTCATCCTTCCCTCCTGGGTCATGAGCTGCTATCTCATGTATTTCTACTGTAGGGCCCAAGTGTYTTTGCAGCCTGAGAGTTACCAAGAGGTGATCCCACTGGAGGGGACAAAAGAACTTGCAGTCACAGTCCCCAAGCACAACAATGAGGACGATGCATCTCTGTGACATAACTGATGTCRGTGGGGAGACAAAATCCAACACTTTGAAACACTGAACTTTCAATGGGAAGTGTGACAAGCATTTCTTTACTATTTATTAGTGAATATTAGCAAAAATTCTAGAATTTAGTGTAACAGSTCAGTGCATCCTTCCAAATCCCACACTTCTGCTGTGTCATGTCAAATCTGTTAGTCATAAGGAGGTCCTGTATCTTCAGGRTAAATCCTTGTTTCCTTCAGGCAAGAAATGCAAATGGTTGGGGGTTTGGGTTTTTTGTTTTGTTTTKTTTGGGGCTTTTTTTGACAGAGAGGTGCAGATCATTAAAGAGTTAGTACACAGAATGATAACATTTTTGCCTCTTCCTTGTTTGTTCAATTTCTCCATATATCAGAAGTAACTCCATTGCTGAAACATGAGCACACTATGAAAAACAGCAATGTGATGCAGGTGTGGCATGGCCATGATGTTTTCAATCATTTCAGTTGCCTGCTTGAAAGTTCAATACAGTTGTTTTGTTGTACTATTTTTCAGGTGTTACATTAATTTAAGTGACTGATGATTTCTATCCATATGGTCATATATGTTTTCAGAATTTCACATGTAGGTGCCTTTTGACCTGGAATTCATTTCAACTGTTCCTATTATTGCACGTACCTGTGTGAAAAACAGAATATATAGCAGCAGGGCTGTGCTGAAATGAGAAAGAGATTAGGAGCTAAATATCTAGATTTTTTCCCAGTTCTTTCTCATTATTTCTGCCTSCTTTTTCTTCCCCCTTTCTCATCCTCCTGCCTCCCCTCCCTGCTCATGGTTCTGTTCAGGGCATCCCTACAGAAACTCTGCAAGCTGCCTGTGAACCAAGTCCAGACAGCACCAGTCCCTGAACTGGCAGYGTCTGCCAGCTCATAATACACAATTGTCTCATTCTCTTATTTCTGCTTCTTTTACCTCAAGCAGCAGCAGTGATGAAGGCTTTGTCCTCCCTCATCTAAAGTGACAAACAAGTCCCAGAGAAATTTACAAAGGGTTTTTTGTTGATGATATTTGCTGCTAACTTCAAGTTTTGAGCTATAATACTAAATAGAAACAAAATGCATGGAATTTTTTTTCTTTACCCATCAATTATTTTGTTTTAAGTGCAGCAAAAATGAACATTGGTTCAAATAAATCATTRTAATAGATTTGTGTTAGCTTTATTCAGCAATTCTCTGTATTCCTTAAACTTTYATGTTCTTTCCAATTATAGCAATATTTTACTTGTCACTGCAAAATGTCAGGTTATTGCTTCAAAGGTAACCTCATTTTATATAATCAGATGCAGACTTAGCTGATGTAATAAAGCACTGGAGATTGGATAAAATTCCAATTACTGCTTCCATAGTAATGAATAACAATTACTAACATAACAAAGATGCTTGCATTTTAGAGGCGCTTGTACTTTGTTTTCCTTTCAATGATAAACACACCAGTTTCTTGGGGACAGAGTGATAATAACATTATTAGAGTTTATAATTCTTTTTAAGGGGGAATGCCAAGAGTTGTCATTTTCTGTTTAAATTCTGTAGACAAGTTTATAATTTTCTTAAAATATGTCTGGAAATAATCTGGAGTTATCAGTGTACATAGCGTTGATGCCATTTCCAGAAGTCAACCTTGCCTGTGTATAGCAGAGAGGGAACTACAGCAAGCTATTCCTGAAAAGTTAAAGGAAGTAGGATAATAGCAAGCAAAATGCTGGCCTCTCATTAAATTTTAAATTGCATTCTCATGATAGGCTAATGAGTGAAATACAAAATAAGAGTCACATCACTTTAAATCCAGGTGTAAAATGTTTTCATTAAACAGGTTCTTAGAAAACAAATGTTTTTATGTCTCTAATTCCTAACATTGCTTCTGGTATTGCAGATAATGCTCTCTATGGTGGATTAAATAACTGTTTTTAAGTGCAGATGTTAGATGCATTTGTAAATTCAATTACAATTTTTTTTTTGCCTGTGCCCTTATGAAGTAAGATTCTTGTAAAACTCTTGTTTTACTGGTCCATTTATTGAGTTGTTGAATTGTCCACTCTTTTTTTAGGTTGGCATTGTACTGCATTATTCTACACTCTCTACTATGCTATGGATTGGAGTAACTGCCAGGAATATTTATAAGCAAGTCACAAAAAAACCTCAGCCTTGCCAAAACAGTGACCAACCTTCTTATCCAAAGCAACCTCTACTCAGGTAKGGAATACTAGTTACATTATTTTTTTAATTTCTTCCTAGAAAATATCAATTATAAGCAAACTCTCATTCTTATTTCTGTACTTTTTRTTTTTTATAGACTATAAATAGCATCCATAAAGAATTGAGCCACCTGGGTGTGTACAAAAATCTGAGTATTTATTGTGTGCTGATAGTTTACTCAGAAGATGGAAATATATAGAACTGGTATTGGCTAAGTTCAGATACCTTTATCTGAACAGGAAGAATTGAAATGTTTCTGTTGATTTATTATGGAGGAAAAAATCCCCCAAAACAAAAACTGGCTTGATTCTGAGCCTTATTTAATCACCAGAAACTGTGTTGTAATGACCCTTTACCTTTATCTCTTCTGCWCTACTTCTTGCCCACACTTGTGCTGGAAGCCTAATAGCCTGATAGCAACGTCCTCACTGCCCATCAGAGAGGCAATTCTGTTACAGGAGCGACTGGGAGTCTGCACTCCCTACCAGCTCCTGCTGGAGCAGACCCAAACGTGTCTCTGATGGCATTGCAGGTGTAAGACAGTGAGAGTTCTTGCCAGATGCCTCTGAGATACTGAAACTGCAAGCCAAAACAGTCAGTCTGCACAAGAAAAAAAAAATTAAACTCTAGCAAAACCTTACCACAAAACCAGGATTTTGAGTCAAAGGCATGAGAAGATTAATTCTCTTTTTTAAGCTTAGCTATCAAAAATTACTTCCTAGGCAAAGTTACATATTGTCCCTATACAGATTTTAGAGGAAGGCAGTAAAAGAACTTCCAGAGAACAATTCCTCCTGTCCATCTTGAATGTTTGTGTGAGGACAGGATGAATTGCCTTATGGAGGTGCCTCTCATTTCTCACACATCATGGACAAGTCTTGAGTGGTCAATTTAGCCTAAAGACCTCAGTTTTGTAGTGAAGGCCAGAAAATACAAATTCTACTTTTTATGTCTTTTCTGTGGAAAAATCCACAGTGAATTCTTTTGAACAGATGTAGATTATTTTATTTTAAACACAAATTTTTTAGCAAGTAGCATTTATAGATGACTGTGTGATGGTGTCACAGCTTGTTAAAAGTTTGTAGGAAGATGAATTGAGTTTTTCTGTCTGATTCTTCAGAGTCAGATTTTTACTAACATGATTTTAGTTAGAAAACTAGCTAGTTTTCTTCTTTTTAAAACACTTTATTTCTAGAGATGAAATTGATTAAAGTTAACATAAAATGTGTATTGTGATGAGGGGTGCCATATTGATCCTTAGCTTTGTTAGGTGTAAGCAAGAGGATAGTCTTTCCTTGAGAGTGCCTGACTTTGCTAATCCATGATTTACTACACCATTCTTCAGAGATGAGAATTTCACTCCTTCACTTACCAGCTCATGGCAAAATGAATAATTGCCAATTTTCAAATGCTCCAGTGTGACTATTAAGGTARAAAATTGTTACAAGTTACATAGACCCAGCATAGTGTATGTTCTTCAAATTCAAATCTTGTTTGAGTCGGAAAACAATAGACAGTCAGGTTACAGGAAAGATGACTCTWATTAGAATCTTTGTTGTACCAGTCATGTTGAGGTTCCCAGACAGTGAAAATAAATAGTAGCTATTTTAAGTTTAGCAATAGAAATGATAAACCACCTTCTARCTGTAAGAGAACATGGGTATAATTGTTTAATAGCTAAGTAAAATTATTCTAAGCTATTTTTCTCCCACAGSGCACCATGTATCTTAGAGACACAGGCACTGAAATGTCTAATACAATTTCACAATAGTGAGCACTAGATTCAAAATAGTAAGAATCAGTTTCACTTCATGTAGAAAACAGGCATAGTTTATATGTAAAATTAAGAATCACTTTAAGCAACAAAATGCTAAACTCATAATTAGTAGTTGTTTGTTCTTTCAGAATGATAATGATCATTTTTGCGGGCATTTTACCTTTCCTGATTTTAATAAAGTCTGAGTTATTCTTTGTCATAATATTTCCATAAAATCCATTAAGGATGCTTACATTTCAAGGCAGTAATTTATAATAAATGTTTTAACTAGTCAGTGTTCTTGTGTCTATAAGCCAATGCCAGCCTTTATCCATATTGTTCCTCAGGTACTTAAGGGAAAACATCTGAGTTTGGGTGAGGAGGTGTTAATTTGTCTCCATTTGACATCAGTAGATAGCTAAATAGKATAAAGTTTATTCAAATGGAGATGGAGTTAGGCTTTTTTATATGTCAGGACTGTCAGTGATAGGAAACCAACGATAAAATCTATGAGACACTTTTAAACAAGAGGTGGTTTTCCTGTGATCCTTCTCTATAGACTTAGAGAAATATACAATACAAACATGTGAATGTGTTTGGCCAGAACTCTATGCTCAGCTGTTGTCCTTCAGTCTTCTTTGGTAAGGGTTGTATTTGATAGAAGGAGTTTCCAGTTCCCATGTGAGTGGTTTTGTATTCCTTATATATGCACTTGCTGTAGGAGACATAGAGGTACTTTTTGTGAGTCAGTAAGTGGGATCTAATGCCAAAAATCAGTACATAAATCTATCATGTGGAATTTACCAAGAAATCATAAAAATTGTCTCACCACATTTGTTTCACAAAGCTTGGTCCATTGTAAAAAGTAGCTGAAATAGTCAAAATAAATGAATAGAATAGAATATGTGAAAGGGGACCTTACCTGTTAGTAGAAAAGGATGTAGGCTTGTAAGAGTTGCTGCAGTTTCTCTGCCTGCTGTTTGCATATTCATTTGCAGAAGCAAGACAAATGAGGTGCCCTTGATCTTTTTCTCCTACTTTTCTTTGAGCTGGAGCAATAAGTACCCTATTATGTAAAGCTGTGGTTCTTTATAAGTTTTCTCTCTTCTAGATAGAGTGATCAAATTTGGAACGTTTTCGCAGTCTAATTTGACTTCATGGCAATATGATTTTAAATATTCCCTCTTTTTATATGTTAATCATGTATTATGAGATACATTATGTACACTGTACATCATACAGTGTATATATTTTATTATATATGTTATTCATGAAATATATATTATCTGTTAATTACAGAGTTAAACCCCTGAGGGCCCATCACTTTGATGACTGGAACCAACTGTAACAATTCTGGCATTTTTCTCTAAATGTGCCTGGATGCTAATGAGGTGGATCAAATTAATGCATCATTGAGTTTTGTGTATTGAAATTCTGAACCTTAGCACTTCAACAGATAATGAAATTACTTCCTGTAAAATATACTCTGTGGTATTCTTAATAGAAATAAATAATTCTATCTGTTCATCCTCTGTGGACATTTGTTAAACCTGGCAGAGTTTAGCTTCTGACTCATCTGAAGGCAGAATTTGCCAGCAAAGGCAAAGGGGCATGCAAGATTCAGCTATTACTGCAATGTACAGAACTTCTTATCAGCCCAAGCTGAAGCACAGGTAGTGTTAGGTTTTGTGCCTGCTATGTGCATGCATTTTTCATGTGATGCTCTGTGCCCATACAGATTAGACAGAAGTACAGACCAGCAGAAAATACTTYTGAAAATATTCTTTAAAATAATTTCTTTCCAGAGTGACCGGAAAAAAATCAGATTGCTTTCATTTTTAATAAGATAACTAGTGAGCACAATTGCATTCTAAAAATTTAAAATAAATAAAAAAAAAAGCTGCTAGCTGGGCCAGAGATTGGTGATAAGGAGACRGATAATTAAGTTTTATCTCAAGGTTAGGTACAAATATATCTCCTAATGTTCTCCCACCTCTTTTATTCAATGAATGTCTTGCAAGATAACTAATATGGCAGTCTTCAGATTACAGAGTCCAATATCCCATATCTGTCATGAAAAAATATCGATGTGCATAAATAAGGTTGCAGAAGCTACAGCAAAACAGATAACAGTTGATGTCACTGTCTCTGTTAAACTTCATCTTATTTTTTTTATGTAACATATTTTGATAAGCTTTTTAAAATGTTCTTTCTAAAATTGCAGGGCTGTTAGGAAATGTGCCACAGGTAGTTCTTTAGAAAAATTGTATATCTAGCTATTGTACCAATTTCAGAATGGATTGTGCCCTTTACTTTGTATTCAAAGTTGTAGCCTTAGTACTATAGTTAAAAACTCATAACTGAGGCAAATTGAAACAGTTTTCAGCAGCACACACAGAGTACCTACAGTCAATACCACTGGCTTCAATTCCCTTCTCTTACTGTTTTCAACCTTAAATAACTTTAAGAGTTAAGAATAATTTTTAGGATGAGAAAGCTGATTTCCTATTTCACATATTTTGAAATGTCTGAACTGTCCTTTAAAGCTGCACACAGAGSAGACCTAGAAGTACAGTCGTTGAGGTCAACATCTTCTAAATTGCAAATGGATGTTTACATGCTGGATGTCTGCTCTTCTATATGAGGTTGTACATGGGCAAGTTTCTCTACATCATACATACACTTCCAGAGTACAGGGCAAGGTCTTGAAAGCAGCAGTGAAAGTGAACTGTGTTTGTGGTGTAGTGGTGAGTAACMAGCTCCCCCTGAGCTCCTGCAAGGTGTGGTAGTGCTGCCCTTGCATCCTCCCCCTCTCCTTGGGAGTGTGGCAGCAGCTCTTCATGTTCATTCCCAAGSTCATTATTTCTCTCAGCTACCTAAACATTAATCAGCAGCACCCAGCTAAACAGTAGCTAAGTATCTTTGGGACACTGAATTATGCTAAATCCTTTCACTGCAAAAAGGAGAAACCACACAAAACTTTCAAATACAAGAAAATCCTCTCCTTCTGTTACTGTCGACTGCTCCTGTGATGAGGCTCTTGCCTTACAGTGAGGGGATTTTACAGACTTGCATGATACCACAGGGGTCATGGCACCCACTTCAGTGCTTTGTTCACAGTGTTAACCCTGCTTTTCTCAGGATGAACATTTAGCTGCTTGATCTGAATTCTGACAAGCTGAAAACCAACACATGGGCGCAGATGGATCTGTAGCTGTGTTTGCCTGACTGCTGAGGAGTCCTGAATGAGCCTGGCTGGAAATGTTGTGACTTCCATCACAAATTGATTATAGGGAAATTTTTACTGAATAAGTTACCAATTAAGCAGGCTGTGTCTTGAATATGAGTTGCACACACCAATCCTTCTTATGTCATTAGAAATTGTCACATGATATTCTTGCACCATAATGGAGATACTAAAAACATTCCAGTCATAAAGACCAAAGACTTCTTATATTTAGATTTTAAAGAATTATTATGTCCACAGAAAAACCCTAGGGAAAAAAAAAAACCAACCTAGGGCTTTCTAATATTCCTGAGGCTGAAAGAGTCTTCAGAAAATGATCTTTGTTAATGTCCCCTATCATTTATAACAAGCTGCCTGCAATTTATTGCAGCCTGATAGCAGTGTWATTGGGGATCAACAATTCACTACGATCAGAAATACTTTATTAAAGATCAAGTTTGGCAAATATGCTATTTTTTTGGCCATGCCAAGTCTGAATCTTCAAACTGAATCATATGAAGCAACATAATTTACATTGTGACAGACAGAGACATTACTTGTCCCCTTGACACCAGCAGCTCTGAAATGCAGTTAAGTTCTAGTGCATTTTTCATTAGTGCTGGCTCTCGTGAATTCATATCTTCTAGTATGAAGCAGTGATTGAGAGAGGGGGAGAGAGAAAGAGGTCAGATGAAAAGTATCATTGCAATCCATTGTTTTTTTCTTCATGATATGCTCTTAAAAATTAACTCATGAAATTTTGATCCACGAAAGCCCATCTTTCCTTCCCACAGAGAACATATCAAACTTCCTCTATAAAGTATAAATTTAGACCTGATTATCCCAAGGGATCATCTGTCTTTTTCTTAAAAATTCTCTATGGTTTGAGTATGTTGAATTAAATGGGAGCTGCCACAGGGCAGAATTCTCAGGAGCCTTGAGGAGATCTCTCCAGGTCACTCTTTACTATTAGCATAGACCCAATTGTGTCATTGCAGAGTAAGTGAAAATGATGTCTCCCTGCAAGTAAGGTTTTCACCAGCTGGATGAACCATGGCATGGTGAGCCAACAGTCTCTCTGAGAATCTGCTCCAGGAAGTTGGCTGTAATTTAAGTACATGATTGTATCCTTTCTTACAGGATAGAATATTTTGATCTAGGCAGGGTCATAAGGAAGTCTGTCTCATATTTCTGAAATTATAATCAACATTTCTTATTTTAGATATGGGAAGTTAATACTAGAGATGTATATTATTAAATAATTTTTAAAATTTGCAGTGATTTTTTGCCGTCCTCATGTATTCTCAAGGCTGCTTATCACSTCCATACTGTGAGTTCCTGGAAACAAAAAAGTGTGTAACAGCTGTTTTTATCAAATGGCTTGGGTTGGGAGGGACCTTAAAGATAATGTAGTGATATTTCTTAGATACTATCTGCAAAACACTATTCCCRTGTTTCTTGTTTCAATATTTGTCATATTCCCAGGAAGGAGAAAGGCCATGTTGTTGAAATAGCTTTTCTAAATTTTTTGCATTTAATAAATTACAACTGAATGTAAGAAAAGGCATGTTTCCCTTCTACCTATTGTGGTCATTTTATTCACCAAAGTAAGAATTATATCACAACACCAAAATAAGTTATTATATCGTTAYATTGGATATTAAAATTATCTAAAGGTAACAGCCTTTTTGAAATTTTAGTTTGATTTAATTATAGAGCTAATATTTTGAACATTGCTACGTTGCTTCTGAAGACAGTTTTAGTAACTGTCATTCAAAGATGACACAACACAAGTAATACAGAAATGCTGATCATTGTAGACAGATTGTGCTCTGTCTTATCATCCCACCAACTTAGGCAAGTTCTGAAAAAAAACAAAAAAAACACCCCAAACCAACCAAACAACCAAACAAAATCTACTGAAAACCCCACTCAAACAAAAAGAATTAAAATGCTGGAAGGAACCTTAGCCAGAACAAACAGAACAATTCTGCCCCTTGAGGTATAAAAGCTAGAGATAATGAAAAAGAGAAGCTTAAAAACAAAACAAGAAGTTTTTCTGTATATCACAAATTAAAGGAAGAGACAGGATTGCAGAACCTAAGGGTACTTGTAATTTGGTTTGATACTTCAAGGWCATACTGATATTATGTGCTATTTAGCATGATCACTCTTAAATGCTGATATATGTTCAGATGGAGTCGAGGATGTAACTGAAAGGTCTGCAGTGGAAAAGGGTATAAAATTGCAATGAGGGAAACAATTTCATTAATTCTTTTTACTGAATTTCAACTTGAAGCCAATTTTATTTCCATCAGATTGGGATAAAAATATCTTTGGTGAAAGGCAACTTTTAATTCAGGTTTGAATTAATTGTTCTACACAAGAAAATTTCCAATRAAATGAAAATATTAAAATAATATGGAGGTCCATTGGTGTATGGAGTAGCAATATATTGTCATTGGTATCCTGAGAAAGTTGTTGCATAGGCCATATTAATATTCATTGCTGACAGCATTGGATTGCCAGGGAATGGTGCCATAGCATGGGGGTGTTTTCCTGCCAACTCTTAATCAAACAGGAGAAGTGATCAGAGCTTTCCTGCTCCACCTTCAATGTGAGTGATTGAATTGTGGAGTCACTAACACAAAGATGGTAAAGAGCCTCCTGCTTTGCTTGTAGTTCCACTTCATCTGGCTTATGAATCAAAATTCCAAAAGTTCCTTCTCATGGAGAAGTTGGCAATACTGTTCTTCAAAACTGACCTGAAAGCACTAGCWAATACTTTAAGTCAATTTGAATGTACTACCAAATACTTAAAGTGAATGATCCCCAGAGGATAGGGTCCTCCTTGATGTGAACTGATTTCAAGAGCATGTCAAAATCAAGGTAGAAAAAGGATTTTGTAGCTGTCATAACTTCATTMGCTAAGGTACAGGCAAGGTGCACACAATATTGGCACTGTTCAGAGTAGAAATACAGTAATACCAAATCTTTGAGAGATATTGAGGTAAAAGGTGAAGTTTTATCTTCTTTTTTTTTAAAGAATAGTGTCTGAGCTACTTAGTATGGATGAAAAGAAACAGGTTATGATTATTGCAAAAGAAACATATGTCAGCTTACTACTTGTAAGCAAGACATTAAACAGCATAGCAAGTCACTTAGATCCATTCAACTAAAACTCTCTTCTATGCTATGGCTATTGACAAACATAGCCAAAAAAAAGAAAATGACCACACCTGAGTGATACCTGGGCATTTAATGAGGAAATTAWGGGCTTGGGATAGAAATTTTAACTACATGAGTTATGTAGTTATGGCAATTGCAAGCTTTCAAAATTGTGAGCTTCCTGAAGACTTAAAATTAATTTTATGGTATTTTCAGCTTTGAAAGGCTTGAACTGCAACATGCTGATCAGCAGAACTTTGAACTAGATTGAATTTTCAGCTGCTGTTATCCTGAGTTCACATCTAGGTATTTCCTGGAAATTCAGAATTCTTGTCACACTGTCCCTTGCCTCAGTAGCTTTTAGCACTTGAGCTACTCGTATACATAATTGTAGAGGGTAAGTTGGAGGGTGGGTAAGCTTGATAAAATGCTCTGTGCTTTGATATGCTGCTCCAGGCAAAATGTAAAATGCTGATTGGAAATTTTACAAGTTCAAGGATTTTTAGAAGATAATATATTCAGACTCCAATGGGGGCTTTGTAGGAAACTTTATCAGATTTGAAAGAACTAAATATTTTCTCAGATGATTCTCTGGTGTCATATAGATTAAACTTGATTATGCAAAAATGCTGTAAAGATAAATGCATAAGATCTTTTCAAGTGTGCYTATTGTAATTGTATGGACAAAGAACTAAGTATTCCCATCTGCATGAAATTATATTCACAACAATTACAGAAAAGAATATCTGACTTTTAATAGTAGAGGTTTGTACTCATTAATTAGTGAGAAAAATTAGTCACATTAGATACAAATTCTTTCTTACAAGAATTGTTCTGTGAGAAAGATAGAACTTAAAGTTTGTTAYAGGACACTTGTCTTAAGTAGGCATCTGTATACATCCAGCTTAACTGTAATGAAAACCCTGATGTTGCAAGAAAACATAAGTCATGGAGATTTATGAAGCATGTTGTGCAGACTGATAAACTGCAATGTCACAGAAATGAGAACGCTGCAGGCAGCCAACTAGTGTAATATGGGATTGTGCAATAAATAGCCTGATAGTAACTGCAGTAAGGTACAATCACTGGGCATTTAAACTATAGCRTGGTATAGGACATAGTAGGTGTTGCATTTACCAATACATTGCCACTATTCCATAAAGTAATTTTGGCTAAAAGATATTATCGAATTCCAAGAGTAAATGCTGAACAAAAAAATTGTTTATCTTAAAATATGGCTTATCTTAAAATAAACTAGCAATAAAACACAAATATATATATATATATATTATTCACATATGTGTATATATTCACAGTGGTAGTTTTAAATACATAATTTTAATGTTTCATAATATTTTTCTTTATTAATGAATGGAAAAATTCAAGGAAGTTAAATTATATTCCTTGGACAAACAAAATTAGTGAAGTCCACAGATATGCATATTACATTAAATATGCTGGAGCACATTTATGTATAACTGTTGCAAATTCAGTTTCAGACCTGGCTTATTCTATGCATACTTCCTGTCAAATATGTGTCCTAATCTCTGGTTTATGCCTGTTTGGAAGGAGGGCTTAAAAGTCTTGGGAGGAAAAGCTGCATTAGATTAATTCACTTGGTTTTGAGTTGAGACACCATGGAAAATTATACATAAAGTTCCACCGATCTCCCTGACATTGTACATCCTACGTAGTTGAAACCCATCACTGGAAATGTGGATGACTCAAGTTAGTGTTCATTGAAAATGCCAAATGAAAAGGCATTAAAGAGAAAATCATGCAACAAATAATAAGCTTACATTGCAGCAAGGGGTCAAGAGGTTAATATTAGGAAAATATTTCAACTTATGAAAATAGTTGACAATTAAAACAGGTTAYCTGGAAGGCTGTGGGAACTCTGTCCCAAACAATTTGTTAACATGGATTAGATAAGGCCAAGCCAGTCATGACAGATGTTTAATGTGACCCTGACTCAGAGCTTTTGAGTGGACAAGATGATCTCCTAATGTCCATTCCTGCCCTACAATTCTGTTACTAGTAAACCAAGATTTTTTCCTAATATTTCCATTTTYCAACTCTTATTTGCTGCTGAATTTCTAGTCTCGGTCTCATAAGAAACTCCTGTGTTTCATTATGCAAGCAAATTCTGACAGAAGAGACTTTGAAACTAATGTGTTCCAAATATGCCTTCAGTGTTTGGAAATGTTATGAGTCTTGTAGAAACTGGCTGCTGATCCTGCAGGTATTTTTATTCAGGTACCACCTTACTATATAAAACGTAACAAAAAACTAGGCCACCTTCTGCTCTGAAACACATGCACTCACACTGGATTTTCAGTGGGAGTTACACGTATTTAGTCACAAGAGTATTTTGGTTCACAGGTTGAAAATACTGCTCATTGCTACTTAAAAATAAATTTTGGTAAATATTCTGTAATATTAATGATGCAGATAAAAATAATTTCAATCTRTAACATCTAATATACCTTAGTAAAATAGAATGTCCAGGTTAAACTTTATGCCTGTATTGACTGAGTACTCATTCAGACAAAGGGGTAATGCCATTATTATTGGATTACATTTAGTACTCAGAGATTCATTCAGGATTTTAAGTTTATCAGAAAATGAACATTGGTGAGGTTTTCTGTGAAAGAAAACTTGAGCACACGAGATACCTGACTTATTTATCTATTGATAATAAGAGATACCTGGTATTGTTTTAGCTATTAATTACAAGGTAAGAGAACTATGATTACGGAAGACCATTTGTGTTTACTTTWCAATATTTGTGAGCAATGYCAAGAAAAAGTCATGAGTGGTCAGTCACATGATCTTGCTGCGTTTTCATATTGGTGGAACTTGCAGACATTGCCAGAAAAAAAAAAGGTAMCTCTACAGGGAGAGTTCACTTCCACTCTGGAATTCTGTATCTGGAATTACTGATGTCTCTAAAACTCTTTCTCATTAATCCAAAAGACAAGGAGTAGGAATTGTAGGCAAATCACAACCTCTGTTATTTGCAGAATAGCTAACCCATGCTGGCTATTATTTATAGGTAAGGCATTTTTGGCTGTTTAATGTGGATTGTCATACTCGTGTTATTGTCATATAAGAATGGTGTTAAACTTGTCTACTTGTATATCTCAGTCATCCATTAGAGGTGTTGCAGAAGCAACCAAKTAGCCATATTCCCTCTTCATGCTTCTAAGAGAGTGTTTTCCAACTAGAGAGAACATYTCCTTCTGAGGTTCTGGCATTGCTAAATCAAAAATTTATTGTACCTAGCAAAGCTAGGCAGCCTTTTGACCCAGAAAGCTGAGCAATGAGATGCTCTTACAGTTTTKTGACGATGGCTGTTTATTCCTGTTCAAATCTATTTTTTCCATGTTCATAACTTTCTGGAAATGACATATCATTTCTAGCTTTTGTTGTTTAATATTTATCAATTAATGTYTATAAAAATAACTCTATGCCTGTTTTTCCTTTTCTTTCAAAGTTTCATGATCACTTSCAGTTGAGTGCTCAAAAAAATCCATTGATTTCTTTTAAAACTTTACTTTTTATCTCTTTATAAATGATGGAAAACCTTTATTTTTGCTTCAGGTTAAAATCTGGAATGGGGATCACCAGAAATAGATTTCTGTGTATGTCAGCTTTTAAAAAATAGGAAAAAGCAAATGTTCATGCCATCATCATACATAAAAGATTTTCCATAGCTCACCTTAGTAATACAAAGACCGACAACAGCAAAACCCCTCAACATTAAAGATAAAAATCAGGGTTGACAKTCATGAACTCATGCAATTGTACCTTTGTTTCTTACTTTTCAATAGGGTGAACTAAGGACAAAATGTCAACCTGAATTTTTGTCAATAAATCTAAATCTCCATGGTTTTGTGGAGTCAAGTCATTAATTGAACAGTACTTTCTATGGGTTAACAGCAGGGTAATCTTTTTTTTTTTTCTAATATAAAATTTAAAAAGAATACTCCTTGCTGTCTCTAGATTAGCAGATTGAATTACATCCTATGGACTGTGAAAGTGTTCCAGAAAGAAGCCAGAAGTCTTAAAACCATCTAAAAAATAAGTTATTTTCAGCATGTTCTAATGCTTCCCTGCTGCTTGTTACATTTAATAAAAGCTTCTTGCTAAGTTTTAAGTTCTTGGCTACCTGCATATCTGTCAAGATGAAAAATTTGAAGTTGTAGAAATGGATAACATTGCATAAATCCCAATGTAGTATTTTCTCCACAAAAAACCAAAAAAKTTGGCTTTTTCCTTTTTGAAAACGAAAGGGATGAAACTTCACTAAGGTTCTTTACAGGGTAGTTTAGGTTCTGAAAAAGAATAATGCAGTTGTGTAGTACAAAATCGAGCAAGTCTGCATGGCATATGGAGTTTGATGGAAGTAAATATAAGGCACTTGGATAAGTAATGGATGACCAACCTCTTAAACACAATAATGGGGTTTATACATAGCATAAATTTCTCCTTGGTCTCAGCTGTTCTTGGCTGGCTACAGCCACAGCTGTAAGCCTTGTTGTTGGGGTGTGGAGCCGAGTCTCCCTCAGAGTTTCATTGTCTCCTATCTTGGTTACATTTTAATAATGCATTGCACTGTTCTAAAGAACTCAGACCTTATTCTCATTTCTTAAGAACTCAGAATTTATTTGAAAATCTATATTGCAAGTATATTTGAGGTTTGAAAATATTTGAAATACATTTATTTTGAAAAATATTCAGAATAAATTTGAAAATTCAGGAATTTTCAAGCTGTGCTCATTCACCTGTGAATTAGTCCACTCTGGGAGTACATGTATTTCAATTTACATATTAATATATGCCAGAAGAGCAGTGCTTGAAAGAAGCATTCACTCAGCATTGACAGCTGGTATGGATGGACCCTCATAAGCCTGAAAAGATAACAATGAATAATAAGTTAATTATAGTGTCATAAAAGAATAAGATTGGCAGAAGCATCTGTAAGTCATTGAGTTTAATTCCCCTTTCAAAGCAGATCCAACTTAAAAGTGAGCTCAGTTTCTCATCTAGGTCAGTTTTTAAAATCTGCAAGGACTTCTTCCTCTTGTTCTGGCTCTGTATCCTTTTAGCATTCATATTGGATGGACCATAAACATGAAATGTAAGGCCTGAAATAAATTGCAAAAAAATCACCCAATCCCATCAAAATTCAAGAATATGTTACAAATTGAAATACATAGAAGCAAAGCTGTCATTACTAAGGATTTCTGAAGGGAAAAAAAGATAGGAGGTAATGAAATGTGCTTAAAATGTTGGAATACTGCCAGAAAGGTCAAGGAGAGACATTATTCACAATTAATCAAATTAATAGATTTTGGATTTCCACTATTTTCTTTTTGTATTAGTTTATTAAGGTGTAAGTAGTGGTTGCGTGTAGAATAGTTGCATGTTCCGAATGTTGCTAGCTGTAAAACTGGATTTTCATTCATGGAAGAGGACAACTTTTTTGCTATGTCGTCTTATTCTGAAAAGGAAAATAAACTTAAGATTTAGAAGTGATTATGCAAGAGAGATGCAGAAAAAATTATGATTGAAAAAAATTGAAATGTTTTATCTTTGTATTTTGAATTTTTTACCTGACCTATATTTTGCAGCCTCACATTTTAGATTTCTGGTGCATAAATTTTCAGACTCTAGTCTTTGTGGACTGCAATTTAATTGTTGAGGGAAGCATTCTATTCTGTCCTGCTGCTCTGTATAAGGACTGGGATTTTTTTTCCTCAGGAAGTAATTGTGGACAAAGACAATAGAAGGGTAGAAAGAAAAACAATCCAAAACCAAAAAGGTACATATCTAACTTATACGGGCACCTTGTACATAATAGTTTATTTGCAACGTTTCCTTGTGCAGTCTTGCTACATAAAGCAAAAATGTGTGCCTTCAGGTTCTCTATGTCAAAGCATCAAGGTTATATTTTAGGATTTTAACATCTGTGCCTTGCCCTGGCTTTATCTGACTGTTTCCAGATGGTTTTCAGTACAATTGAAAGCAGCATCAGTGTGAATGAACATCATGTCTACTACTTTTTCTTAACTTTAAGAGATGCTCCCTCCTCAACTCATGACCTGTGGCAAACCCTAAAAATACTAGAACTATTAAAAAAGAATATTTTTAAATTGAAACCAAATTAAAATGCAGAGTCCCTTCCTTTACCACAGAGGTCTTTAGAGGAATTYGAAACCTGCATGTATGCTTTTCATGTCTGAAAAAATTCCTTTTGGGAAACTGTTTGATCTCTTCTCAAAAGATATGGGTTTGATAGCTGAAAGCTTGGTAGCTGAAAAGATTCAACAGAAAGGGTTTTGTGGTTTCCATGGATCTTCTGTGTAAATGCTTTTCAATTTTAAATGGCCCTCTGGGTTTGTGACTGAATACTTCTTGTAGACCAGGAAGATTTAATAATCCAAATCATATTATTTTTATTTAGTGTGTGGTTTCTTCATGTCTTAAACAAGACTGTTTGTCCTCTCACTTTGCCTGAGGATACATCTTGCTATAGCTGTGTGATTAGATTTTAGAAACATGCAGTTGAAAAGAAACCAAATTACCTAACTAAGTGGAAGGTAGCAGTAAATTGTGATTAGCACATAATTGYAAACTCCACAATTGTAAATTGTAAAGAGATGCAGAAGTTTGAAACACTAAATGTTTAAATTTAGGGATGTAGCACCTAATCATTAACAATACTTTGAAGATGAGGCATTTATTACCTTATTAGTAAAATTCTCAGAAACAGTAAGAATGCTTTAATACTTTGAAGTATTAATATTTATAAGCCAATAGAGATACTTCCATATATTTTCTGTACATAGTCTAAATATGTCTTGAGTATGGTGTATGGGTTTCATTTAAGAATATGCATAGGAAATGCTGAACAAATCTAGAGGGATGAAGTTTACCAATGTTCTGTACACTTTGTAGGAAAACACATCAACCTATCAAATATGACTTTATCAAATATTAAAAATATGTATGCTGCACTGTGGCCATAACATGTGTGATTTTAAAGTCTTTCTGAGAGGACTCAAACAGTAACAACCCAGTCTATGTGAGAGAAACCAGCTGATGCATTCAGCAGTTTTACATACAATTATGTCTGAAGCTGTAATTTTCATTTTCATAGAAGAAGGACAGTTTGGGGTTTTTTGCAGAAACGGCAGATTTCCCAGGGCAACATTAAATTTCCTAAACTGATTACTTTAATGGCTTGTATCAATCAAACAGGCTGTAAAAGATGCTTGAAATGTTTCAGAGCCAGCTGAAGAGATAAATATGCTTTTTAGCTYTCTCACTACTATATTCTCTCTGTAAGTAGTTACACTAACATTCATCATTCAGGAATTAATAAACTAAAGTAAAAATTGTGATATTAATATAGAAAAGCAGGRTATTTTTGAAGACTGAATTTAAGATTCCTGTTTGCTAAGCTTTGAATGATTAAAGCTCACATTTTCACATTTCACATATAATTTTCTGTAATGGAAAAATGGAAATTTATTCTTATTTTCATTTTGATCTCGTTAAAGAAACAGTTTGTTYAGGGATGTGTCTGTTGTTGAGACTTTTCTTGTCTAATAACTCAGCTGTAGTTGGTCTGCGATCGATGGAGATCCAGACCAACTAGGTTCCACATGACTGGCTGGGCAGGTGAATAACAAAGATAAATACCTCGACATAAGGGAGGGCTGAAGTTACAGAGAGGTGGCAGAACTGTGGGAAAGATCTCAAAGGGACCTTGCAATGTTTTAAACACCAAAGACAAATGTAAAATTTGTAGAAAATCAGGTTTGAGTTTTTCTGACATAAAAGTTCAGCTTAGAAAGCTAAGATTCTTTATCACCCGCCCTCTGGAACAGGGGCTTAATTTTGCATCAAAAGATATAAGGCTTGCCAAAAATGTGCAAATTAACAATGTAGTTTCTTTGGAACTGCACATCTTTGAAGTGTTTCTCATATTTTTCACTTTCTTCTAAATAAATTTAACTCCCCCTGGCACTTTGGGCAAAGATCTTGCCCTTCCTGTAAGATCATTGACTTATATCAGAGAAAAAGGAAAAGAATACATTCTCTAGAGCTATTTCTCATGWGTTCCTGTATTCTCTTTTCATTGTCTGTTTGCACACATCTGTCCTAAATGCTCAGCTGAGCAAATCTAAGAACAAAGCTGCTGGGTCTACCATTAAAGTCCCCATCTTTGTGACATTGATTGCTTGGTCATTAATATTTTCTGAATTATTCTCTGTGTGTACAGTGAAAGAGCTTAACGGAAAATAAAACTGAGAGTATTACTCCTATGTTACCAGTGAATCTTATGCAATTGAAATTATTTAGCTCTAACTTGTCGTTATAGCTCATAATAAAAATTAATGCTTCAGAATATCTTTTTTAATACAACAAATATACTTCATAGCTAAATCCAAAAATATATCAAGTAGTGAATAAATAACCTCTGAATCAACTCTCAAAGCATCTCGTTTTATTAAAGTTAAAAATACTGTATTTTCAGGTCATCTGAGAATTACAGAATTTCAAAACAAGGACTTGAATGGTCTGCTTAGACTTTTTAAAAATTACTGCAGAAGAAATAACATTCTTCTTGAGAAAAAAAACATTGCCTAAAAGGCAACTGAATGTCAAAAACTTAAAATGCATGAAACACAGGGGAATTCAGGAAGTTATGTTGGTCACTACCATAATAAAATACGGGATTGACATAAATTCCTTTTTAAAATTATTATTTAAAAATTTAGTCATAGGAGAACATAGACCAGAGCCCCTTGTCAGTGACTTTCACAGTCAAACCAAATTAAAATATATGTCCTCATGATAGTAATTTTATTTGGTTCCTTTGGCAGCCTTAATGAAATACTAGCTCAAGTAAAACCACAGAAATCTATATTTTCTGTTTAAAATGCAAGGTGGTTCTACTGACAGTCATAGGACATTGATACTAATATAAAGTGATCTGAGTATTAAATATRTGACAATATAGGAGTACAACACTTATTATCTTTACACGCTTTACTTTTCATTTCACTTTCATATTATATAAAATGCCATCGTCACATATAGGCTGCCATCAAAATTTCTTGTCTTGATGAAGGTTGATAGTTAATGGTTCTTTCCTCCCCTTTGAAAGGCAGAAGGACATCCTGGTGGTAATTGACTTTCTAGAGGTGTACTGCAATGCTTGCTGAAGCAGTTGTGTTTGATTCAGTAGACTGGAACTGCAAAGTGATTTCAGCTAACAGCTCCACGCCACAGTAGTCAAACGCCTGGAAAAATGAGGTAGCAATGAATACYTCCAAACAAGGGTATCAGCCATTTTACTGCTAGAAATTAACTGTGGAAACAGAAATGAAAGGGCTGCTTTGTTCTCTAGGGATAAAATAATTGTGTAAATAAAAATACTCAAACCATAAGTATTATTTCTCCTCCCATGATTTCTCTCYGAGCATTACCATAAACAGTGTTCTCTCTATAAGGATCGTACCTTTGAACTTTTTCAAATACTGAATCTTTAAGAAATACTAATAAATGTATTTTCTTTCTCATCAACATGATGCTTAATATTTTACTTACTTCTTCCCTTCACAAGTGCATTCAGGATGGATTCCTACTTACCCTGGCTTAAGTTATTTATTCATTAAAATAAGCAGGAATAGAAGTCAATAGAGCTAAACTACAGCMTGGAATACACTGTAAGAATCATCTCTGTCTGATTTCCAACAGGCCTCAAGGCATTCTCCAATAAACCAGGGGGAAAAGTCAAGGTGTCTCTTGCTTCTTAGATACAATGGGTCTTCAATTAGTCTAGTTCACCAAGAGACAATATAGTTATCTCTATGTAAATGAATCTCCTTTCTCTTCTAAATTTTCTCTGAATGGTTTGTTTTTTTCTTGAGTTCACTAATTAGTCTTTTATCTTTTTGTTACATGCATTTTTATTTTTCTGTCCTCTCTGCTGGCTTAGACTGCCTCATGTGGTCCTGGTAAAGCAAACTGCAACTGTACTGTCAGCCTKTAAATTCCTTTTCGTCTGCAAAATTCTGGATAAGTCATAATGGCCACAGTCTCCATGGAGGGTGTTAACCAAGGAAGGTGAATATAAATCACTCCAGTGAAGCCTCTTGGCTGCCTCCACCACCAGGACCTAAACTCTGACCCTGCCTGGCAGAGCTTGAGCCAGGGTCTGCCCTGGGTGGCAGGGCAGAGGCACAGGAATGAGTGAATACCCAGGGCAGTGGGCTCAAAGCAGAGCAGCTGTAGATACGACGGTCTGGTCAGAGAGAGAGAAAGCCAGATAAGCTTTCCCATGAAGTGGTCTGGGATGTTTTAGGGAGGTAGAGAGAAAGAGTGGTAAACAAGTGGTAAACAATCTGCAGCTGGTGTTTTGAACAAGTTGTTTTTCTCCTAAGGTCTTTACCAAAGGGTGGTTTCCTAATTAAGCAGTTGGGTTACAGGTGTTAGTGAGAACCAGTCAGGTTCTGGGTGAATGATGTTGGTTATAAATAYTGTGAGACTGTAATAAAGATACCTGTTTTGCCTTCTGATCGTGGATGGAGTGTGTCAGTGTCCTTCTTGTTCCTGATTCAATGGTGACACGATGCAAATAGGTTTGAAGCTGTTTGTTAGATGAGGTTTCAGATCTTCTGACACTAACGTTGTCCCACTTTATTGCCCATGTTCCTGTGACTCTTTAAGGACAGATGAAGAAGGGTATTTAAACTCCATTCTTATGGCCAATTTTAATAAAAAAATAAAGGTTAGTTTTGTCTAATAGAGGCCTGGACATCTTAAGCTGAGCAAACAAATCTGCAGAGACTTTTCTTAATCAATTTTTTAAATTCATCTTTCTGTGGTTTAGTGTCTGCCTCTAAATGGAAAAGATTATACATATTCTCAGAAGGACATTTTGACAATTAATTAATTAATGTTTGCAAAGCTCTTAATTTGCAATAGGATCTAGAAAGAAGGAGTATCTATAACATGAATTAATAACTACCTGTCCAGTGACCTTTGCTTCTTCTGTGCTGAGCAAAATGTCTTATGGGGAAAAAAAAAGTGGACTGTGAATGGGCAGTTAAAGAGAATAACAATAGTGGCACATAAAAGGTGATAAATAGGGTTTTCACACAACCCTTACTTCTGATGTTATTTATCATTTAAACTTGACTTACAAAAGTAGAGTTTATTTTAGCATTATTAGTAGATTCTTTTTCTTTTTTTTGTTTGTTTTTAATCTGTATTATCCGTCTTTAGATCTCCTTTGTAGATGGCAGAAAAGCACTGAAGGAAACATAGGTTATTTCTCTTCAAAAAGGTCATTGAGAAAAACATACATAGTATTTGTAAATATGTTTGTAAATCAAGACTATCTGGGAATAGGAAAAGTATATTCTCAGAATCCCACAATTTCTAAAAGTTTTATTTTCATTTCATCAAAATTCCCAGGAAAAAGGACCACAAAATGATGTGATGCATGAAAGATTCAGGAAGAATAATTTGAAAATCAGGCTCATAAATTCAGCTTTCTACAGAGCAGCTACTTATCTGTCTGCCTGCCTCCTGGGTACTTGAACAGCGGCATCTGGTTAGCTCTGAAGTTAATGACCATTTTCTATATGAATTATTTTCACAAACCAAATCCAAGCTCAAGGAAAGAGAAAAGGGAAAGTCATCTTGCTGTGACTGTTCTTTTATTTTGATGTTTATTTTGCAAGTGGCTAGTCTTCCTGTATGAACTGTGCCCTAAACATAAGTAGAGCTAAACTGATTTTTTTTTTTATTGGTACAATGGGCAGAAGAGAAATTAATGCTTCAGTGGTTTCTTTATATATATCTAACATGTACCTTTCTAGATTTGTGCATGCAGAGAGGAATAAAGTTAAATATATGTACATCTTAATCAAGTAGTATCTGCAATAAGGTCTATTTGAAGCCTTTTAAATGACTTCCTGATACATTGCCATTTTGCCAACCTCTGCAGAAAAAAACCCTTATAGTCAGTCTTGCATTGCATCCATAAAGCCAAGGTCTGGTCTCTTTTTGGAAAATTTCAGAGTTAAGGTTCTTAGTCTGGAAAAAATTGGTGCTAGAGAATAGCCAGACACTCAAGCAAGAAATTTACCACTGGGTAGAAATTTCCTTTTACTTGCTGACTTACTGAGTAACATTTATGAAAATAAACTTAGCAGAATATACTGTATGCTAAGTTATCAGAGTGGATGCTGCCTGCAGGCTATTGCAGTCACTCCTGCTGACATTATCCTGTTTCTATCAGACTGGCTGTGTAGCTCCCAGTATTTTGTGGTAGAGTTTGCCTTACAAGAGGAGTTCTTGCCGAAGGGAAGCTGGAGAACAGTAAGGCAGGATGTCAACAGAGGGGCATCTCCTCCAGCAGTGTCTGCYGCTCTGTTGGGGGGTTGTGTTCCTGTCAGTGCATGTAATAAAGAATATTGTGCTTGCTGGTCTCAGGCAGTCTCTGCAGCAGAAACTTCGGGGTTCCCTGTAATGTTCAAGGAAAGTGATTCCTGCCGATCGCTGCCCACCATTGCTCATCTGTGTCTGCACAGCTCAGTGCTCAGGCCCTAGGTGTTGCTGCACTGCAGCTGAGAGGTGAGAGTGCATCCTGCTGAGCCCTTCCAGGCTGGTTTTAATCTAATTAGCTTGGATAACAATGTTAGTGAAGATGTGATGGAATGAGCCTCTGTAAATAAATGTATGCTGATGTAAAAGCCTGCTAGGAATCATCAGGACATCCCTGGGTGGCCAGCAACAACAATGTACAAATTTGAAAACCTCTTCCCATGGGCTATTGAAGCAATGGCTTGGCAGTTGCTTCAAAGCCCCAAATCATCCCACTGATAGTTTGCAGCTTTCCCTGTAAAACAATTTGAAAATATTATATAAGTTAACTGCTTGTCATGATAAAATTACAGCTGGAAAAAGAATTTTCATTTTCTCCCTGGGGTTTCCTAGTCTTTAAAGATTTGCATGCATGGTTATCATGACTATAGCCAGTCTGTCTGTCTTGTCTGCCTCCACCATTACAGTCACATTGCTCTTCTTACTGCTGCATACAAGGCTCCAGTACTGGTAGTCTCACTTGTTTGTGTTCTTGAATGGTAGAAGAGTAACACAAGCAGATTAAAYTGGCTCTGGGTTACTGCATGTTCTCTTTTGAAGAGGAGACACCCCACTGTTGTAATGAGAAAAATTAGAAAATCAATTCAGAAGTAGAAAAGGTAATTGGAAGACAAAAGCTGTTGACTGAACCAAAGGACATTGACCTTTAAAGCTTTAAAATTCTAAGATAGTTATAAGAGGAAATAGGAAATGAAAGGTAGGCAAACATTATAGGAAAAAGATTGATGATTTTTTTTTAATAGGAAAATATTCTTGGGATGGGGCAAATATGGTTGAAAAGCATGTATTTGCTCTGTTTACAAGGTTCACACTTCTGGTACAGCTTTATTACTCCTTTATTCTGTGAACAAGCATTACTGGACAGGAGTATTGCCCCTTACTTTTCCTCTTGTATGGCTGAAAGACACCAAACACTGGCTGCAGCAGCATAAAAAGCAGAACCAGCATCTCTTCAGCTACAACCCTTACACTTGGACTGCTTTAACTGGGCTAGAAAACCTGTTCTGTGGACAAGCCCAGGTGGTGCTATTCCAAATATCAGTGAATATTGGTATTAGGGCTGCACAGGGAAGAGCACACACAGGCTCCTGCACAAGTCAGGCATTGGCAAGGCTCAGTGAGTACTGGGAAGGCACCACCCTGGGCAGGGGACCATTCAGATGACATTATATCCATCTTGCTCCTGCCTGAACTGAGAGTGGGGCAGTTGGGTTTCTTGGCCTTGGAGACAAAATCCTAGATGCCTTGGTTTGCCCAGTCCCTTCAGTACAGTAACAGAGGATGGGAGTTAAGGACTCTCATTTCCTGCATGGCCTTGAACACCTAATCTCTCCTTGTTTCCTCCTCTGTACAACAGGAACAATMCTGTTTATTGACCACACAGGGGGCTGTAAGGCTAAATTAATTAACGTTAAAAACGCTTTGATTCTTTTAGATAAATGGTTTTCTAGAAGTATGAAAAATAGCTATTTATTATATACATGTTTGTCACTTTTTATTTATGYCCTATCAATTCTACTGCACCTTTTTCTTTAGAATTATTTGCTTTGTCTCATCTGCATGAAGAAGAAATTGGTAACAACTCATGATGGCATAAAAAGTAATGTTTGAAAAGTCTAGTCTAAATTTATTAATTTCAAGGGTACTTCCTCACAACTAACATGTATATGAAACTTCTGGATCAATGTCTTTTCTTTGGTGACTTTGCAATATGGTCTTTTTTATGCACTGTTTAAGGTATCCACAAGCTCACACAAATGGACAAGAGCATGCACTTCTGCTCTTACAATTAATTTAACTTCTGTATCTTTGATTATATTTTTTTATTCGGTCTCTTTTAATCCTCTTCCTCTCTTGCTGACTTTTCTTCTATTCAACAGCTTTTATTTCACKTCACCCTTCAAGAATCCTGGACCCACCAATGAAGAATCATTTGTATACACTGTCATTTCYATTTGCTCTTTTCTTTTTTTTCCCTCCCAGTGAGACGGGGGGGGATGTGTGTGCAATGTGATGTGCTGGATATCAGTACAGTGCACCTCAGGTACACTGAAACATTTGACTTCACTTTATGTCATTTCTAGAATGYATTTTCTTGCTCTTAGCTCTGAGCCACAACAGGAATTTGGCCGAATTTTGCAACGTTTCTGCAGCCCTGTGTAGCTAAAGTGCCTCCACAACATCTGTTGCTACTGTTGTGTTCAGGAGCCTGCTGAAAGTGTGAGCTGTGAAGCAGATTATCTAACACCCAAATACTGGCTTGTCTGAAACTTTAGATAARAATTGATTTATATGTATGTATCCAATCTGCAAAAAGTGGTGGCACTGCAAAAAAAAAAGAAATTATAGGTTGCATTTTAGGTAAATTCTATGGTGTAATCACTTCAAGTGAGTTCAAAGTGCAGTTTCCTGTACTTCATTCTGTATTTCTATTTTTTCTGCTCCTTACTATTTCTTAAATAAATTAGGATTAGCTTTTCCATTCCTCRTTGCTGTACCCTAGTCATTTCCTGGATTTCAAAAATGCCATTGAAAATGTCTTTGTTAAAAATAATAAAAAGCTATTAAGCTAGCTTATTCAACATGCTCAAATCAAAAGATATTTACAATCATTAAACTGTAGTGGATGAATGGATTTTGTAGGAAGACAGCTTGTKCATTGGAATTTGTTGAGCTCTTCAGAATAAGCCAAGTTGAAGAAAAAATATATACTCAGTGAATTTGAATTTACAAAATYTAAAGGGCTTCCTGATGAGTGCAAAATATGATTTTCTCTGGTCTGTTTACAGTTTAGACCATTAGGACAAAGATTGACTGTAGATACTAACATAAAATTTTCGGAGGCCTGACCCATAATTCTGCTTTGGAAGAAGGTGGGAAAAGAGGTTAAGAAATTCTAACACTAATTCTGGTCTTGCATTAAATGCTGATTTATTTAATCTTACTATTGCTCTGTTTCTGTAAAAATCCTATCTTGCCGTGAGTGTGACATTTCCTAATATTTACAATACCTAATGTAAAACTAGTGGCTAGATTGTGATCAGAATGTGCCCCACAGGTTACCAGTTCCTCTTACACCTGAGRGACACAGCAGCAGGGAGTGGGAAGTGTCTGTATCCCTGCACACTCCTTGTTTCCACACCAAAGGAGTGGCTTGAGCAGAAACTCATTTTGCCTGCTGACAGAGGAGCATTGGTTAAGGCAGGAGATGAGTCAGGATTTCAGAGAACCAGCTGAGCTCCTGGGTGCAGTGGAACATTTTCCCTTTGCTGCTGAGCATGGTCACTTCCAGCTGCAGGAATGGGGGCTGGGGCTCTCCACCTCAGAGACCACAGCAGTGGAAGTGCTGTGCTCCAGGCACAACTCTGTGTTTTGGTTATATAAATGGAAAATGTGATGATGTCTCATTTTGCTGAATTTGGACATAGGCATGAAGGATGGCAAATTCAGTGAGAAAAGTGGCTCCATATAAATATTAAACTTTCTGCTCTTCGCTACATGGAGTACAGTTCTTATTGTGGCAGTACCTCATTCTTTGCTTTTCTGGTTTTAGGGACTTTTTTAATATTTCAGCAATATTTCATTCCCAAAATACTTCAAGAAGGTACAATTATTTAAAAAGTATTTTCAACTACAAGGCAGGCAAATTAAAATATCAGTTATTATCTCTTCACAGATTTTACCTGATTAGTGGTGGAGTTCCATTCATTATATGTGGGATTACAGCAGCAACCAATATCAATAATTATGGGATTGAAGGCAATGCACCATAGTAAGTATAAACCACTATCATAACACTTTTAAGGAAAACAAATTGTTTCTGTTTCTTATCCAAATAAATGTACCTGACTTCATAAAGGGTACAGGCATGCAATTTGGGATTATATCTGTTACAAAATTTTATTAAATATTAGCTGTGAAAGAGTAATGTCTTAATCTGGAGCTTGCTGCTTCACCTCCAGCAATTTTACTCCATTACTGGCAATACAATCACTATTCATTTACAGAATTATTCTTCATTTACATCTGAATAAGTGAAAGATATTAAAAATACCTAATGAATATCATATCTAATGCAGCTATTATTTATTTAAATATTTTCATTTCATTATCTACCTTGATTTGATATCCTTCTGGCAACTTAAAGCGATTTAAAAATAATTATGTAAGAAAAGGACAAGTAAAAATCCCTCCCCCACTTCCTCCCCTCCTGTCCCTCCATTAAAACCCAAATATTTTGGATTTTCACCACCTGGAAATGTTCCAGTCACAATGTCTGGCAATCCTGTCATAATCCCTTCATGTTCTTGTGTGTAGGGAGGTGTTCAGCAGACCTTCACAAGCTCACCAGGCATCACATTGTTATTAATTCCTAATTCTTGGCATGAAGTATGAGGTATCCATAAGTACATTTAGTCTTTCCATAAAAGCATAGCAGAAAGTGAATTAGACTGCAAAGTTAAATACAGTGTGTGTAACAGATCAGCATGGCAGTGACTGGCACACTAATGGATATTTTAGTACTCTGGCAGCACTAATACTCCAGAGGACATCACTCTTAGTTACTGCTTTGAGCATCTATTGTAACACATTTGAAACTGGTTATGTTCTGGGCATGAGAAGTGGCAACCAAGGAGAATGGCTCATAAGTGAGCATCTGGCTCCTTAAAGACGTTTTTATAGGTAATTGAAATTTAAATTCCAATAAGAAATCAGTGCATACCATGGCTAACTGTATGCTCTGCCTAGGGCCCAACACATATTTATATATTGATTCAAACTTATCCAATTAAACAGCCAGTTTATAATCAACAGTGTATTATAAAGCTGTATTATTTATATTCATAAATATGACACATTTTTCATTTCGGTGCAGTTACTAGGGTTATACTTCTTTAATCATGTTAATGTAACAAATCAATACCTGGTGCCACAGTGTGCACAGAAAACAAGGGACAGATGAGGAATGGTTATAAGATTGAGTAAAAAGTTTCTAATTCAGGGGCAGCATAGTGAGTTATGTGCCTTATTCATTTTTCATGGTATTRGTAAAGTAAATGTAGATGCACAAACTTGAACTTCTTTTTACCAAATAGATTTTGTAAGTGATCCACAATGAGATGCTRCTTGAAATAACAGTATCCCATGAGACTGTTCCACTTGGGAACATTCTACTCYCCACTTTGCATCAAATACACAGGGTTCAAATGTATTTCAAGTATTCACCTAGCTTTGTGTTCTCTACTTACCCAATTAAATGTAGGTGGTTATTTACCTATGTTTTCACAAATATTTTTCAGGGGATCTTTTCTTGTGCCTGTCTTAACAGTAAATTGTGTGCTCTTTGGAGTGTTTCTAAGTTCATTAATACATGTATGTATGTTTCTGTTTAAGATTCAGATTTTAAAAATTCAAAGTCATTCTGCAGTTTATTGCTGTAAAGTCCAGTGGGACTGTCTCTATTTAGCTGAGAAGTTCTCATCCTGGGAGAAAAAARTCATTCTGCCCTTTTTATAGTAACTTGTAGATAATTCCTGGCTCGACAAGAATCTGATATCAGAAGTTCCTCACTGGAACTGAAGGAACTGCAACTAATCACACATGCCTAAATGAATATGAAGTGTCACACAGTGTCACTTTAAGAGCTGGAATCATCATGACAGATCACCTGGTCTGTCTTTCTGACCCGGTGGGAAATTAGCTGTATCCAAACCATTCCTGACAGTTATTTATCTGAGGTAYTTTAAATGCTCCCGTAATGGATAGACCACATTTCATTCCAACAGCGTATTATCCTAATTGTCCTAACAGCTAAGAAACTTTAAAAAAATCTAATTTAGATCTTTCTTGCTGCAGTTTAAGCCCATTACTTCGTGCCCAAGTCCAAGAGATAAAGTAATTCCTCTTTCCAGAAATCCATGCAATATTTAGGATATAAGAACCTAGTGGCAGCCATACTAGGCTATACTGCTAGCTCAGATCTCTGTCTGTAACCATGGCTAGAAGCAGATCATTGAGAAGAGTCAAAAAGAGGCAAATATTCCTTCTCCCTCTAACCCATGTTCTGCCAGTTTCCATCTAGGATTTCATTAGTGTTTTCTCCTCCCATGTTTGTTTGATCAGATCATTCGTACTTAAGACAGTCCTCTCAGACTCATGCTGGCTTGTGAGCTACTTTAAGCTGCTCTAAAACAGTTATGGTTATATTATTTAAAGGCTAGTAAACCATGATCATGCTACAATGGTACCCTGCTACTAACATATCACAAAGAGATCCTCAGTTTCYCTAATTTATCTGAGAACATTCAAATTGACATGGATGAACTCCCAGGAACTCCAGAAACAGTGCAGAATTCAGAAATGGCCTATATCTTTGAGGTCTGCTCACTGCAGAAAGTGGTTACAGTTCAACTGGAAGTCTTTTCATCCTCTCTTGGTACTCAGGCTGTTCTCTCGYAAGTAGAAAATTCTGTAAGAGCAATCTTCAGGCTTAAGAATTTGTAGCAATGTTCATTGATACAAACCACTGAAATCTGTACATTTCTATTGYTCACATAGAGTGTATAAACTATGCCTCATTTGCTTTTTAATCAAAGTATTAGTGCTGACATTTTTAAAAGTAGAAAAAAGGGTTGACATAAATGGTCTTACACTTCACTGCAATTCTGGAGTCTAAACTGACCTACATTTCTTGGAAATTTTTCAGTTTTAATAATCTGTAAATTATACCATATATTCTATTCTATTAAAAAATTAGAAAGTGATGCCTCAGCTTAATTAATATTAAAGACAGGCTCCCTTTCTCCACAAGCTGAACTTCTGTGATACTGTTATGTCATACTAGTCAGACAACAGTCAGTTGTCCATCACATCTAATGTGGGCTCTGAAATGTTCTTGACTCTCTCTTGTTATTGTTTTCAGCTGCTGGATGGCCTGGGAGCCCAGCCTGGGTGCTTTTTACGGGCCAGTGGCATTCATTGTGCTGGTGACCTGTGTTTACTTTCTCTGCACGTACGTGCAGCTGAAGCGCCATCCCGAACGTAAATATGAGCTGAAGGAAAAGACAGAGGATCCGCAGAGAATGCCAAGCACTGACATGGGCCATGGTCACATTACAGACTCTGTGTCCGTTCCCCAGGCAACCTGCCCCATGATTTCTTCTTCCTTATTGGAAAATGAGCATTCATTTAAGGCTCAGCTTCGAGCCGCAGCATTCACTTTGTTCCTGTTTACTGCCACTTGGACCTTTGGAGCGCTTGCAGTGTCTCAAGGCCATTTCTTGGATATGATATTTAGCTGTCTTTATGGAGCTTTCTGTGTGACCTTGGGGCTTTTCATCCTGATCCATCACTGTGCAAAGCGAGATGATGTGTGGCATTGCTGGTGGTCCTGTTGCCCATCCAAAAGAAACACCTACTCTGTGCAAGTCAATGTGCGCCCAAAGGTCAACGTCAATGGCGACACCCAAGTTCACGCACCTTGTCTGCAGGAATCTCCGTGTCCCAACAAGTCAGCTGTGTTCAATCACCCAGCAGCCAGCCACTGCAAACTCACCAACCTGCAAGCAGTGCAGAACCACGTTAACTGCCTGTCGCCCGTCACACCGTGCTGTGCAAAAATGCACTGTGATCAGCTGCTTGACGATGAAGCTCACATTCACGTCCACAACGAGGGAACCTTCAGACCCAACATGCACATTCACAGATGTCTGAAAAGCAGAACTAAGCCACGTTACTTCAGTCGGCACAGGTCTGCGGGGGAAAGGGAGTACGCCTACCACATCCCCTCGAGCATCGACGGCAGCATCCACAGCTCCCACACAGACAGTCCCCACAGCACACACGAGAGCCAGGCGGGTCACAGACGGGCCTGCTGCTCCAAGAGTGACCCGTACCCCACCGTCAACCAGCCCGAGAGCAGCGACGCAAGTACTGTCATATACAGCTGTGGTAAAATGCCAGACAGTGACACTGTGCACCACCCAGCTCACTTTGAAATGCACCCACGGACACAGTCATTGCCATTTAACACAACAAATCACAACGGGATTCTCAAGGGAAACATGCATGAAGCCATGATGTACAGCTCAGATAGTACGGGAAATATCAAAACTGGCCCTTGGAAAAATGAAACTACTGTGTAGTTCACGGGCCATCATAATGTGTTTTTTGCCCTAAACCATCCTTATCTTTGTATGTGGTGATATGTTTGTGTAGCTCATCAGTAAATTGTACAGCTTTTCATTTTCTTTATAAGTGTCAAAGAAAGAGGGATAGTGACAGTTTTAAAGTGAAATTATTTTTAAAAGAAAGTTATAAAATTATTCTGAAAGGTAATGAGAAAATGAAGTCTAGAAAATTGAATAAGAGAGGCAATATCCTTTTGTTATACAGAATGACATTTCTTTAGAAACATCATTTTCATTCATTGTTTCCACTTTTTTTCTGTAGTAACTTCAGACACTTTTTATAAACATATCAGCATCTTAAACTTTTACTTATTTATTTTTGTAGAAAAATATTATTACTGTGCCATGGATTTTAATCAGAAGTGGCTATGGTAGAAATGATAAACAGGATTTTATAAAATTGCAGCTTTTTAGATATACAAAAGTGATACTGCCTCTAAAAACCTTCTGTAGCATATGGCCTGTAAAGTCATGTAATGTACAGTCTCTGTTCTGTCCTTTTTCTTGTTGGAGAGAAGTGCTAGGTAATGTCTCTGTTACATCTTTGGTGCTGTATTGGTTGTATTTTGCATGACATATGTCAGGATATACCATTTGCTGTTTTATAGTGTTACATGTGTTTAAAAAAAAGAACAAAAAAAGTGTGGTACAAGGCTGTGACAAACCCTATTGATATTAATCTAGAGCATTATAAATCTACAGGAAAAAAAAATCACTCTGCACTAGTTTAAGTGGCACAATCCTTTGTATAAGGTTATATGATAGCTTTGATAAGGGTCCACTCTAATGTCTTTACAGAGCATGCACTACTCATCGTATGTGGCACTGTGCAGTGTAATAGAAATTGTCTCAACAGATTTTACACTTCTTTGTAAAGTATGCCTTTTAAACAAATCTGTAAGCTGTTCCACAGTAACCTTTCCACATCTGTTAAGGTAGAGCAGTTTTATCATTAACTCTTTGAGGACTACAGTTATTTTCTTAAAGTAGCTTATTCTAGTTCAGAGATACTGTATATATGATATTGTCTATTTAGTTCCATGATCAATGTAGTCCAGAGTCGTCAAGAAAAAGGAAGTTCAGTAATTTTCTAAAAACACCTTCTTAGAATCCATCAATTAATTTCACCACTTGCTTTCTGAAAACCCATTTCCTCCCCTAGCAAATTTCAGATTGTCTTAATCCTTTAATGCAAATTTGACCTTCAGAGAAGTTCTTTATGTTCATGATTTCTGCTGAATTGTAGGGCATTCCAGGGGTCAGTAGCATTCTCTATTAACAAGGCTCTTGGCAAGATTTTTTTTCGTATTTCCATGACCATCTGGACACAAAGCATCAACTCACAGTACAGAACAGCATCAGTATGATCCCTCTATGAAATAAAACTGCTTTTTACAAATAGGAAGGGTGCAGAATAATAGATTTCAGAAAGTGAATGGGAGCATAGAGCTGTGAGAAAAATGTCTACAGTGGAAAGTGAACACTGGATCCAGAACTGAGAGAAAAAGCACAATTCTGTACAGCCACACAAGAAAGTTAGCTGTGATGTCTTCACACAGACTTATGTAATTGCTTCAGAGGGGAAATAGAAAATTCCATTGAGAGACCATCAGTCTGCGATTCTCTGTGTATTTGTGGCAGAAATCTTGACTATATTTAAGCTCCATATTTTTCTGTTATTAGCAGTTTATTAGCCTCTACCTTCTTTATTTTTTAATATGTAGGAATAAATTTCCTAATAGTGTACATAAAGATGACAATTATAATTGTTAGAATGTTATAAAAACATGTAAGTCAGATGAATGTGTTCTGCAGTGTTGCAGGTGGGAATTAGTACTCAAAGGGTTAATGCTCAGTATCTGAGTGCAAGAAATCTTGTTTTTCTGTATTTTTGTAAATTTGAAATATATATTGTAAACTCCAGCAGTGCAATGTATCCATCTCAGATTGTGTATTTTTAAAAGGTAGGCAAGAAGAATGCACTAGGTGGTTGTCAAGTTCTAAGCCAATATTCAACAATTTCATGACTGCTTCTTTAGCTAATACAAAAAAAAGACAAAACACTGAGCTTTATTATGTATATGCTGTATATGCTTGAACTGTCTCTAAACTAAAATACAGTATTTTTCTTTGTTTGCATACTGAAATATTTTCTGTTTCATAATTGTTTTCTTTTAATATTACTTTTACTCATTCCACATAGACAGTGACCCTAAATAAGCATAGACATAATGTGAAATCCACTTCTCTGTGTCTCGGCACTCTGTATATGTATATTCTGTAACAGTAAAATTGTAGGAACTCTGTAGACCATTATGCAAAATATCACACACRCACACACAGAGCCAAGATTAAATACTCACTCTGCAAGAATCCACTCAGTAAGCTCTTCTATTCAGCTTGTGTTTTAATCACCTCTGTTATTTTGTCTGAGAGGCAAATTCCATCTTCATAATGGCTTACAAAAAAGTAAATAGGTGCTGCTTTCCACAGAATATCTCTGGAATTCAAAAGTAAAATATTAAAACACTTTTCTTATTGTGTTAAAAATTAATTTAGTGAATATTTCTGGGTTAATTTGGAAGAGATGTGTTATGCAATAATCTGTTTGCATATTATTTTTTCAGAAAATATACAGTATATCTACAGAGTCGGAGACATGATATTAAATAAATTTAAAAATGTTTTGTAACATCAAATTTGACCAAAATGCTTTTTATGCTTTTGAATTTTTTTTTCCTTAAGATAAATGAGATAATTTCAGTGCTTTGGAAGTCTGGTTTTGATTTATTGTGGGGTTTTGGTCAATTATAGTCAGTGAACCATTACTACTTTACCTGATTTTCTTCCCTATAAAAATAAAGTCAATGAAATAACCAGAGTATGAGATATATTGTCCTAGTAAATTCCTCACGGACACACATAACATATTTTAAAATCAGTTTTAGTTTTGATGATTCATTGATGACAATAAAATGGTTGAACAGATTTTACTGTTCACTTTCTGTCCAAGATTAATCAAGAGGAATTTCTTCCAAAAAAAAGATAATTTTCAGAGAATGATGCAATCAACAGAAATCTGAATAGCTGCTACCAGAATAAAAATATGCTCTTGCTGTGGTGTTGTTCTCTGCGTATAGAAATTCCAGTTTTCATGACCGAATTTGAAGTCACATAGGCTGTTTATGAGGGAACTTCCTACCCAGCCTCATATAATGAATTTGGGTGTCAAAATAAAGCATACATTTTTGCACATTATGTCTGGTCATATGTGTTGTTCCCAGGAATCCGCTGATTGTGGCTGCACTGATGGGACCGAGCAGGCGCCATCAGTGGCCATGAGCAGCTGCTCTCCTCCACCACACAGCTGCCTGCCCGCTGCCCTGTCAGCACCCTATCCAGGTGTTAGCCCACCACGGGAGCTTCACTGGGGCTGTAGAGCATTCATCCTGTCTGAACCAAAACAAATTCTGTGCTTAAAGCAAAGTCAAGGCCATTTTGATGGGCCACACAGGCAGTTGGGTAGCCCCCACTTGAACACTAAGCAGTGAAGGCAGAAAAATGTAATGCAAGTGGATTTAAGTCCTCCTCCCTCCATCTCTCTAAAGCAACCTGCATGGTAAGTCTACTGCCTACAGATMGCTACCAAATCCAAACAAACCCAGGCAAAATTAGGCAGCTGACCTAAAATTCCTGATTAGCTGAAATGAGTGAAACAGCACAACCTAGTTAACAATCATAGAAGCCCAAGGTGGAGAAAACCTCTTTGGATGCTCCCTCACAAAGATGCTTCAGGTTGGTTATGTGTGAAGAYATGGAACTAAATCATGCCTGAAGATCTGAAATTGCTCTTGTGCAGACACTGTTAAGGCTTACAAAGGTTTCAACTCCCCAAATTCAGAGGTAGCTTCCACTGTAAATTATACGCCTTTTCACAATGAAGAGATTATCTGACATTTCACTATTTGGGAAAAAGAAAGTTGTCATCACAATCAGGCTAGTAACCTTTTTATCATAGGATCTTCTTTGCATGGAAACAAAAAAAAGGAGACCACCTGTACTCCCACTGAATTTTTGCTGCCTATGAAAAGAAATGTCAGGCTGATGAAGACATTGGCAGCTCAGCAGCTTCCTTGCCAGAACATAAATTCAAGTTCCTGTAGCAGCATCCTCCAATTCAGATAGAAGCTGTAGAACGCAGCTGGATCAATCAGAATTCATTGGCTGAGTTTAAAGGCTGGCTGGCTGAYTTCAGTTGAGCAATTTCAGTAGTAACTTGGTGCTCTAGGCAGCTTTTACTTGCTTAGTTAACTCCACAAGGAAAGGAGCTTTTAGATTGGCTGGTTGGATTTTTTTTTGCTGTGCCCAGTTAACTATTTTCTAATTAGCAATTGAATAGCTAAGAAGAAAAATTACTCTACAAATTGCCTTAACTATAAGCCATGGATTTTTGATCCCTTTTAGGGGGTCTGTGAAGGTGCAAGTGAATACCTATTCCCTTACCTGACCAGTCTATTACCTGAGTTTTTTAGGGAGCCAAACAAGCAAGTATCAGTGAATTCAGGTCAATATAAGAGGGCTCACTTCTCTGCAGAGATGGTAGAAATTTGTAAATTCTAGAGCAATTCAACCTCAAACAAATATCCTGCCTTGAAGTTGTGCAGCTGGCCATGCCTCTGAGGTAAGGGGTTCTTTGTAAACATGGTGTCTGCATACCCTATAGGTACTGCTGTCTCTTTACATTTTGATCTGTTTGAATTGGGTAGTGCCTTGCAGTCTGAACAACAGAATGAGTGACTGTTCCCATCAGCCCATCACTCTGCTCCAGCTGTTTGCCTTAAMCTGCAGCACACTGCCAGGAAAGATTCTCCAGCACAGTCAGTGTTTTCATTCATTCCTAGATTTGTTTCCCAGGTACTCAGTAACACCTGAGGAAAGCAGCAGGAAGAGTTTATTTTGGGACTAGGGGGAATTTCTGGGAGAAGAGAAAGCCATAAAACACGTTATTCATATTCTTCTCACACTACTTTTTTTAGCCCATTTGTTAGTGAGCTGGAAGCAGTTACAGTCACTTATTCCCTGATTCTTTCCATTGCAAGACCTTGTTCTCCACTAATTAGAACATAGCTGAAAGTTAAGCTTTTAGCTTGATTTATGCCCTCAGCAATTACTGCCCTCAGATGGATGATTTCACAGAGTTCAGCCAAAGCAGCTGCATGTTTTCAACAAAGAGTCTTGATGAAAGGATGTCTGTCCACAATAACACCTTTCAGTGATTTTGTAATAGTTCTCTCTTCAAGGCCCATTATTTGAAAACTTTGAGCAGTATGGCTATTATAAGAAGAGAGCATCTCTTGCTTTTTTTATAAAGTAAGTGGTTTGGTACAGATAATTTAGCCRCTAAAAATATCACAATATATTACTGTGAAATATCTTCCTTCTTAGTCTGTGTATACCCTAACTGGGACCACACTCACTGATCTTGTACTGTTGCTGCAAGCCCTAGGGGCTCTAAAGGACCAGCCCTATAAATGATTCACTTCAGCTGCCCTCAACTAGGATTAGGATTGAAAACAGATGGCCTTGGTTGTTATCTTCTCTGCCAAGTGCTCCAGTTTGTCTCCCCTTTAGAGGCACCATGATGGAATAGAAGAGAGAACTGACTGGTTTCTGTGAGGGAGACAAATGCTGGGCTTGAAGAAATCAAGAAGASACTGAGCTTCTAGCACTGGATCAAGTTGAATGGAGCAAGCTGATCAGCAGGAGAGAGGTYGGTGTGAGTAGGGAGCTGCAACATGACTTGGGCACTAATGGAAAGGAAAGGRAAAAAAAAATTAAAAGAAAGATTTGGAGGCTGGAAGCAAACTGGGACCAAATTGGTCATTGGGGGAGAGGAGGAAGAAGGTGAAACAATTATATCCATGGGTCTTTCCAAGCTGGATGTGAAAGCCGAGCTTTGTGACTCCTCTGCCCTCAGTAAATATCTGAAAACCTGCTAGCAAAATGGCTATTCACTTGTAATATTGTCCTCATACAAAATGACTGTATTAGTGCTGTCAGCTATTCCRGAGATGTGTCAGAAATCTGGGTATTGAATCACAGATGCTCAAAGCTGTTGATTAACCAGATATTTCATGTTCCACATGACAGAATCTCTGTATTTTTAATGTCTTTTGAAATCTAGACGCTATCACAAAAAAGAAAACTGATTTCAAACAGTGTGAATAAAGCTGAAAGTCAAACACCAAATTGAGGAACTGTTAGAATTAAGGCTTCTTTGGAACCTTCATTCACAGCTTCAGTCTGCCTTTTGATGTTRTTTTTCAGTATTTGAGTTCATGCTGCTTTCTAACACTTTGGCTTTGATGCTGCACATTTAGTGTTCTTTAAATGTGCTTTTGTGTACATCTAGAGCTAAGCCAGTCACTTCACTGTAAGGTTTCTTGTCTATCTTTTTCTTTCATTTTTTTTTTTCCTGGAACTTTTAGAGAACTGGTTCTTAGAAGAATATTGATGTTGAAACTTTCTGGTAACACAAATTCTGCTTTTCAAATCTTCCCTGTGCTAAATACTAAAACAGAAGAAGTGGAATGAAAGACTTTCCATTGAGCTTCTGCTTGTTTGGTTTTTTTCAAAAGTAGTTGTATAATTGTCCTAAGTGTTATCTGCTACAAGGAGAAGGAGCAGGCTGAAGTCAGGAAGTGCCTGCCTGACTGTGCAGCCCGTTGGAAGCCTGTTCCTTAATGATGGTAATTTGTGTTGACAAATGGGCTGCCTGCAAATCCCATCTTCCCTGCAACAGAGCCTATACTGGAAAACCTCCTATGGAGTAGATCCCTGGGGCTGCTGGGAAAAGCATCACATGCCCTGCCCCTCCAACCTGCAGGAGCTGCCAGCTCTGGCCACTGAGGGATGGACACGCTTTTGTCTCTGGCGCTGTGTGGTGGCCTTCTCCAGCCAACAGCTGACATTGCGCACTGGGAGAGGTTCACTGCAGGTTTAGGTTGTCATGTAAAGGTTGTTCTGCTGTGAGCTCGAGGAAGGTCCCTCCCCTTCAAACTCACACTTCCTTGCTAACCCAGAGCTCATTGCCCAAGGCAGAAGCTGCAAAGTCCCAGTCCCCTTGACAAGATGGCGTGAGAATGCAACACCAGCATGGAGGGGTGGTTCCCCTCCATCTGGAATAAAACATACTGAAACCTTCCCTGTGTTCCTATATRTGAGAACTAAAAAGCAGGGAGGAGAGCTCGTTAAATGACRAGCTAATCTCTGCTAGGATAATAAGGGGAATAGGTTAAGTGCTGCAACAAACAAACCAAACCCCCAGCCATTCTGAGTCAGTATGGAAGCCTTAATTCCAGCATTATAACAATGTTGTACTCCACCTGACAGCACAGCACAAGCAATGTGACACCCAGTCAAGGGCTATAGTACATTCAAAGTAACTACACTTCAACCACAATGCTTTTCCCCTGGATAAAAATAAGTTGTACACAGTTGTACTGTGGAAAAATTTTCTGCATCTTTTGATACACTGGTGGGCTGTCTTAGATTAARGACCCACTTAGTGTGGACATGCACTTAAAATGTTTTTGTACTATTGGAGTGAAAAGAGGGAAAGTTACTTTTTTTTTMTTTTTAATTACACAAAAAGTCACTCATCAGTGTTACACTGAGATGTTATTTTTCTTCACTATGTAGATCACACAGAGCCAGAGAGCTGCATAACAGAGCACTGCACCAAAAGCAAAAAACAACCATAGGAAGAGGGGGAAAAAATCCTCTTACTATCAGCAGTTCTCAACTTTATCTATAAGGGAATGATTTCAGATCATGCAATCTGCTTCATTAGCCTGCTCATCTTCTCAGTGTGTTATTAAGGTTCAACTTGCTTAACAAAACCAGGAAGATCAGAATATGCCAATCAAATCTGGAATGACTTAAAGAGACTGTGGTATACGTGGTTTACATATTTCATTGTAGGTTGATGTGGGGAAACTGCTGATACAGACAAAACATACAGGTTATAATTTCGAAGGCCCTGGAGCTGTAGGATAAAAAATCTTTAGCAAAAGTATTTTTCCTTATACAAAGTAAGAAGAAAATATCTATGTAGGAAATAGGAATTTCAAATTTAAATCAGTGAAACAATGAAAGAGACTGACAAAGAGCATTTTGAGCTCAGCACAGGCTTTCCTTCCTTTTGCAACCACTGCTGGATGTAAGGAAATGTTTTATTTATGCAGTCCTTAGTAAAACTTTTTTCCTTTTAGATGTAGAGTTGAAATTATAGGCAAGAGCCTTTCCTTTGGTTGCCACAGGTCTTAGACTTAAATGCACGGTGAACAGCAAAGGCTCAGCATATGGTTTAGAACCTAAACCAGAGGAGACTGACAAACTACAGACCCCATTAAATGGAGACTTTCTGTCATAGCGTGGGGTCACATGTCCTGGCAAACMTTCACAAACAGAAGGATCCAGAGGACAAGTGGGTGGAAATGAAGGAGAAATGGAGTACAAAGGGGAGGAGGGTGTTATGATGGGTCATTGAAGGAGCACAAGTACCTGCCGAAAGGGTGTGATTGTAAGAGTAACCACAAGCCCTTGATGAGTAAAGRAGGGTATTGAGCAGGACCAGCGAGCCTGCTTCTGTCGTGATGGTCACTCAGTAAGGATGACAAAAGATTAGATGGTGTTTGGACAGTAGCCTCAAAGACGGGCTAGAAACTGGAAATATGTTCAAGACATGTAACGTGTTTACGTTATAGAGAGAGAGAAGAGAGGAAAAAAATAATTCAGTGGTTTAGTCACTGTCCACAGGTAACTAAATGCATAGAAAGTACTTCACAGGAGGGTCTTTAATCTAGCAGCAAAGGTATGAAAGTTCCAGTGATTAGGATCTGAAAGTAGCACTTCCCCTTTAATCTGCAAAAGTAATTAACTTCATAAAAATTTCTTAGTGATATGGTATGTTAAAATTTTTACCTCAAGAGAGCATATCTTTTAGCAATGTATTTTTTCCTTCAAACACAAATTTTTGACCTTGGTGCTATAAGAACTGCAGGGTAAAATTTTCCAGGCAGTTTACATTATATTTGATATTCACTAGATTTAGCTTCAGAAAAACAATTCTCSTTTCAGATAGGTACTGTCAAGGTGAGGTAGAAAAGGAAGGACAATGTCTCAACCTGCCTATGGATGTTGGGACATTGAAAATGGGTTGTATTCCAACAACTTTGACTTTGGYCTTGATGGAACTGTTCAGTTTTAGTGTATTTTAGTGTTTATTATTCCARGTTCTTGGTAAGCTGTACATTTGAATGGAAAATCTTTATATTCTGCAGCATAATAAAGTTCCTAGTTACTGTTTATAATTAAAAACTCCCTTAATTTCTGACAAAAATCACAATGGTCCTTGCTTAACTAGATGTTATCACAATATCCTGTAACAGTCTGCATTCAACCAAATTCTTCCTTATCTCCTCTTTAGCACATAATGACCTAATTTTGAGCTATATTAAGAATTTGATGTTTCTAATTTAATTCCCTTCTTACAAACTTCTTAGTATTGCTGACAGTCAAATACTTTCTTTAGAGTCTTCTATTTTTTCTGTCTTTCCAGTAATTGGTAAAATAATTCCAGATTTCACATTTACAGTRGTAGAGAAATTGAAGATCTCAAAAGTTTCCCAAAATATTGTTCCAGTTTCTAAGTCCAAAGCTTCATCTTCCTTATTCTATATATTTACTTGATCTGATGTAAATGATTGAGTCTTTAGTCTGTTGGGAACAAGGTAAAGCAACCTGTGCAAGGATCCCAAAGTGCTGCAGGGAGATCGGCATCTTCTCGCTGGACACAGCCCTGGTTGTGCCCGTCCTCTGGTACAAAGTCCCAAAGTTTGTACCTGTGGATATCTGTACACCTCAAACTGTGATGAACAGGATTTCTGTTCCTGGACTGTTCTCCTGCAGTAGGAGATGGTCCTTTTTTGTCTCTCTTTCCAGCCTCATGCACAATGTTTTTTCTCTTATCCTCCTGGTTTTCATTACCTGACTTTGGTTTGTGCACTGACTGCTCACATTGCGGTTATTCCACTCACTTTTTCTCGTCTTTTCAGAAAGGCAGCTCCAGTTCAGTGCTGACCTCAGCTTACCTGACAGCCCYAGGTCTTGTGCTGACAGGGTAGGTCATAGCTGTGATCTGAAATGCTCTTTGCTGTCTTTTTCTCTCTCCCCCTAGATATAAATTTATCCGGGGAGATAATTAAGCTGCAGTCCCCACACTCTCTCTGTTTCTCCTGCCTGCTGCAGCATGCTGGGTCCCACGACAAGATCACTTGTGTCCTTTCTCAGGCATGTTGTGTAACTTCAGTCCCAGGCATCCACAGTGTCCTCTTCTTTATTCTTCCTTTCTGAAAATGCTTTTGCTGTGCAGCACATAGCTCTGCCTGATTTTCTGTGTTATTCGTTTTGAAGTGTCCATGTATCGGAAAGGTTGTTCTGATTAAAGACCTGTGGCAAAGTGGATTGAAATTATTCTGCTCTTTCTTTTAATAATTATTTTATTTGCCCAGTCACCACTTGTTTATGAGTACTGCAGCATAAGCACCACAGCCAGTTTGGAAATGTCCTCTGCTGACATTCCCCAAAAAATCAGTTTATCTACCAGGAAGTATAATTTCTCATTTTTGTGCTAAGCCATCTGAATTCTTCATTTTTCACTCCTGTGTTGCCCCTAAAGCTCCTTGCTATATCTTGGATTTCATCCTCCCTCTCACTCTGCTCTGTGTGGCTCAGACAGCATCCAGATGGTCTCTTCCTGAAGGGAGCCTGTTCTGGAAAAAGCCTCACCACTGTCACTCACCAGAGGATGAGGCTGACCTGAAAAGACTGCACAGCACAAAAGGTCATTTTTCTTTCACYGGCACTTAGGAGTTACCCAGCTCTACACTGCAAATGTATGTGTGTGTACATTTTGTACATGTGGAGATTCACACACACATCTATACATTAACATTACAGAGGTATCAGCTGAGTGCTTGTTACTGCCTCCTTCTGTTTTGAGCAAGCAGGTCGTGTTTCCAGACTATGTCTTCTAATCTGAAATATTCTGAGTATTTTTAGTATTTCCTACTGGCTTTAAATGGATCCTACMATTTTCTAAGTCTTAAAGGTAATCCAACTCTGCATAAAAGGATTTAACAATTTAAAACCTCAGAAGGTTTTTCAGTAGTAGTAATTGCTCTTTCACTTGCAAGTATCTCCCCAGAGGTACAGAGAATTATAATATTAGTGATATTTTTAACACAATTTTGCACAGGCTAGACAAAGTTAGACCTTTTGTATATTTCAGATATACATTAGCAACTTTAAATTCCTTTTATAAAATTTCTCTTCCTTGGAAATATCTTGATTTACAATCAAAGAATACTGCCATATATTATTTTTAGAGAATTGAAGCCATGTGGTTCTAATTCAAATTATTTCAGATGCATGTAGTTTGCAAATGGAAATTCCCCCATAAACCATTAGATATTGATGAGTTTCCCCAGTTAAGAGTTAAATGAGTCAGACCACGGTCTATCTAGTCATAACAATTAGAGGCAGAAATCATTAATAATTTAATTTAATTATAATTACTCTTCTGACTGTGGCTGGTGTAGAAGATTGCAAATAGGAAATGCTCACATAATTATTATTCTGAAGATCATTCAGGACAAATAAAAGTCTGAAAAAGATGTTAAATCTCTTAAAGGACTCACTTTAATTATTTTAAAGTCATACATTAATTAAGGTGTTTACTTATTAATCCTTGGAAATTGAATTCTGTACTCAGAATTAAGTGCTGTAATTTTCTTGAGTAACTAAGTGCTGCGTTTCTCATACATGAGAGGCTGAATTGCTCAACCTTAACTTTGGAATTTTCTATAATAACTTGAGGGATGCTGACAATTAACTCACTCAAAAACTTCTCTACGCCTCTAGCAAGTTTTGTGGCTCTAACATTCTCTCTCTTTAGATATCTTGCTGGCCTAGTTTTTTTGGGTCATTTACCAGTCATTGTCTGCTGCTTCATTTCTTACTGGCCCAATTTATCCATCTGGAATTGAAGCAGAATGTAGACAGAATTGATTCTGTGGCTGCCACTGCATGCCAGCTATCATAACCATCTGAAGTTGAAGCACTTTGACATTTGTGGCTACTCTGGAGAAGCCCCTTCTCACAGACATAAGGGATGGGGGTGTTGACTGTTCTCATATTTTCTTTTCCTTATGCTGCTGGCCCTCTGAAGGTGGTAAAGAATCTCCACAGACCTTCTTACACATCATGCCTCTCCTTGGAATATCTTTATTGGTCAGAGTTTTAGCTGTCATCATGAAAAACATTTTAACAGCCTAAAACTCAATCTGCAGGTTCATGATTTTGTTCTTTAGCTCTTGTGTGCACCACATTCTCTTTCCTACCCTCTCTTGGGTCACCCRTATAAAGCCCACACTAAGCACTTCACCCTCAAACAGAGGATCAGCCCTAGTGCTTGTTAAAAAATACATGATTATGGTTCAAATATTTTTTCCTAGAAAAAGTAATGTTTTGAGGTACATGGAACATTGTAAGCATATTATAAGAGGCATGAAAGAAACCAGGTTGTTTAGATTAAGATAATGAATACTGCAATATATTCAAAGGCTTTTTCAGGCTTTTCAATGCTTACAGGTCCCTTATAGCCAAAAGAATTTCATCTTGCCTTCTGTCCTGCAGTGCTTAGGGAAAACTGACAATTCTGCGTCTTCAGCAGAAATGCAGAAGCAGAAAAATCAGAAAATTTCAGCAGAAATCTCCSTGCAGATGAAATAATGCAAAGCCACAGTTCTGCAGCAGCAGCACGTAGAGTGGCCTGGAAGGGCACTGTTTCAGGAAAAGGAGAGGTGCCTTCCAGATTYAGCTGTGAGCCTGCTTGGCTTGGCTTTGCTTTGCTTTGCTTTGCTCTCCCACTCCCTCACTGTCTGTGCAGGCTGTGAGAACTGTCACTGCACCAGCTGGAGCAGATTTAAATTTCACATGGGAAGTAAAATGTTGGTTATGACAACGTGAACGATTTTCCCATTGTGCTACGGCGTAACAATCACCATTCCCTCTCTCACGTGGCTCCAGCTCACAAACAAAGCCCAGCACTGTTGTTGTAACCAAGCCTGAGTTTTGGGAGCTGAAGCCATTTGTCTCCTACCTGGCTGCTATCTTCTCCCACACTGCTTTCTCTGGGTTATTTGAAGTTTCTCCTCGAGCTCTTTACCATTTCTGTGAGGTGGCTCTGGCCATGATGGGTTGCCCTTTTCAGCAGGGAGATGTCATCCTCTGAGCTACAGCCACAGCAATCTGACTGATGGCTGTTCCTTAGCTGCTGCAGAGACTGGTGGATGCACCTGGTTTGTTGTGGCCATCCAATTCCAGTGATGTGCAAGGTCTGGGCAGATGCTGGCTGTGAAAACAACTTACCTGTATTTGATTGACTCTTCTGTTTATTAATCAAAGCCTCCTAGAAAAGTCTGGACAAGATTTAACTCCTGAAGTCTGTTCAAGCCATTCTGAATTTCCTAAGCATACATATGTCATTGATTTAAAGTTAACRGATCTGTTGTCTGCGGCATCTTCTCAAACTACCTCTATCATAAGGAGCAATCATGCGTTTGTGAAATTCAGTTGCCAAATAAAAGATTAAAGCTTCAGGCTTGATTGTGGCTGTTAGCAGCCTTTCAAAGACAGTAAGTGATTGGTCTAAGGTAATTTACCTTTTCATGCTGTTGGACATAGAATACATAGAATCTCTCTGAATGCCCAGCTGAAATAGCTCTTATCTACAGAGTCACTTATTGATTGCACCTGTGATTATTGGYGTAATTGAGAAGATCTATTTTTCGCACATTAGACCAAAAATGAAACATTTATTTTGACACATTGGGCTACAGCCATCTGTGCCCCAGCATCAAAACATTTTTTTAATGTTCTATTTCAGCTGTTCCAGTTGGCCTCAAAAGAGCTTAAAATCTGGCAAAAATAGCACCAATGTTTAACTGTGCACAGAAGGTATTATTTATATGTCAGTAGCACATTGTTCGCTTTCTAGGTCTTTAACAGCTGTATATAATGACACAATCCTTTACACATGGTAGTTTTTAATGAATATGTCACATGGCTCTTCAGTGTAGGGGGGCAAAAAATAATTTTATATTTTTCTCTTGTATACAAGACAATACACAGGCACTGCATGGATTTTCATCATAAGCCAGATACTATATTATTTCATCAAAAGTAATAATGCACTTTCCTGGCATTTGTAGAAAATTTGATTTCTGTTAACCTGAGTCTTTTCTTCAGATACTGGGTGACCAATTCTGTTTAAATCTCTTTATATAGACAGAGAGGGTATGTAATATCCCCACGGGCAAGAGCAAGGACTTGGCTCTCAGATGACCTAATTTTGAGAGAGACAATAAGATTACTGAACTGAGGTGCAGCTGATATGAGAGCCCAAGGCCACCCCTAAGCTTCATTGCAGTTTATGTGATGGAAGGTCACCTCACTTTAGTGTTTGTAAATTGTAAAACAAACAAAAATATCAGCAGTGCAAAAAGCCTCACAGAAACATCGACTTTAATCAGAGGCCAGTTCTTTATTTCAAAGTTCTTTATAATACTTCTCTTGTAGTTTTTAATTTAGTATAAAAGATTACTGGACACAAGATGTTTTTCTAAACTCTAAAAGTAATTGTAACAGTCAGCAAATAAAAACACAACAATCATTTTGGCTGAATATTAGAAGAATATGAGRTAAGTCATCTGAGAAGTAATGACAAAATTAATGTGACAGTTAACTTTTTTTGGTCTCAAATAGTGATAAAATCTTCCAATTCATAAACAATAAATTCCAGATGCTGCCTGATATGACTTTTTTCCTGTAAAACTAAGGACACACATCAATCTGTAGACACATTGCTTACGAGTTAAAGGGAAAATAAAATATCTTCAGACTGATTTTTAAAGGAAAGGCATGAATTGGTCTCCTAGACAAACTGTGCCAGTTTATCCACAGTTGTTGGTGCTGAAATGAAATCATCACAGAAATAAATATCATTCAATTCAAACTCCCCACATTCCATTGGTACAGCAGCATGAGGGGAAAATAGATGTTTCAGATTTGCCCAGCTGCTGTGTCCGCCCATGAGTTACTGCCCYGCAAAAGCCAGCAAGTGTCCAGTGTCCCTCTCTTCACTGGCCAATCAATGCTCAAGCACCTCATTTCAGTTTAAAAAAATCAGGAAAAAAGGTAAAATTTATTAAAGAAGTTCTGCATTTTTTAATGCATGTGAAGTAGTCTAAATGACAAATTCATATTACAAAGTTGAATTCATATGATTCTATGAGCAGTGAGCTGGGCATCRAAACAGCAGCAGGAACATCTGTTCAACTGCAAACTGAAAGCAATAACTGGCTTAAAAAATAGGTAAGCTCCTGTTTTTGACTGCAGTGTTTAACTAAACTTTATTCCTTTCCCTATTTTAATGTCTYATCTCATTGTCTCAGCACATAACAAGTATTATGACATTATTTTTTTCTCACATCTCAGTATTTCTCAGGAAGCTTGGGGTTAAGAGAAGTGAGCTAAGAAGTCTATTTTTGAGACTGTCTAGGAGTTCATTTTGATTATTCATGGATGAATCAGCATGTCGTCATCTCCGTGGGTCTGGACGTAAGAAAGGTCTAAAACCCAAACCCGTGCAAGTCACGACTGCAGTGCAAGCCCTTTATCTGAGCAGTGTGGAAGCACAGTCACTCTGCAATCAGATGCAGGCACCGAAGCAGTCAAGCAAGAGCAGTTCAGCTGAAGCACTGGGGAAGAAAAGAAAATCCTGGCCCAAAATATTGTGAAATATAAATAACAAGGCCAGTTTTGGTTGCATAAGCATATGCTGAATGAATTGTGAAAAAAATAATATCCTATAAAACAGAGAAGTCTCTCTTTCCCCAAAGGTAAGGCCATTCATGGCAGTTTAAGACCTTTCTTGTTCTTGTGACTCTGCCATACCTGCAAATGCCATCTGCACTGGTGAATTTTCATTGCCTCAGTGTCATCGAGAGAAAGGTGCATGGGCATCTAGCTATATTTATTTAGTCAGCAGCTTCAGCATTTTCCTTTCTCAGTAAAACTCATCTGACATAAATGCAAGAGCTAAAGGCTCACTAGGGATTGTAGAGTAATGCAAATTTTATAGAAGAGATCAGATATTATCTAAAACTCACTTGTTAACAATTCCTTAAAATCCCATCGGGCAGTTGGTGGACATTAAAAGAGGTTTCCACAGAAATCTGGTGATTTGCAAGCCCATCCTTCAGTACTTTCCAGTGGAAAACCATGGTTTAGCCACTGCACCTCTAATGGGATTCCCTGCAATGTTGCCTAGCCTACAGTCTTTGGTGAGATTAGTATCTCAGGGGCAAAATTTTCTGATGTGGGTAAATGTAAGATACTGAGATAATATGTGGAGAAAAAGCTTATATTATTTAAAAATAAGTTTGTGCAAAAGACTAAAATATTTCTTCTGCCTAGAAAATATAGCTATCTGGTACGTGTTACAAGGTGTGAAGGCACAGGCAATGTTGATGAAGACCAGGGGAAGACTGTAACTGCTACATGGACTGTACAGAGCAAGTTGAACCATCTGATTTGCTCAGCAAACACCTACATTGCAGAATGACCCCTCTGGCTTCCTACCCTGTGAGAAGTGTATGTCTGTAAGTATGAGGTCTCTTTTTCATTCAAGTAGATTTAATGCATTGATCTGTGTGTGCCAGGTATGAAAACTATTCTGCATTTGAACTAAAAATTCATTGCACCTTGTCTATGATTATAATGAGGTAAAACAGTCTGTGGCCCAGTACCACCAAGCTGGCAGATGCAACTCGTCCATCCAAATAAAATTAATGTGATAATATCTGTCCAATCTGGCCCACATCAGCACAGGATGCCTGAAGTATACAAACAGAGAGAGATATTAGTGAGTAAATGATAGTTAGTGTAGATATTTTTTAAATTTTCATGAAAACAGAGAGAGATGAGAGAATATCTGGAGAGGGACCAATTACAAATAACCCTGCACACACATGCATAATTAACAGGATTCAAGAAGCAGTAATGATCATTCTTTTAACACAGTGTAAGTCTGCCTAGAGAGGTGAACACATCAAAAAAACTCAGCATGAAATTTTTAAAAAATCTTTGACTAGTTGGGCTTTGGGGAGCTTGTCAGTTTATTAACATTACTTTAACCTAATTTTAATTTTGTTTAATGTGATTTCTTTTTCTGTGAAGCTCTATGAAAAAACTGTTGTTTATGCAAATAAACTACATGGAAAATTGGTTTTGTAACTAAATGACAGCTGACAGACTAGGCTGTAATAGTCAACTGGGAACTTCTAAAGCATGATTTGTTTACTCTAGTACAAATTGCATAGCTATGATTATTAGGGACAGTAAATATCTTAATAGTGGCTATTTTAATTATCAGAGTCCTACGGCTGGATCTCAGTCCCCACTAAGACTGTTTTGTACTGCTCCAGAGACAGCAAAAATAGCCTTAATCCTTATTTCACTACTTGCTCTATTTAATATTTCAGAGGAGCTGGCATAATGAAGGTCAGATTTGTCTCATTCATTTCTTACCAAAACAATGTTTCTTGCTTGACTGTTTGCACAAATCATACATCCTACCATTTTTATCCTCACTGGCAGCTCTGATTTCACTGTTTGCCTTCATCTGATTTCATAGCGGTTTTTTCTGCCTGGGATGCAAGCCCTTTAAGAAAACTCTCTTCTCCAAATAATTATATTCTATTCCAGTGTCAGATCTTTGTAATTTTTAGATATTATTTATTCATTTGAACAACAAGGTAGTTCAGATAGTTTTGTCACAGAGTTCTACAGAATTAAAAAAAAAAACCCCAAACATAATCAGCAGCAACAATAATAAAAAAACCCAAACACCTACCTCTATAATGGATGCATTATCTATAAGTAATAAAACAATTTTCTCACATTTTCAAGTGTAGAAATATGGATGCTAAGTAGGCAAAAAGCTGTTGCACGTCACCACTTTCCTGCCAGAACAAGGTTTTGCCTGCCGACAACAATTTAAAATAGCACGTTATTATGGAATTATGCAGCATCATATGCAGCAGCTTCATTTCTGAGAGCCTGGTATTCTCAGAGATATCTTGATTAACTGATCAATATTTGATCATTGTGTTAAAGAAATTTGTGCAAACCTCTGAGGCTCTGTTCTTCCTCACATCAAAGCCAGTGCTCTGTCAAACACCCATCATCCTAAAACACAGCTCCTCTGCAGAGGAGGATGAAGGGAAACCAAATCCAGAGACCATGGAAACTCTCAGCAGGTGACTTACCAGGGGGTGAAGGAAGCCACCAGCTCTCTCCTCACATGAGTGCACTTATGAGCAAGTGAACCCCCTTTCAAAATGACTGACTTTAAATTTCAACATATTTTCTTCTTGTCCTCCTTTCTTAGGGTCCTTTCATACCTATGGATTTCCCCTACTAGAAGGGAGTGGGAATTTCTAATCTGCTTTGCTCCACCCCTGGCTGCTCAGACTGCCACAGGCAGTGGCACAAATCAGTGAAGATGCTGCAGGGAAAGGGTCATTTGAGTAATTTGAAGCAGAAAAAGCTGGTGACAGCAGTAGTCAGGTGAGCAGAGCCTTAAATGAAATATTCCTAATCTAGCTAAGTGATCACCTGAGACTACTGAGAAGTAGTAGAAATATTAGTATAGGAATTAAAATCATCTGAACAACATAAGAGATGAAACTGAATTATGATGCAAGGTGTCAAGGCAGATATAATTAGGGTAGCCCAGCTGAGGTAGACTAATAATATTAGGGTGCAACATAAATAGGAAGAGTACACATTGTTCAGGCAAGCTAGAAATTAAAGGCAGGGTAGTGAAAGAGTATTATAATGTATAATGTGCTAGGCTTAAAAAAAAGATAATGTGATAAAATGGATAAATTTGAGTAAAAAAACAATTCAGGGAAGAAAAAGGTTTGGATGATGATGTCTGCTTTAGCCCTCTAGAGTTTAATTTRTGCAGGATAAAGATCTCCATAATGTTATTAGAAAGAGAAATATTAGCATTAGGGAAGATTTACTGTCTTTATGGAAGATTTTGACCTTCCAGAAACAGGCTTTAGAACAAATATTACTAATAATGGCACAGTGGAAGAATATCTAGCCATAGTAAGGAAAAGATATTTTCACTGAACAAAGGAGGTATAAGAAAGCCATGCATTTAGGAAGGAAAGTAATAATGATGCATTTGGAGTTCAACATTTGAACAGTCACAACATATTTGTGAGTCACTAATGTAATAGGGAAGAAAAAAAGTAAAAGCTCTTCTCAGATACATCAGGCAAACTAAAAAGAAAAAAAAATTACCAGAATGCTAGACACTATTTAAAGTTTATCTGCAACACAATAAACAGTTCTGGTTAGCTATATAAAAAAAAAAAAAGGCATTCTGATAGAAATTTGATGAGAGCTCTTCTATCATTTGACCTGAAAAGTACCTACAAAAGGACAATATATAACAACATTTGAAGGCAGAATAAAGTTTGATAAAAGAGGACCTTGGCTTGTTTAGAGAAAATAAATCAGTGCTTCAGGGGGTAGTAACACAAGGAAAGGAAAAGAATTACWGAAGCATAAATGATACCATTGGCTTAAAACAACTGGACCTATGCTAATTCAGATATAGAATAAAGACCATTAATCACTAGAAGATTTAAATTCTCAGACACACCAAGATGAAGAACACAGTGAAGTAATAAAGCTGTGATTTAATAATTGAGGTGGTCACTTCAGGTGATCCTTGCATCCAGGAGAGATGAGGTGATTTTGATTATTGGCACTAATGAACAACTGAGATATTTTATCCTGACATTTACCATACTTTACAGAAAAGAGTGATTTCCAATTTGGTTGTGAGGTGACTGCTTTTCATGACTCCCTGATCTTACGTACCTTGTCACTTATTTGGATAGTGCCATAATATATGCTCTTACAATAACTAAGTCACAGGGCTTTCTTTCTTTATAGATTTATTTGAGTGCATTTAGAAGAAAAATGCAAAATGAGAAAAAATTGTTATGATATATTATATACTATAATTCTATTCTAAAAATAAAATTTCACAAATTAAATGGTTTTATTTTATATTGTGTTACTATGGAGATACAGTATGTTATACTGAGAGAAAAAAAGGCATTTGGTTAGATAGCTGCACACACTCATAGTCACATAATAAAAGGGAATTAAAATGAGTACACACCCCTCTTGAGGTGAATTCRTATGGGGAGGGGCACTGAGGTTGCTTGGTCTGTTCAGTCTGGAGCAAAGGAGGTTGAGGGGAGACCTCACTGCAGTCACAACTTCCTCATGAGGGGAAGAGGAGGRGCAGGCACTGATCTCCTCTCTGTGGTGACAGGACCTGGGGAAATGGCCTGAAGCTGTGTCAGGGGAGGTTTAGGATGGGTGTCAGGACAAGGTTCTTCACCCAGGGGGTGGCTGGGCACTGGAACAGGCTCCCCAGGGAAGTGGTCACAGCACCAACCTGACAGAGCTCAAGCCTTTGGACAAAGCACAGGGTGTGTGCTCTCAGGCACAGGGTGTGACTCTTGGGGATGTGCAGGGCCAGGAGTTGGGCTTGATGATCTTTGTGGGTCCCTTCCAACTCAGCATATGCTGTGATTCTGCGATTTTATGATTTCCCTTTCAGGTTCAAGAARTGTGATTCTTGCTGGCTGCAGATTCAAGTGGACATCTCTGAATTATTTACTTTGTTAGCAATGGTAACTACAGGYAGCTTTTCCTCTAGAAGTCAGTATTTTTCCATGAGAACTAAGCCACTATGGCACAATTATCTGGGAAACTGCAAAAGTCAGAAATAAAATTACCAAATATATGGTATGGTTAGTATTTCAAACGGCAAGTGCAAGAGCCTCCAAGTTTCATAAAGCACCCTGGGACTCGTTACATAAATAATATGATACAAAAAATAACTTCCACTATGGTACACGATAAAGTGTCTAAAGCTATTGCCTTTTTAGATCATAGTAAATCCTAATGACCTGTGTGATGGAGACTTGCTTAGAACACAGAACTGTTTCTGTTGCGGATATGTAATGAAACTGAGTGGAGTCTCTGCTAGTGAAGACTCTTAAGCTAATGTTAGAGATGGGGGAAACAAGCATCAAGATAACCAGCCTGGTCTTTCTCAGCTGGCTTTGTTTTATCTAACTATAAACCCCTGTTATATAATGCCATGCCATACACTCTCTCTTCACTAAAAACCMTCTTGCACTCTTAGTGCCAGGTGTTCCCAGGCAGTGATCAGGATTGATGGCCTTACACCATGCTCTGGCTCATCACCCCAGAAGCTCCTCCATACTTTTATTGAAGCCACCACCTTACTGTTGAAACTCAGGGCTAAATGCATCAGCTATAGCTGTCAGACCTCGCAGCATCACCTTGCAGAAGTGGAGCATTCAGGCACATTAGGAGGGCTACAAAAATGAGCTGGTRACTAGAGAGAAGCAATAACCCATAGAGAGCCACCTGCAGACTGTCAATTAAAGCTGCCATCCCGCAGCTGAACCTATTTTGGCTCCATACTATGGGGACTGCTTTCTGTTAATGCATTAAGYGCAGTCAGGACATGTGTCCTTAATTTTGTACCCTGATAGCTTACAAAAACCTAGCTATGCATTGCTTTGGCTTGCTATGCAGTAGAATAAGTAATTTTATGACTTTGGGAAATAAAGTCCTTACTCTGTTATTCACTAAGAATTAATTTGCCAAAAAAATCAATCTAGGCTGTTCTTGTATCAAACAAAAAGATATGTCTGAGCTAAGTTGCCCCAGATGAATCATAAAATATAACTTAATAGGCACATGCATCTGTTTCATGGAAACTACAGGGGAGAGGAAAATTATGTGAGTATTTTAAAGGTTCTTTAGCTATGATGAGTTCAATTGTATTTTGATAATGCAAAATTGAAGTTATAAAGAAGGAGTTAAGCAAAAAATTAGCTTCTTTTTCTCTTTTGATTCCCCTTCCTTTCTTATGTTATATGTATTTTAATAGATTGCTGTTATGAGAGAGATTCTTTTTTGTGTGTTGCCCCTGACATGCCAATTTGTTTGTATTTATTTGTCTCCTGAAGCTAAATTCAGAATTGCAGAAGCACTTCTGGCAGAGTCTCTTCTTATGGTTGGTTTAAACTACCTAGACCACTGTAATACTGCTGTGGTTTCCAGGAATGATGTAAAGAGACAATTGACCTTTATTTTCTGCCCTCAGATACCTGACCTGTTCCAGGATTACAAAAGCTCATGGTCCTCTTACATGGCAGAGGTCAGAATTTACCAAGATGAGCATTAACTGCTATAGAGAACAAAGCACTAAGGTAAGAAATATGAGGAGTAGAGTATGGAAAAATATAATATAATTCTATTTTGTGATACTGAAGGGTGAATATTGGCTTGTTTTGTGCCTTGCGTTGCCCAGACAAGATTTCTTCAGTCTGTCACCAACACAGCATCTTGTCAGCTGTGCTGTCTGTCTTGCAGGCGCAGAAATGTCATTTTTGCTTTCATCCCTTTTTTCCTGGCAATACAGTGGGGGCAAAAAAAAGTTGTTAATGTTGAAGAGAGCATTGCTGCAAAACTCAACAAGGACAAAAGCAAGCATCTGAGAGTCATAGAATGGTTTGGGCTGGAAGGGACCTTTCAAGGCTGTCTAGTCCAAACCCTGCAGAAAGCAGGGACAACTTCAAGATCAGGCTGCTCATCCCCATCCAACCTGACCTTGAACGTCTCCAGGATGGGGCACCATCTTTCCAGGAAACCTGTTCCAATACTTCACCACCCTCAGTGTAAAATAATTTATTCCTTATATGTAGCCTGAATCTATCTTTTTTAATTTAAAACCATTAGCTCTTGTCTCTTTGCAACAGCAATAAGCCCTTGCACACCCCCCTAAAGCACTGAAATGCTGCAATAAGATTTCCCTGGAGCTTTCTCTTCTCCAGGCTGAACAAACACAACTTTTTCAGTCTTTTCTCATAGCTGAGGTGTCCCAGCCCTCTGATTGTTTATTTGGCTCTCCTCTGGACTTGCTCCAATGGATCCCCATCTTTCTTGTGCCAAAAACYCCAGAGCTGGATGCAGCACTCCAGGACTCCCCCAGGTCCTTCTCTGTGGGGCTGCTCTTAATGATTTCTTCTCCCAGTCTGTATTCATGTCTGGGATTGTCCTGATCYRAGTGCAGCACCTTGCACTTGGCTTTGTTGAACCTCATGAGGGCCAGGTCCCTCGGGATGGCATCCCATCCTTCAGATGTGTCAAACCACCACCCAGCTTGGTGCCACCTGCCAATTTGCTGAGGGTGCACTAAATCCCACTGTCTTTGTCATGGATGAAGATTTTAAATAATTTTCATCCCTGTRGGGACCTCTGAGGGGTACCACTTGTCGCTGGTTTCCATCAGGTCTCTGAACCACTGTCCACAACACTCTAGATGTGACTCTCCAACCAGTTCCTCATCCACTGAACAATCCAATTATCAAACCCCTCTCTCTCCAGTTTAGAGAGAAGGATGTTGTGGGGGACTGTATCAAAGGCTTTACAGAATACAGACAAATGCCATCTGAAGCTTTTCCTTTGCCCAGTGGTGTATCTGTCCATCATGGAAGGCCCCTGGGTTGGGCAGGCAGGATTTGCCCCTGGTGAAGCTGTGCTGGCTGTCCCAAATCTCCTCCCTGTCCTCCATGTGCCTTAGCAGAGCTTCTGAGAGGATCTGTTCCATGATCATCCCAGGCACAGAGAGAAGGCTGACAGGGCTGTTTCTGGGGTCCTCCTTTCTTCTCTCTTCAATAATKGGTGCAGTGTTTGCCTTTTTCTTGTGTGTACAGAGTGATGTCGCTGCCCAGTAGCGTAAAGCCAGTTAATCTGTTGTGAGGTCACATTGATGGCAATACAGAGAAAGCATGAAATTTGAACATGAGGCTCCAGCACACTGGCTTTTGGAGATTCCTGAAAGGGACAGATATAGTAACCAGGAGGCTGAGTCATTCAAAACTTACTTGAATTTCATGAACTTCACTGGACTGCAAGAGATTCTATTCTACACAGGGAAATTTTCATTCCTAAATGCTATTAGTCTGTTTTGGGKTTTTTGCAATGATTTTTGATAGATGCCAGCATGAGGGCAGACTGCAAAAATTTGATTTGAATAATAGAATCACTGTAACTGTGAAATTTGGGGCTTTCACCTGTTGGATTTTGTTACTGGATTAAGAAATTTTCCAACAATAATAGTAAAAGCTCCTTGCTCTATCCTTTCCCTTCTCTTTCCCCAGTGCACATTAATAGCACTGACAGTTGTCAGCATCCCCTTTGTCATCAGTGCTGACAGGCAAGAGGATGTACAGAGGAATGTGTTTATTTCACCAAAATAAAAGCTTGTGATGATCATAACTCTAATGCCTCTGAACTGTAAGTCATTCCCTCTGAAACATCAAATAATGTAAGCTGAACAGGGAGACAACTTGGTCACAAAGGGAGGATATCTCTCCTTCAAAATAAAAGAAAACTAAGCCACCACAAACACACACACAAAAGAACACGAGTTACAGACATAGCTATTATAACTAGAGCTTCCCAAAGGATTCCTTTTCTCATAGGATTTCTTTTTCACAATTATGAATTTTGAGCAAGACAGATACTTGCCTAGCAAATACTGTGGGCAGATGAAATCTGGAAACCATTCCATTTCTGTTTTTTTAAATGTGTGAGAAAAATCACCTTATATTGAGAAGCAAATTTTCAGTATCAGTCTTTCAAGGACAAAAACATTTTCTTACAGCTATAGGTTGTAAACTATGACAGTAAAATTAGCTCTTGGGAGGATGAAGGTTCTCTTGTACTAAGCTGCAGCTACCCTGATGATTTCATACTTTCAAAGATCTTAGGAAGGCCCCATATTTGACATATCATGGTAATGTAAAAATTTTGCAGCTGTATATTTAAAATAATTCTGACAAGAAACATTGTACCAAATGTCTCTGAAATTCCAGGTCTCTGCCTATTGTTATGTGAAGCTCTCATTTTGTTTCATGGACAAAGTGAGTGCGATTTTTCTTATTTTAGCCATGAGTTAAACGAATGATAAAATGAATGAATGAGAAAAAGCTTGATATAATAAAGTTCAAAATAAATCTATTATATATAATAAAATTAATATAAAATAGGGTTAGAATTTATCTGCACAAACTTGCCAAAGAGATAGTGTAGCCATTTCTCCTCTTTGCTCTGGCATTTCAAATCTCTGACCATTTTTAGTGAGGAGTGAAATACTGGTCTTGCTACTTTATGCATTCCTGAGACCAGCCCCTTATAACTCATTTTCGTGGAGTTTGGAGGCCAGAAGTGACCACCTACTCTGACTGATATGTCAGAGCCCAGTGATCATTTTTGATTAACAAATATTCTCSAGAAAGCAAATTGACACTTTTCATTATTACTCATTTCAGTAGTTTATCTTGGAACCTGTGCTCTCTGTACAATGTAAACCTTGTGTTCCACTTCCAGTGAGTATTTTTGATCCCTTCCAAGACTGTTCTTGGTGAGCATGTGTTCTCCTCTTTAAAGATGAACACATTAAAATACAAACTTTTGGATTAGCTAAGCAAATTTGTTTTGCTAATCTGTTGTTTGGTATTTCTCATGGTTCTACCATCATTGTTGTGATGCTGGTTTTGCAATTTCTTGGCATCTTTTCTTTTTTATGCTGGACACCAGGGCTGTGAAGTATTTTGTATTGCTTTCATATTGCAGTTACTGGTTCAAAAAACCCACATGTTTCTATACACTAATTAACTTGCATTTATAGGGTCAGTTCCAGCCAATCTTCAAGATAATTTTAGAGAGAACTGCACAGACATGCTTCTCCCCCTCCCCTTGTGAAAGCGATTTAAGTTAAACAACAGTTCTGAAATGAGAAATTACATGGCCATGCATATGTCCAGCCTGCATAAGCCCACAGAATGAACAGCACAGTCCATTACCCCAGGCAAAGCAAATTGACAGCTTGTCTGGGGAGATTTCATTTGCTTCCCACTGGCTTGGCAAAGCCACGTAATGTCTGCCTGTAACTGAGCGTGTAGATGTGTGCTGAGCATGGCCTGGGACCCCTGCAGGCTGCAATCACTTGTCTGTGACACCAGGAGAGGCACTAGTAGCCAGAATTTCAGAAGAGCACTGTAGGGATGATATCCAGAGTGAAATGTGAGACTCTCTGGCTGTTTTACATGTGAGAGTATTAGAACATACCTTGCACAAGTGAACCTTACACGTCAAGAGATGCAAATCTTGCCAGTCATACACTGGGAAGTTTGGCAATGTAGGTACAAATTGCARTGTGTGCCAATGTATTGTTTTAAAATCTGCAAAGATTGCATGCTGTTTGCTGTCACTTTCAAATTTAAATATGGCCTGGATGGTATTTGGTGGGGCTGTMTTTAATCTCTATTTTAATAATATTCAGACATATGAGAAAAAATTAATCTTTTCCAAGATATAATTTGGAATTTAACTTGGTCTTTATTGCATTTTGTCAATATAATCCTTTTATAGTATTTTTTTCTCACAGAAAAAATCAGGCATAGATACATTATAATTATATTTTTAAAGTCCTCCTCAAGAAAATTCTGCAATCTATAACTTGATCTTGTATCTGAGATATTGTATTTTGAGTTCAGGACCTTTTATACAAAAAAAAAAAAAAAAAACGTGTTTCAGTCCATTAGTTGCTCGTTTTAGTTTGACTCAGCTTTAACTAGATTGAACATTGTGCTAATGAGATAGATTGGAAATGGCCTTCAGTAGAATGAATGATTTGATGATGTCTACTAATTTGCTATAGGACAATGACCACATTAAGGAGATGCATTTTTTCTGGCCTAGAAAAGACTTCAGGCTATGTACTAATGGGGGAGGAAAAAAAGGAACTGGCTCCTATGCTTTTTTGATATCCCTTGTCCAAATATGTTTCCAACACAGAGAAAGAGAATTCTTTACAACTAAAACGACCACTTAAYGTGCAGATTTGCATTACATATATATGTCTCAACTTTCTTTCACTTGCCCAAACTGTTGCTCTCATTATAGCAGAACCTGCAGCTTATGTTTCATTTCAAACCACTGTTTGTAGAATGAGTTTCTAATCATCTGAAGAGTCTTCCCTCTCTGGCTCTGTAGTATTCAACAAGAAAAATTCTGCCTTGCTAGAAGGATGGATCAAATACATCCTTTTTTGCCCTTTTCACCAGCAGTCAGATTAGAATGAAATGACCCTGATTAAAATGCCAGTAGTCAGAGAACAGCAATGAAGTTGCACCACCAATGAAAATAGCTAGCAGTAGGAGAAAACCTGGCAGGGACAGTGTTCAGCTCTAACAAGAGAATTCCCAGTGGGTTTCCAGGCCAGCTTCCCCAAAGCAGGCACGCAGCAGTGCGCTCCCATGCAGTGCAGGCTTCTAGCAAGCTCCTTCCCAGACAGACTGCACCGGCAAGCCAAGCACAGGGGCCCCTCAAACAAACTGCTGAGGAGCTCAGCAAGGAGGCATAAGAAAGGGTGAGGTGTGGTCATCCTGAATTTAGAGGCAGTRTATTTGAAGATGTGACTGGCAAGAGTGCTGAAAAATTCTCCTGTGTGTTAAAACATACACGATTTCTGGTGGGAGTTGTTCACAGCCCAGAGCATTATATYCAACAAAACCTGGCATGGGGTTGGAAGAAGAAGAAGAWGATGCTGGGAAGAGGGTATTTCAAAAATTCTATTGTTAAATAGTCTTTATTTGAACATCAATTTGATCATTTCAAATTACATTTTCTGTGTTTGAATCATGAAGTGGCTTTTAGGTCAAGCTAATCAGAACAGCTAAAACCACCTTCTTGCTGTCCTACCRGGTCTCATTAACCTACACAGAAAAGGAAACCTGCCACTTCTCACTGTGTTTCATTTAATTTCTGCTCAAGTAACCAGCCTATTTCCACTTGTCTAAGCTGTCACAAGAAAAAAAATTGAGCCTGAAACATTAGGTTTATAAATATTCAATGTGACATGCTTCTTTTTTTCTTTTGATACATAAGGCTATGTCACAAGGAAGTCCCATGTTATCTCCAGAGCTGACCAGTATAGGAGGAGTCAGGATGCCACCATTTACCAATATTTTGGAGCTCAACATCCCCTTGTGCCTCAACTGAGTCTCACATTGAACAGGCAGTGTTGGATGTTGACCTTTCTTCACCATCAGCTGAAATCTGTACCACCTACTTTCACTGACAAGCCAGGCTTTCAGAAGAGAAGGAGTCTGTCTTTCATTAAGCAGTTGGAGCATTTACAGTATTAAATGCTAATCTTTACTAATTATAGCTATTTAAATGTTAGGTATCTAAATCAAGCTTATCACAGAGAGACAGCAACTGACCTTACAGGCAAAAGATTTTAATCTAAAATTTGTCCAYTCCTGAGACAGGCAGGACTTATCACCTTCTTTAAAGCCTTGTTGTCTCCACTGTCTAAACACAACCTAGCAAATGGCTCATACCAGATGCCTGACTTCCAGATGGCTGAAGTAGGTGAGACAAATGCCATCTTTTAACCAGGTATTACCCACCTGGTCCCACCCCTGCTTATCAGATAGTCCAAGAGTTTATTCAAAAGGCATTTMTCTGGCTTTTCCCTCTTTTACTGGCAAATTACAGTTTGAGTCATAACTGGACCCATTAAAAATGGGTTCTTGTGACCTCATTTGACCTTGTCTCTTCTCATTTCAATATTAAATAAATAAGCAAGAAGCTCCTTTTTTTCAGCTTGTCTTCACAGACTCCAAAAGCTCATCTGCAGTTTGACTGGGCTGAATGGATTATTCAAAGCAGGCATGTTTGCCACTTGGAAGGGGATTGTTTTTGTTCTATTCATCAGAACAGTACTAAGATGAGAATCCAAATGTGCTCACTGTGGGGGCCTGTAATGCCTTTATCCATATGCATTGCTATAGTCACATTTGGTCACATGGACCCTTCATGTCAAGTGTGAATMATTTTGCACCCACTAGTTAAGGTATTGTAGGAACACTTTCTCATTTTTTCCTCTGTTTTCCTAACTTTTTCCTCTGTTATCAACTTAAAAATTTAAAGGCAAATCATCTTTTGCCATCTTCTTGTAAATGCATAGTAGTACATAAACAACAGCATATTTGAAGCCTGTAAACTTTCATACTTACTTAGTATTTTTGTCAAAGTAAATTACTCCAGTGGCCATTTTGAACAAAATGAGTTCTCTTGTGGCTAATTTCAGTTTACTGTTTCTCACCAGTTTTACTGAACTTTGATTGTCATTTAAAAATGCTGTTAATCTGTTGGGTTTTTTAAAATAATAGATTAGTAATAGAAAACATTTCAGGAACTAAAGCAAATAAATTCTTTCTTTTTTTTAACAGCATCCCACAATAAAGTTCCCTATTGCTCCTGTATGTTCCTCCAGTTGGGATACAAAAGACAGGGTGACAGATATACAGGAACAAGTGATTTTTCTCCATGGTTTCATGTAAGTTCTTATGGGAATAGTTMAAAATTATCACAAGGTAAATGGTGCAAGGCAGAGGAAGGCTGAACAGTCTGGAGAGATCCCCAGAATCTCCCGTTTATTTTTAAGGAATAGCTGTGCTGTTTGTCTTTGAGGTGTGATTAGTGGGTTCCTGGAGTAAGCAGGTACACCCCAGTTCCCAAGGCAATTGTGCTGCCCTGGGCTTGTCTTCATGCCACCTTCTCCTCTGAAATGCACGAGAAATTTAGACTCAGGCACACGGACATTTCTCTGTGCTGAGGGCAAGGCCCTGCGCTCTCAGCATCTTCTTTAGCAGAAGGACACTGCAGACTGGTGTGCATGCTTGGATCAAGGCCCAGTCTCAGATGGCAGTTTAGTATAAATGATTTTAACCTTGATCAGGAGGCAGCAGACAGACTCACATGGTCACCCAGCTCCTCCATCCTGCTGGCACACAGCTGCTCTCCATGCAGAGCCATCCAGACACACGTTCAGTGTCTGGCTGCACTGCAAGCCCTGGGGAATGCTTACACACACTTGGAGTGCTGAATTTTGTCCCAAGGAGTTTCTTTTAAAGTAGGTGAAAGTTAATGAAGATTAAAGTGTCAAACTGGAGTGGGAACACTTCCTGGTTCCATCACAGTCACACAGTGACACAGGCTTGTCCATTCCTGTGAGGTTGAGAAGATGGGAAATGGTGTAAGAGGCAAGGGTGACCTGAGAGTCAAGCCAGAAAAAGGTATTTAATATTCCTGCAGTCTGTCTAGCAAAATATCTTGTCTTAAGACTGCTGTAAAGTAAACTGAGAATAATGTGCTTAATAAAAATAATTTTATTTTCATGAAATGTGTTTCTGTGATGAGTAGGATTCCTTTAATTGGTTTGCTCATGTGGGGGTTTTTTTCTAGTTTGTTTTTCTTGTGAAAATTTTGGCTGGATGGGAGTGAAGGGGGAGCTTCCTCCCTGCCTCATCCTGGCTGCTGCTGCTTTCTGGGTTGGGGAATGATAGAGCCTAAGGTAAGACACTGTAAACCTTAGTATGACAGGGTCTTAAGCCAAGAAAAGACCTCCAAGATCATCAAGCCCAGCTCTTAACCCAGCCCCACCATATTACCACAAAACCATTCCTCAAGTGCACACATTTTATCGACACTTCCAGCAATGGTAATTCCACCCCTTCCCTGGACAGCCTGCTCCAAGGCCACCCTTTCAGTGAAGAAATATTTCCTAATCTCTAATCTAAACCTCCTCTGGTGCAACTGGAGGCCATTTCCTCTTCTCCTGTCACTTGTAACCTGCTGGAAAGACCCCTACTACAACCTCCCATTCAGRGAGTTGTAGGGAGTGATAAGATCTCAAAAGCACCAGATTCTCTAATTGAGCCACATTTTCACAGAACGCAATCTGGAGCTGGCACATCTTTGCACATTATGTTTGGATAATTGTAAACATTGTTTTAAAATACTCAAGAATTATTTTTATTAGCATATTTCACATGGCTATGCGATGGAAAAATATTCAGGCTTCTAGAAAGACAGTAAATGAAAGAAACAAGTAGGTATGTTCATATGCCAAACCTTCATCATCCCTATAATTGAAAACATTTCTAGTGTCTTAGGGTTAAAGAAACTGAATTTTTCCCTTCTGCAAAGGCTAGCTTAAGGTTCATGCATTATTTAAGTCATACTTGCACCCTATTTTAAGGTTTTAGGTGAGATTTAAATGACTTATCAGCTTTAAGCTGAATTTTCGCCTTAGAGTAGTAATCTATATGCAAAGGGTGAATCATAGATACATTAATTTCTTTGGTACACAACTTCAGTAAGAAATAGGAGGATTTATGTTTTATGACTTGAACCACCTAGAAAGCATTGAAAAAAGCCCAGTTCATCATTGAGATGCCATCTCTGCTCCTAAGGATGAAGGTAATGCTCTGTGACACTAATGTATCCTTGCACCATCTGCTTTTTCAGTCAATAACACTCAAAGCTGTTTCTTTCAGAATTCATTCATTTTAAATGTTTAAATTTTCTGTGGAAAGTATTTGGATCATGGAGTTCTTTTATATGCGTTTTCATTTATGTTGCCTTTATGTGTTTTAAAATCAAAAAGGACAAAACCATATACTAACAAGCAGAAACTTAGTTGTGCAAAGTTCTTAAAATAAGCTTTTCTGTTTTATGAGCTATCGCTGATACAGAGATATAAATCCTCTGGGAGGAATGTATATTATTCAGTAAGTTTTTCTGCACATTTAAAAGAACTGAAAGGGGGAAAGAAGTGCTCAATATTTCTTTTTCAATAAATTTCAGAACTAAGTAAAAACTCAGGATGGGCTGACAAACATAATCATGAGTTTCATGATTTTTAGGTTGGGGAAGCTGATATGTAAACTGTAACCTAGCACTGAATAGAGCTGTTCAAACACACAACTGTGGGTGTCAGCTCAAATCACATCCAAAGTCATCTGGGGAAAGACGAGGAGCACTAAAGACTTATTCAGGGATATCTTAACTTCTCAGTCTCAAGACTTGAATGTCCTCATATCAAATCTTACCTGCCAAATCTCCTTGGAGATTAAGAGAGCCACCAAGTCTCTCTGGATGTAGCAATATAACCTGCAGTACTAGAGGTAATGTTTTCTACCTGCCTGAGGACAGGCATGGTCTTTTCTCACAAATATGAATCTATTACTTAGCAAAGCCTTTGTCACCATCATTTTATGTTGCTGGAGGTTCCTCTGCTTGCTGATACAAGCACTGAAACCAGTTCAGCCATGGAAGAATTCAGGGGTCCTCCACAGGGAAATRTTATGCTAGCAGTCTATTAAGACCTATATGATAAAAATCTACTGTTGTAGATGCTCCTGATATTTTGGTATCAGATATTTATTAATCAGTTTTTTTTATTATTATGTATTTATTAATAAAGGTAGGTGTGCCAAAGCATCAGTGAGCCTAAGGAAATCTTCTCTGCACAAATTTTAATGTGTGACAGGGAATGCATTTGCATGGAAGAAATTGAAAGAGACACCAGAGGAGTTACTGTGTAATGTGAACAGACAGAGCAAAAGGGCTACATGACAATCCAGGGAGAGAAAGAGAACTGTCAGATAAAATATAAAGGTGGAGCAATCACAGTGCTTGGGACTGCGTTTAACTCCATCAGTGCCATGCCAGGTGAGTCTCAGGATTTATTATACAGTTTGCATTCATCTTTCTGTATGTGCCAAATTGCTGCATCCTAGATAATTGTGGTTAGAGGCAGATCTCCTCTCCAGGCTTCTCTAAAATATGCAGTATAGTCATACACAAGCAAAGGATTAAAGCAGATAAAGGGCAGGAAAATTTTGAGAATATGTATTTTGCCAGTTCCTTCAGAAGACAGATTAAGAATTCATGGGAGAGGAATGTTAGACACTGCACTCCATTTCTGCACTGGTCAGTGCTCACAAGCTGTATTCAAAGGTCTTGTTGAGATTCACCAATGCAAAGAGCAAGTTAATAAAAAATAGATCCTGGGTTTCTTGTTCTCATGTGCAGCTGATGTTCTGGCAGATCTTTCTCAAACTATGATGTGAACTGGCAAGTGAGCTGTCAAGAGTGAGATGAAAGAGCATGACAGAGACTCCAGAGAATGGTAACAGTATTCTAATCCCAGCCACACTTACACTGTTATTTTATTTATTATTTGTTACATACCTGGGGTATGCTTAACACATTGCAAGACTAAAGGAAAGATATTTCTCTTGTGCCTTAATGCACTTTGCAGTGAAACACACAGCTGTCTTTTGTAAAAGCAGAGAGGCAACCTTCYATATTTCTGAGACACGAGCCCTTCAGAAACAGGAATTCTAGTAATTCAAGAAATTCTACCTGCAGCTTCTGTGAGATTTACTGAATAAAATGTTTCAATTAGATTTTTTCATGCAAAACTGTGGGTTTCATCTTTTTCTTTTCCCTGGAAAAACCACTTTAGATTTTTCACACAAATGCCATTAATGAGAGATCCTTCAACATCCCACTCACACCTTTAGAATTTTTTATCCCATGTCTGGCCTACAGAGATGGGATGCAATTGATGTATCAGATGTGTTTTATAACTTGTATCTCTCTGATATGTCATAACCATAATGAAACCTGTTAAATCATGATTTTCAGATCTTAGCAAGCCCTTTCTTGAAGGAAATTGGGAGTTTTATTCACTTAGTAACATTCTTACTAATTAACAAAGGTGGGCCAGATGGACCAGATTCTAGAATAAGGCCATTTTATTACTCTAATTCTGCTAATGGTACTTAGAAAAGGAACACTTCATGTCTTCAAGAAGTTGTGTGCCTTAAATGACAGCATTTTATAATCCTCTATATTATTGTCCCTCCAAAGCTGCAATTTTCCTGTGTATTTGCTAACAGACCTTTGAACTAGCACAAAACCAGTCCTCTGGTAAATCACGCCTTTCCCAAGTGATTACCTGACTGGAATCATTCCCAAGGGCTGAAATGTCACAGGCAGGAGACACACATTCTTTGTCAATGGAAAAATCAAATTCAGACTTCAGAACTGACCTGGGGGATAACATGTGAAACATTTAAATTTCCAATAGGTGTATTTATAACTTTGTGTGAGTGTATGAATCAATTATTTCTATCTTTTTACTCCCAGCAACTGGGATTTTATATAAATATAGATGGACAACTGCTACATGAGTAATATAAGTTGGCTGAAGTCAAGGACAAGGGTGATAAGGGATATATACTAATGGAATAATTTTGTTCTTTTCAACCTCTTGGATATCTTTTTTCAGCTTTCAGGATATAAAAAGTCTCTTCCTTTAGCTTCTCCAGACAGACTGAGAAGATTGCCATATTTACCATGAATAGGAAAGATTTCTGCAAGACAAGCCTGGATGTTAAGGCAATGAAGAGAGTTTGCTGTCTTGCTGSACAAAGCCTAAATGCTGCCCAGCTCAGAACTGCAAGGATTTCATAAGGTCTGTGGACTCTTTAAAATTTATCATTGCAAAAATAGCACAAAAAATATCTTCTAACTCTTATTCACAAATCTGATTTGAGTTTCATAAAAGAGAATTACCTAATGGTGATGTAATTTGAGTGAAATGCATGCAACTGTACATAATTTTATCTTGGCTTATTTGCACCATTCCTTGCACCTGAATGTGTGGTGTGATTTTTACATAAAACAGTAGAAGTAAGCAATACAATGGTATTTCATGGCAAGTTTGGCCTAAGAACACGAGGTCTGCTTGTTATTTTGTTTGAGCAACATCTTTCTGAACAGAAATGGAAGCAAAGAGAGAGCATAAAATAATCCATGATGAAGTAGAAAATGTTCACATAACAAGACTTTAAAGAAAATTGAGGACAGAGAACCTTTGGTGCTGCCAGAAAGCATCTCAGAATTGGATGAAGAGAATACCAAATTTTGGTGTAACTTAATTACTGTCTTGTTCTAGGAAACATGACTTTTTCACTATTATAATAAATAAACATGATAGTACTAAAGAATCATTTGATTGATGTTTCCTAATCAAATTTATATGAAGGTTCCAAAAAATGACTGACAGGTTCAAAAGTGGATCATGAGGAATATTTGTTCAACAAATCTTAATTTCTGTTTCTCCAGAATTTTTATGGTGATTTTTTTAAAGACAATTATAAATTCATTCCTTAGTGTCTTGGAGGCAGGCAGGTCAATATTACATATTTATATTAAAGCCTCAACTGAGAATATAGTTACATTTCCCAGTCCTGTTATAACATGCTAATAGTTGGGCTCTTTCAGAGAAAACTTAATTAAATAGTTCCCTAGATGCACTAAGTTAAGCATTAAAACAACTAACGTGACATAAATCATTTAACAACCTTTATAAATGCATTTTCCCCTTACATTTCCATGTGTCTGTGTCTCACTTTTACTCAAAATCATCTGATTAAGTTCCAGGAAATTCAGAGCCCAGCCATGCATTCTGGGTTCAGAACATACAGATGGCTGAACTTAGAGATTTGATGAGGATTGAGTGGCAATTTGCTTATTATCACAGGTTGCAGCTGTGGTGGGCAGGTAAATGTCAGCAGGAAGAGCATGATGGGAGTTTCAGGGTGCTTGTGCACAACAAAACTCAGGTCAAACAATACACTCACACCACTTAAACAAATTCTATTTGATCCTTTTATTATTGTAGTGGTTGATATTACCTCGTTATGTCATGTTAATTTGTCATCCTTGGCATGCATGGCACTTCATCCACTCTATAATGCACCCCCTCTTCTGTGTTTGGGGAACAACCAGGGCTTGATGGAAGTGGGGCTGTCTTAGCACCTTTGGCCAGGGAGGTGTTGATGTGTGAAATGGTGTCCTTTATTGCAGGAGATAATGCTCTGGCACTGGGCTGCCCTGGGAGGGAGAGAGCCTGGAGTGGGAAAGCTCATTCCCTTGAAGAGAAGGAATCATGCTGCAGCATTTCTGCTCAGGTGAGTTGCTGGTGCTATGCTCTRTTCCCCTTGGGATGCCTTTTGCAGCTGCAGTGTGCCTCGAGCTCTGGRCGTTGTGGTTTCCTGAACCCTAACCCTAACCTGCTCTTTGATGGAAACACTACTGTGCTAAGTCACTCCTATCCCCTGAACAGTGTCAGGACACTCAACTCTGACACTAAGTAACCCACTGGGTATCTAAGGAGGCTGGTAGCCCTGATTTCCTGATGAATCACTCAAGTTAGTTCACTGAGTGCATTATGGTTACATAACTCAAGACAGCAGAGCACAGCACCCATTGCAATTAATTTAGTTGGACATTAATGAAAGYTATGTTTCAGTGCTGCTTGCCATTTGCTATAGTATGAAGAAATGTAATATATAATGTAATGATATAATTCAACAAAAGAACTCTTCTTCTGTCCTGTATTCACTGAATCACTGGGAATTCAGAAGTGACTAGGCTGGAAAAGAGTTWCAAGATCATCAAGTCCAACCMAACTTTCAGTTTCATTCCCAGATACACAGACCTCTGCAGGTGAGCAGGCACGTGCACAATAAAACAAGAATTACTTTTGGAACATTATTCAAAATTAAATGTAATATTTATCTGGCTTTTCTACTTCTCAGAGTGCTATAGGAACTATGAGTAAGCATTCTTAATCCCTTACCACATACTGGAAGAAAGAGGGATATTTTTTGGCATAAGCATAAGTTAGAAAAGTGTCTCTGTCAAACTGTCTCTCGTTTGCYTAGGTGTGTTCTTAATCTAAGTAAATTCATAGCTTTGGGAAGACAGGTTTGAGTCTGTGAAGCAAATTTAAGAAATTAATCTAGRATTGGCTTTGTTGGTTTTTTTGTTTGTTTTTTGTAGTTTGGCTTTTTTAATTAAAAAGAAAGAAAGAATGGTATTGATAGTCCACTATTAGTACAGACTTTGGCATGAAACAGCTGGCAACTGCACTGAGTTTATGCAGCTATAATATGTCAGACGTTCTTGTTATACCCTTCTAGATTTTTACCAGTTATGCTGATGTTGTGTTAGAGCATTCTTCTACTGTATTGTTTTTGTGCTTTTAGAGACCTAGCAATAAAACAGATTGCCTGACAGCAGAATTCACTTTCTGGGTTTGGTTACTCGTGGTCTGCACCACTTTCCTGACAACCATAAGAACATTCTCTTTAACTTGACTGTTACTATGTCCCTTGCACAAATGAAATTACACTTAGAGAATCGATTTACAGTTGGAATTCCCTAGTTTCTAATAGATAACCAAAGCATATGAGTCCATTGAGCCAAGAAATTATATTCTGGGAAGTATCTGTTATGACTATGCAATATGGTGACTTGATGATTTACTGTGGATGGAGGCAGCTCATGTGCCACAGCTGCTTGTGATCCYGGCCATTCCATTTAGGGACTTTCATGCTGCTCTCAAAGACTGARGCAAAGAGCAGATTTCATGTCCTGTTCTTCACAGAGAAATATATACAACAAAATTGTTTGGAATGCATTCCCTCTGACACTGCACTCAAAAAGTAAACTATTACTTTGGAAAATAGCTTTTTTAGAAAAAATATATTTTGGAAAATAACATTCCTGGTCAGCTTTTCTGTACAAGCAAACCCATCTGATGAGATTGTTGCCTATAGTAACACTCTGGATTTGATAGGAAGCAATTTGCTGATCAAGCAATGGTTTGCAAAAAAACCCTTGCATATACTTTATATGGCAGGTGATATTGAAGGGGAACCTTTATAAAAGTAAATTTTTACTATTAATTGTTACATTTTCTGAGCAAAACCRAATGCAGTGTCTATAAGCTTTGATCGTGATACTCTAAAGAACAAGGGAAACATACTGGTCTACACATGTATTAAGGGTTGTGTGACAATTTATCACTAGATAAATTACAGTTTTATAATGAACAAAATATATTTTTCATAATTTGAAAGATGCTTGGAAGGTTTTAGAGGAAAATATATCACCATATTAAGTAGCAGACAAAGCAGAACAGGAGAGCCTATCAAATGAAGCAAGACAGAACTCCATTATGTAAGATATGTATGTGAAATCTCTACTCTGACATAGCGAAGAAAATGATTTGACTTTACTGATTGACCTTTTTCTCACTGAAGTTGTAAAACTTTTTTAAGTATAAAAGGAAAATTCGATGAAATTTATGGAAGGCAGCCAACCTATTATTTAATATTCCACATGACTGGATAATATTATTGATGGATAATAGGCAATTTGTTGGAGTATAGTAAGAAAACAYACATATTTTTTCCACTTATATGTGCAATTCTCTGTGTAAATTAGCTTTCTTCATTTTTATTATTTTTTTCCGTAGATGGAAGAATAAATAGAAATTAGGAGAGATACCATAAGGTACAGTTCTTTTCTGTAGGACTATATTACTGTATTCTAATTTTGTAAAACTCTTTAAAAAATATCTCGGGAAACTACTGTGAAACAAGAGGGCATACTGATGGATTCACRACAGCATCTTCAAAATAGAAAAATTATAAATAATGTTCCCAAGGCCCAACTGTGGTTTACCTTAGAGGTTTCTGAAATCAATTTTCAAGTAAAGAAAAACTCATAAATCTTGTAAATTTAGTAAGAAAGAATTTATAGCATACTCCTTTAAAATGCTGTAAAGACTTTTGGACATAAGAAGTCCTGAGAAAAACCTTAGTGTTTCAAATGAAGGGAAAACTAGTTTCTTTGTCTATGTTACAGGACAAATGTTTCATTTTTGTTAAACATTTGTTTGAGAGGTACTTATTCTGTTGTTCTCTGCCCACAATCTCTTCTGTTATTTTTATTAAAATATAAACAAAAGAAGTTACTTTAATATTACTACATAGCTCTAATTTGTCATTTCTACTCTGTGCAAAGTTCCCCTGGATCTAAGCTTACAACTTCATTTGTCTATTTGGTTTTCAAGATGTGAGAGCATTTCTAAGGCACATTTTTCCCTTATTGGCCATAGCAGATTTTGCAGCTGTTGTCTCACAAGCTTTGCTGCAGTGACACACAGCTTTAGAAGGGCACTGGGACCCTACCAACTTGCAAAGCCTGACGAATATTTTCATACTGGCTTGGTAAATGAGTCACAACCTTTGAGAATTGCCTGAGGGCACAAAGCAATTCAAGGGAAGAGTCATTTAGAGAACTCATCTTTCCAGACTCCTGTTCTCTCTTCACTAGTTAACAAGGATCTTTTTGTAATCACAGTAAAATGCTGATTTCTAAAAGTGAGGAGGGATCACTCTGTACACGCTGTGTTCTTGCTGTACATGCTGTATATTCTTGTTTAAGCATATACCATTGACCAGTGGCAGAGACAGAATAACTGAATTAACTGGATCTCTGTTTTGAGATGGTMATAGTTTTTTATAATTAGGCAAGAGACCTCATATTCTTCCTCAAACAGGTGAAGGTAAAATATTTCATTAATATGATTAATATGCATTCATTGGTTATAGGGAGGATCTGCACTTAACCCAGTTCTGAGGAGGCCTGGCAAGACCTTGTTGAGCTGTATGAACAACCACCTCCTACATCCCTAACAAATGTCTTTGGGAAAAGAGGGTAGGAGAGAAGAGAGCCTGGAGGAGTTCAATATTACTTTTTGAAACTTTCAGGAGCAAGCTACAAAGGTCTCAAATCTATTTGAGTCTTGCATCTCTTCTCTCATGGTCTGGAATCACACAAGTGTAATTTAGATTAGACTGGAAATGTGGAAACAATTTGGCTAGTGATGCATAAGGAATAGAAACCAGTTCTCCCTTTCTGATTCTCTTCTGTCAAGACAGAGAATAAAAAGCAAATCATCTCTGCTTCCCTTATTAAAATATGGTTCCTAATATTCAAAGGGAAGTAATCCATAGAATACAAAGGCACTGTGAAGACAYAGGTAATTTAGAGGGTGGCAGAATGTGTCATGTAAGGCTAGTGGAAATGCAATACAACAAGGGATTTGTTGAGAAACAGGGAAGTTTTAAAGTAGACTTTTTCAAGTGTTCTTTTCACACACTGCCTGTTGCAACTGTGTGATGCAATAACGTAAAATTGCTGTCATTAATAGTATGGACCTATTTTGCCTGCAGAATTAGGCTCAGCAGGACGGATCATTGTTAAATTGCAGAAAACWTTAAAATAAACTCTGGATATTGAGGTAGCTAACCTGGATAAAGTTTTAGAAGCATGATGCAATGTTGAAGACTAGGTAACACTGAAAAGTAGAGTGCCTAGAGTAGACATGGCAGAAGAAATTGTAGTCTGTCCTTTAGTTATCAAACAAACAAAATCCCTGGCCAGTCACTGAGACTGTCATGAAAGTGCTGTCATATCAATTAAAACTGCTTTTCCCCTGKTTTTTTTTCATGCTGGCTGAGGCCCAAAAAAAGGACTTGTGATATCCCAGCCCAGTTTCTTTTTGACTTTCTGTAACTTGCATAAAAGTAGGTAAGTGAACATCCCATTTTCATATTATTTCACTGCAAGTCTTTAGAATTGGGAGGTCTATGTTTGCAGCACTGTCAAACTGACAGCAGAGTGTACACCCAGTACGTTCTGTCAGTGCTGCTGGTGGACCTGGCATTCAGATCTGTTGGCCATCTGCCCTTACCCTGATGCAGTGCATGGGGGAAACAAGGTGCCTTGAGTTGTTTCTCTGAGTTCTCAACACAYAGAATCCTTCCAGACAGCCAGGATTCACACACAGCTGTGGCAATAGTGAGGTGTTTTGTGCCATGCTGTGAGAATGCTCTGGTTGCTCTTTAGCCACCAACTGCTCATGATGCCCCAAGAGAGGGCATTGCCACGGGAGTCACAATGATGGGTTCTTACTAGATTTGGTAAATCTCATGTGCACACAAAGAAATTATACTGATGTCATCATCTGAGTAAACAAATATGGAATTTCACTGAACTGAGAAATAGGTTCTGTATTTTTATTGGAATAAAGGGTGATACATGATCAAAGCAGAGGCATCCAAGAGGCAGATATATATGTCAATGCAGAAGACTCTAATAGAAGAGAATAGCACACTGTGCTCCAGTTCATGGTAATTCTTTCTTTGTGAAAGGCAAATACTATTGTTCTCAAGGTTGGAACATAYTTTCTCAAACTGAACTCTTAGGGAATTTCATTCTTTTGATGTCAYTGTCCATTTTAATTCATGACTACCCAAAAAGCCATGATTAGACCCTAGGCAGAAGGAGGAACTAAAAACTGGTCAAATTAGGGAATATGTGTAGCAAGTTTGTTGAGTGAGTATTTGTTTCACTCCAACCTTGCTGATGTTGATGGGGAACAGCCACACTGCTGCTCTTGCAGGGCAGTGTTCCCATACCTGCAGCCAGAGGGTTGGCTCCCAAGGAGCTTTGTTAGCAGGATGGCACCAAGAGCAGGTATTACAAACTCTGCCAGGTTACAAATGCTGCTTTCTCAGATAATGAGAAAAAAATTGGCGAGAGGTCTTCACAGGTATTTCTTACCCACAAACTCACCTTGTCCCCTCTTTCAAACAGAGAAGCAAGGTTCATTTTTCCTTAATGCATTGTACAGTGGGGGTTGAAACCTGCAGGTAGAAGGCATAGTGCTGTTATTATTACTTACTCTTATAAAAGACAGCACAGGGATTGCCATCGGTGAATCTGTCTCTCAGAGTTAGGTTTGAAATTTGCAGTCCTCAGCTATCTGGGTAGGTTTAAGGAATAATTTCTATTATTTGTAATATATGAAGCAATAAAATGCTCCTAAGAATGATTAATAGCCAAAGTGAAGCTCAGACATTTCATCGATCTCAAAAGCCATTTATTGCAAGTATATGAAAGCAAAAGAGATTATTGCTATTATACAACAAACTATAAAATCAGAAAGGAGAAAAATGCATTTTTTTCTTCTTGCAGATGATGAAAAGGTATTCTGCACTTTTCCTCTCTGCTGGATTTTCCATTGGAAACACATGTTGGAGGCATGAGTGGGATCAATAACATCACAGAGCTTCAAAGACTGATTAAATGATCAAGGACAGATACATTTGAGGATAAGCTGAAAAACTGTTCACAGAAGCAGCTGGTGCAGAGCAGAAGTGACTGGACTGGACAATGAGGGTTTCATGTGCAGATACGTTTGAATTTTTCTGCCTGGAATTCTGTGCTTGTTACATAACCTCTCTTGATTAATTGAGCCCCTGTGCCAGGTTGTCAGCTGTAGCTGAGGTATGTCTGGCACAGCCAAGGGGAACTGGCACACCAGCCTGCTGCTACGTTTTACCTTTTCCACCCCAAGCTTAGGACAGAATAAGCCATAGGAACACTTGATGGCTTGGATGTTCCTGTGTTGGTTCTGTACCACCTGAAGGCTCTCCTTCACACCGAACAAAACGTCCAGTCCTTTGGCTTCACACTGGTCAGAGCAGTCCCACAGAAATTCTGACTTCCACAGAACATTCCTGGAGGCCCCATGCTCTGGTCATGAGCAGACAGCCCTTTGCACAAGGTAAAAAAACCCCAGCCGTTTCACTGGTCATATGCCACTCTAACAACTACTGATGTCTGGGGGACCTAGAAGACATTAGGTGCATTAGGACAACTGGAATTTGTTATATGGAATATGTGATTCTAGTTTTGCATTTTTAGGTCTGAAATGGAAGAAGTCTTAAGAGGGTATTCAGAGAGAAGTCATGGTGAGAGGAGTTTTCCCTTTATTCCATGCAGTAGTGAAGAGTGAACAGAATTAAGGAAGTGTAACTAGGGAAGGTTGCAAGCTGCTGAACTTTTTTTGTTTGTTTTAACCATTTTTCCTGGCTATGCTCCTACAAATAATAGGGGTTTATTTCAAGAAGTTCAATTTATATAATTTACCTGTCCTTGTGAGGCAGATGAAAATTGGGCTGTATTGCCTCTGAGAGACAAGTAACTGGCTCTTTTCTGCCTCTTGAAAGGTGTGTTCATGCAGACACCAATGCAGAGACCAAAAATTTCCTGAAATCAATGAAATCCTATGCAATACTGGATGGAAGCACTACCTTGTATGCTTTCTGCTTCTCCCTGTATGCTAAGAGACTTTCTCTATTGGATATTCTTCTAACCTAACTGCTTTCTATACACAATCTTTCCCTTTTTTCTCCTTAATATAAATCAACTATCTTTACYAAAAATGAAAATTTAATAACATGTTATAGATTCACATGAATCAATAGCTCTAATGGTTTGGAAGAGAGTTTTGCCCAGTTGATTAATTTGGATTATCAAATTCTGGAGGTATAGACTGCAGTTCATGGATTTTATGATGCCCAAGATGGCTTTGCCTTCATCCAGGAGGTAACTGACAATATATAATTAATGATGAATGTTTCAAACACATACTTGCTGTAGCTACTATAGTCTTTTAGCTGAAATCAGCAATTTATCTTTCTTCCTGGCTCATTAAACTCTATTTTGAGCTCCAATAATATACAGCTAACGATCATGTCTTTAAGAGTATTTGCAAATCAGTCACCTCTGCCCTGGAATTAGTTCTTAAAAAGTCTAAAAATCTACAATAATTTAAAACAGAGTGCAATTCAATCCTTCAGGGCCTGTATAATTTGAAGGTTGGGGGGGATATTTTCYCCTTTCTCTTGATAAGATCTCTTGGTGAGAGGAGCTCTTCTGGTAAAATCTTTTCTCCTCCTCCTAATCTGCATGTGCAACGTACACTATTCAGTTTCAACAATGTTTTCGAGTTGTATTCATAAATGTTATGGATAGATTCTGGGTATCAACTGTTTCTCCTCAGAGGAGCATTTGCCATTATAAAGGAGTCCCCAGAGAGACAACACATAGATATTACTAATGTATCCATCAGCAAATTATTTAGGCAGTAGTCACAAAATTGAGATTTGGTGGTAAAAGTAATTCATTTTTTTTCACAATAGGAGCTGAGTTGGGAAGTTAGAAAAGAGTCTTAATTTAGGGTGACTGGAAATAGAAGTGTTGAGGTTTTTTTCTCAAAATGCAAAAAAGGCATTCAGCTGTGTGTGGCATCAGGGTTCAAACCCAAACCAGGCCTGCATAAAGGACTACTACTTCCATCTGCCAGGAGCATACCCTACTCACAGCATTTGAAAGCTATCATAGCAGAGGTCACCCTTAGCAAATGCCCTTTTCCTCTTCAGTTGTGGCTATGTGAAAAATAAAAGTCTCCCTGGAACTATTTTGGAAATTAAATTTACATTTTTAATAGCATCAGTATGCCTCCTGCTGTGTTCTTCACCAAACATTTTCTGATACCCTGTATGAGATTTGCTTCAGTTTGTATGTAAAAAACCTCTGCTCTTCTGAGGTCAAGTGACTTTAGTGGATGATCTGTACCTTTGAAAGTTTCTCTGACTGTCTTTGTTACCTATTGAAGGGCTCAGCAGAAAGATCACGTTCAGCATTGTGATCTGAAATTGATTGGGATCAGACTCATTCTAATCAGCTCTGGCACAAAGTAACATAGCATAGGGCTCTCTGCCAAGAACAGTCTGATCTCAGCTGCTGAGTGCTTCACAGTGAAGTACTGCAGTCTCTGGGCTTCCATGGAGAGCAATTTTTTTCCTAGGGTAAGAATGGAGGACAGGTTGCTGGATTAGCAATGCTTTTCTTTTGGAGGGTCTGTAAGGAATATGGAGGACAGCACCTGGTATGCTCCCAGGAGATTTGTGGTGTTGTGTATTACACAGGTTGAATTTCTTAATGCCTTTCCAGTTCAGCGTCAGAAAGAACGAACTGCATTGACCCAAGTGTGAAACACAGCAGCTAAATCCTCACTGGAGACAAGCAGTCACAGCAAATCAAAAAGATTAAATTGTAAATTTTGTCTATTACCTCTGTCCCTAGTAGAAATTGTTATCTATGTTCTAGTTTTTCTGTTTTTCTGTTTTATTGAGAAAGATCCCCAGAACAGCCATGGTCATGTCTTTGGGGAAAGGAGCAGAACACAGCCACTTGTGGATTTTGTATCAGCTGTTTGGGACATCAAGGGATTGTTTTGCAGACTTTAGATCTTCAGGATGGGCTTTTCCTGCTGGCTTATTAACTTCAAGAAGAATTTAAGCAATTCAGTTTGATTCACTGACCCATTGATGGAAGACTACTTTGTCCTGCTCTCCTTTTCCTTATGAGCAGCTGATAATGATCTCATAAATCTCTAGAGGAAATAGCCAAATGTCAAAAATAAAAGCAATTTTAGGGTTAGAATGTGACATGCACTTAGCTAATTTTTATGTTTCTTTCATATGAATTTAAGTCTTAGTTAATCATTATGAGATGTTTCTCTGAAGGATGGTTGGTACTATGCTGCATCTTATTTTCCCATGTGAAATTGCCACAGGCACCATATTAGATTTTATTATGCACATTTTCTTTTAAATTTATCTTCTGTGCAACTTTTTCTTGTGTTTTCAAATGAACACCACTAAACTGAATTAAAAGAGCACAGGGACCAATAGGTGGTTTAAAGACAATATTGTGTTATGAAGACAATATTATAATGTCAAAACTAAAACAGTTCAGAATCARTTGCAGAATATTTTGCAATTATTGTATAAATTTGGCTTTCTAGGTTTATGGCTTAAATTTCCATTTGGTATGAGACTCCTGAGTAATACTGGAAGTTATTTTCATGATGCCTCTCTTTAGCATGTGAAAAAAGCAAAGTGGACTACATTGCAATATAAGCAATTGAGGTAAAGGAAGTCAAATAACACTCCAGAGTGATATCAMTTGGAAGAATGTGTGTTTACACGTATGTATATTTCTGGATAGATACTGCCTATGAAAAACCTAATAATCTAATTGAATTGATGAGATAACAACTCAGAAATTCCCAAATACCAGACTTAGCACCAGATTCACTTTGGACACATTCCTCCTCTAGTCTTAATTTTCTAGTGGTGAAAAAAACAGGTGTGTTTGCATATCAGATGATTACTAGGTTATTTGTCCATTTGCATACAAATAAAAACAATTCCAGTCTTTGATCCTGCATATCAGTGAGTTCTCTTCAAAGAAAATTATGCCAGGACAGTTTTGCTTTTACTTCAATTTGGGCCAAATTATGTTCTTTACTTCTGCTGTCTATCTCTATTTCAGCTGGTAGAGGAACTGTAACAGCATAGGATATTTAAAGAATGACAAAGTGGAGATGCCTTAATGCAAAGCACATTATTCTAAAGTAGCTCCTGATGGAAGCTATCCATGCCTGGAGTGCCACCTAGTAGAGTTCATGTGAAAAGAATACAGGAATTGGAGAGGCTGCTGCAGTTCGTTTGAAAATTTATTAGATGGCTGAAAGATGTCCTGAGGAGGAGAAGGGTCAAGAATCCTTTTATCATCTTTTATATGAAAACAAATGAAACTACTATTCAAAGATGCAGTGAAATCAAAGTCTTTAGACAGTGGACATGGGAGAAATTATGAAGATGAAGAAAAGCACATGCCTAAAGAAATACATCAAGAGGAGAGATACAAGAGAAAAAGATCAGATCTCCTAAGCAGCTAAGGAAATTATGAAATCAAGTTTCATCAGTGTTATAATTACAACAAAAGTGTAGTGTAGTAGAAAAGCAATCATGACTAGAATGGGGATTTAAGAAAATGCACTGTTAGGAAAGTATAAAAACAAAGTAAAAGGCAACAGAACAGATGTATACATAAAGTGGTGATTGGTAAATAATTAGAACTGAGATTACAAAATAAAAGACAATGTTGGGGCAAAAGTGAATGAATGTAAGTAAAGTCTGGAAATTAAAAAGTTCCTAACATGTAGGAGCAGGTGGAGTTTGATTATTTCTTTGAAAAGAATGATGTGACAGGTGTCTGTTATGACTGCAGACTGTGCTTCATGACTCTGAAGTTAATTCTTCTACCATTCAACCCCATGAAAAGAGTAGGCCTCTATATGAGTTTCCCCATATAGTAAGCAGTCTATGCATGTAATTTTCTGATCTTCTTCATGAATGTATGGCTAACTCACCCCTATTGCCTTTGTAAGATTCTGTACTTGGAATACAAACTAACCTACCACTTCAGGCAAGCAGAGTTATGCTCCTCTATGAGTCATAGCAGTAATGGGGCCAGTTTAAAAATTGTAGTTCCTTACCTTTGAAAAAAAAAGCCTCTTTCAGGCTTTTCAATAACAGCAACACAATTTGCTTTTTATTGTAATGCTTTCTCACTGCTGCCACAAAGGCAGCAGCAGTTGGCAACTGGCAGAAAGCTTGTCTCTGTCTTGAAATCCAAATAACTGCTAAAGGAAGAATGGTAGTTTCACAGACTGTGAAAGTATTAAAACCCATGGCAATAAAGAGATCTCTGATTAACAAAACCCAAACAATTGAAAAGTATACAAGTCACACACACAACCCCCAGTTCTTTATAAAGCAATCCTTCAGTTCCCTCAGTTTCACCCAAACTAAATTAAAATGAGAACCTTCAGGCAAATTGCCATTAAACGAAAACTCTTAAAAGGAGAATGTACAATCTAATTATAGTGTAACAAATGTGTACCTTTCATCTACAAGGCTGGTACTCCAAATTATAATAGTCAATTATGATTATATAATCTATTAAAAAGAATAACCAAAGTGCTATAATGAAAAGTAAAAACCTACAAAAGAACATGAAAGACATTTCCAGTGGCTCAAAGTGGCATAACAGTAGTACCCTATACAATTTCCTTTCTCATGTAGACTGTATTTAGACTATGTTGCAGAGAAGGGGTGCTGGCAGTCACTTCCTGAATTCTCAGGAATGCATTCTTTATGCCCAGTGCCCACGGAATTATTTTCTATGATACCCCATGAATGTAGCTACCTGGAAGTAAAAGGCATGCAGTTCATAACTGCAATATCAATAAATCACAGTTAAAAGAAGCACTTCCTTTTATTTTGGAGGTCATCCATATGTTTGCAAAAAATCCTTCCTTCCTTCCTTCCTTCCTTCCTTTCTTCCTTCCTTCCTTCCTTCCTTCCCTCCTTCCTTCCCTCCTTCCTTCCTTCCTTCCTTCCCTCCCTCCTTCCCTCCCTCCCAATTTTTTAATTACATAATGACACAATTGGAAAAAATAAAAAATACTGTGACATTCTAAAGCATGCTCAAAGTTATGGAACAGTTTCAATTCTACAAATTAACAACTAGAGCAGGGCCTTTCAACCTGAAAAGATGAAACTAGGGAAGACAGGAAAACTTTACAGTATGATGAATGACAGAAATATGACACATAAAGAATCTGTCCACCACCTTTTCAAATACAAGAAATTAGGGGGCTCAAATGAAACAAAGAATTTACTATATGTGTAGGTCAGCAGAGGAATTTTGTAATAGGATATGGTAGATAGTAAACCCATTCAGACTCAAAAAGTGAATGAACAAATTCATTAAAGAAAAAATATTCAAGTGTCTCTTGAACCAGTAGACACCACAACTGCCTCAGGGACTATCTGAACTGTGACACTCTGGAGGCTCTGGGAACATTGCACATTATTACCTTGTTCCTGCACTCTTCTCTAGACATCTGCTATCGGCTGCTGTCAGAGACAGAAATCAAGGCAGCTGCTTCACGGCAAACGCTCCTTCTGTGAAAATAACAAACTTCCCTAACTCAAATGCATTTCCTCTAAATTTGATACAGCTTAAGAGTGATGCCTAGAGAGGCTACCTGGAACACAGGCTAGACAGTGTTGAATGAATAAAGTAGGTACTTATTAAAAAGGCCTTCAAAGGATACACCTTGGGCAGTACAAGAGCTCAGCCATGGCTCTACCCAAGATGGACCTAAGATGGGCAACTGGTCACAAATTTTCAGACTTTCAGAAGTTTTGGTCCATTTACATATTGGGGTTAATTGTCCAATTACAGCTCCAATTACAGGTTATGAAGTCCCATCCTCCCAGATTGCTCTCCTCAATTTGCTGCTGTTTACACTTGTTGGGCCTGAAGCTGCAATGGTGTCTTTGGTTCTCTGGCTGGAAAAGGATAGCTTTGTTTAACTAAACTGTGAAGGGAACTTGAACAGAGTTATATACTGTAGCAGAATATATACAGAATCTGGAAAATATGAAAGCTAAAACTTAGGGCATCAAGGGGAGCATGTTAAAACTGGGAGGACTAAAATCAGGTGTATTTGATCCATTCCCTCTGCATTGTCTGCGATCATACAGTCTAAACCACAAAGSTCCATGTGATTTAATGACTTTTTGGTCAAGAATTTTCTCATGTACAATATCTACGCTATATTTGGAGTTTGCCTTTGCTTAGCTTTCAATCTCTAATCTAGTATTAAGAAGTTAAAATCTCTAGTAATTTTGGTTCTTGGTGTAATTATTGCTAAAGAGATTTCAGTTCATATTCAAACCCTGATCACAGGTAAGTGAAACCTCTCTCTGGTACTTTCATAGTAAAGCCTGTCCCAAATATCCTTTACCAAAACGATTTTAATCACAGTATATTCATTTAATCAATGCTAAAATTTCTTATTTCTTTTCCATCTGTAGGCTATTATTAGTACAAAGTAATGTTTTTATTTCTGCCTTTTGAGAACTCTCACCTATGAGAACCTGATTTGTCTTCTATATATTTGTGTTTAATATGATACTCACCTGCATATTCAGTCAACCTCAGACTCAGAAATAAATTTCCAGAGACATATATCCATCAAAATGCTTTTCAAAAATGCTTACCAATAAAGACCTCCTAGGAACTTACACTTCCCTAAGCAATATTGTGGAAAAAAATAATGGAAAATATGACTGCAGACAAAGTGACAGCTTCATCTACATGTGGGATTTTTTATAATGCTGAACTGTGTAGTGTTGCACGTCCTCCAACAATTCCCATGAGCCATGACTAATTGCAGAAGTTAATAAGAATGAATATTCTAGCCTGAGAATTGCTATGTGAATGTATCAAACAAGTTGCAATGCTTTTTCTGACAGCTGCCTCAGCTGTGAAGAAAGCAAAACAACTATTATTGATGAGAGCAAAGGCTTAGCATAGCAATTTTTCTGGAAAAAAAGATACCAAACCATGTCAGTTCCAGGGATTGTTCTGTCCTGCCCAGACACTTGTAATAAGTCTAAGTCCACTACATTTTTTGTTTCCAGAATAATGTCGTGTTTGTTTCATTTTGTTTTCTATTTTGTACATACTTCATTTCATATAAATAGCTCTTCAGTAGAGCAAATAAGTTAACCAGAGCAACCATGAGATAGGTCTGAAGCATCCTGGATCACTTGGAGACAGTCAGTCAGGCACTTCCGCTGATAAAATCTACCGAAGCCTAGATTCAATAAATAAATAATGCAGGTCCAAATAATGCAGAGTAGGTGTGGGAACCTGAGCCKGCTAACCTCACAGGGAAATGCCCTATCACCCAATTACTAGAAAGGGAATTCCTTGCTCAACAAAAAACATTGATGCTTTCAAAAGTAGCATGTGAATTTCTGTGCAGCTTCCACAGGTTTACCTTAAGCAATCTTTTTTCAGAAGTATTTGTGAATGCTCAAGCAGTGATTGCAATGGAGTGCCATCTAAGATATATTGATGGGTGAGTGTAGATATTAGGCCGGATTTAGGCACCAGAGAAATGTTCCTGTTTTCTCTCTCTTTTTTTTTTTKKTTTTTTTTTCAATAGTGTACTTGAGTCCAACCCACAAAAGTCCATTCTTGGATTCTTGGGTTCTTCTTGGGTAGATTGTGCTGCCTGAGGAAAATATTTTCCCAGAAATGCCAGTAAAATACAGTTTAGGAAACTTTTATATTTTATAGTTACTGTTGCTGTCATGTTGGCCTTTTTTTCTTTGTAAGTACCAGGCATTGTTTCCAYGCTTCAACACTTGTTCATAAAAGCTTGAGTTACCAGATTGTAAGTATATCTATTGTTCATATCAATTTAGTTCAAAAATGTTAGTAAGAAGACAGCATATATATGAAAGACTGCAATCTGTCTGAGTTTGGCTTTTTTCTCAGTAGCATGCCATGACTGTGGAATGTATCCAAATAACATGCAATTGGGAGAAATCTTACAACTGCAGGATGACTTTTATGGGGCAGTTAATCAACGTACCTTTGTTTGCTTCACAGTGTTTGTTAATGTTTATTTTAATAGAGTATTAATCTTTTCCATAGAACACCACATACCAAAAAAAMCCCTCTTGCTTTGCTTGATTGTACTATGCACAGATTAATTAATTAACATACTTCATCTTGACAAAGAATTATAGATATAAAGGAAAACAGAATAATGAAATTGGCACTATTATTTTCAAGTAGCTCTAAAAWTTAATTACAGGAGAAAAGAGTTCTCTACATCCACCATGTTTTTACAATGAAGACGAAAGATTATTATGTGGCCTAAAGTTCTATCAGGATATGCCTGGTCAGGGGTTACTTGTCCATTACCAAATGCTGATTTCCATTCCCAGGCTACAGCCTGTTTACTCAAAACAACCTGAGCTTTCCAATGGGGTTTACTTGAATTTAAAACTGGCTTATGCTCGTGGTGGTTTTGAAGGAATCCTTGATTGTGAACCGTCGATTTCCAAGGGGAGTCTYAATGAAGTTCCTTGAGGCACTCTAAGCCCTGTGGATAGCAAAAATGGGCCGGGGCTAATGACCGTCTAGCTGSTGACAGCGCCTTGGTTTTGCTTGCGGTTGTTATGGCTCGAACTGCGTCAAGGGTTATGCCATGAGCGTGCAAATGCCTGGCCACCTGTCTTAATTGTAAACACTGATTTCTGCAGCAAACCCAGCSGTTCGGAGAGTCGGTGGCGGTAACGCGAGCCCGAGGGCTCGGGCAGGCAGGGCGGGGATAACCGGTGGCGGCAGCAGCGCCCCGGCACAGCGCCGTTCCCACGGCGGGCACCAGGCACCCTCTCGCCCGACACCAGCCCTCCCTCCCCGCCGCTGCCGTTCGGCCGCAGAGCGCAGCCGAGAGGGACCGGC